>JARUPY010000211.1:0-424184 GCA_029817715.1 Melastoma dodecandrum
CCTTTTCATTAACACCATCCATGGCCCTGGTAGATTTGGCGAGCACCAAAGGAAGGTGGACCGTTATTTCTTCGTGGTACCATAGTTATGTTGGTTCGCTGCACCAGAGTTTTGAGCTAAAGCCAATGGGCTTTGTTGCTACTTAGTTTTGGATAGTTGTCGTGACTGTGCTGGATTAAAAAATCTGTAGTGGTGATTACTTTGAGAACCTTTACTTGGTAATAGAGAAAACCTTCGGTTCCTCGGATTCATTTTTCTTGACATTGATTATGTTGAATTATGTTTTTTTTTTCTAAAAGTATTTATTATAAATTTTTTCATTAATTTTACTAATTTTAAACGAGTATCAAACTTCTTCTTTTTTTAAATAATAAAAATAAAGAACGAAGTTCGTATTTTGGGTTTTTTATTTTCAACTATCCTTGAATAGTAAAAATGAATTTTCTAACTTCACGAATTTTAAAACTATATAATGTACTACGCAACTAACTTTAAATTGTAATAAAGCTCACAATAAGCAATGTAACTTTCGCGTGAATCACGGGTGTCAATATGGGCCCATTGATTGGGCCGGACCGAAATCGGAGGCCCAAAATAGGTGGGCCAGCTGCCCAATAGAGGGGTTGGGGATCTGATTAACTATAATTTTGGGGGAGGTTCTCTTTTGACAAAACTGGTTGTGGTCTGAATCTGCCGGTTGGGGGGTGGGGGTGTTTGGATTTGGGGAGTAGCTGGGAGGGATGGAGTTGACGGCGCAGGAGCTTTACCAGTACAACGGCACCGACCCATCCAAGCCCATCTACGTCGCGATCAAGGGCAGGGTCTTCGACGTCACCGCCGGCAAGTCCTTCTACGGCCCAGGGGGGGCCTACTCCATGTTTCGCGGGCAAGGACGCCAGCAGGGCCCTCGCCAAGATGAGCAAGAGCGAGGACGACGTATCCCCTGACCTCGACGGCCTATCCGAGAAGGAGATGGGCGTCCTCGAGGATTGGGAGAAGAAGTTCGAGGCAAAGTACCCCGTCATCGGCCGCGTCTCCTCCGACTGAAGGAAGGACTCTCGATCTGAGTGTGGGTTTGCTGTTGTGTTTCAATAAATGTTGTTGTTGTGGCTATTAGCTAGCTAGCTTTGATGAGGCTGCTGGCTTTATTATACCACTGTGATTAATGAAATGGATGTCGTCGCTTCTGTTTGGCCTCGTACTTTTTGTTGGGATCCAATTGTCTGAGCCAAGCCGATGTGTCTGTCTGTCTGTCTGTCTGTCTTCCTGCCTGCTAGTGGGTGTGTGTTGATTAAGTAGCCAGAAGAGTCCAGCGTTTTCGGACGCCTGAGTCTGTGTTCTGTGGACTACTTTGAAGGCCAGTGGTATAAGAGTGTGAGCCTCTGGGATAAGTAAGGTCTGGTTTAGATTTTTGTAGATGCTCTGGTAGGCAAGTCAAGAGATGCTCTTACTTACCATGAGGAGGCGGCTGAAGGGAGATAACTTGCCTCTGCCAACAACACAATCAAGATAAAACTGCATTTACTCCCGAGAATGCATCGGTGAGCATGTCCTTCCACGGAATTTAGCTTTTACAGTAGGGGAATATCATTGAAAGGACATTTCAATTCAGGCTGTCTGTCAGTGGAGGAGCAGTCAGAAACTTGGGGAAGATCAGCTATCTAAAAACCTACTACCGCGTGAATGTTTTTTTAATTCAATGAGGAATGTTGGTCTAAACTTTCTGTGTTTGGTGGGATGATGTTCATGACATAAATAATGTATATATATTTATTTATATATCAAAAGTCAGCTGTTTTAAAAAATCGAGTTCGGTTAACTACGATAGAAGTTTGCATGACCGTGATTCATTTCTCGGTTGACTGAAGTAGTAAAATTTTGTATTAAATGAAAATCATCGAAAGTTCATTACGTAAGTTATCCGTTTAGAAAATTTGTATTATAAGTTGGTTCAATTGAAGAAAACTAATATGGTTCAGTCCAAAAAGGTTTCCGAAAAGGTTTCACAATCGACCCAAAGTATAAAAACTGAAAAAAAGCAGCGCCCGGTGGATAAAATATCGGGCACCCCAATTTAACCGTTCCCGGTCCAATCGCGTAGGAAATTCTCTTGGGGATGTGTTGCAATTTCCTAGTAAATGAGAGGACAAAACAACTGCGTTACCCACCCCAATTCCTAGAAATATCCCGTAAAAAAAATCAGGTCGTGGCTTTGAAAAATTGTTATAAATTTTTTTTGATTATTTAGTTACATATTAAACGGCTTTCTTTCTCGCTAACTTGGACGGTCGCTGTCACCGGCCGACAGTTTCCCAAATATCCATTTTATCCTTTTTCCTCGTTTTACACCGCATTTGTCTCTAAATTTTTTCAAAGTTTTTTTTTTTTTTTTTAATTAACAACAACAGCAGTAGTAGCAACAACGAGGAGTAAAAGCTTAAAGAAAATAGAAAAGAAATTCTTTTCCCTGCCTGCCTGCCAGCCATCAATCGGATCAATCCAGAGAAAACCCTCTCCTTCTTCCTCCTCCTCCTCCCACCCTCACTACCCGACAGTCATCTGTGGCCTTTTTACCCCTGATTGCAGCCCAAACCCCTTCTCTTCCGAGGTTGTAAGAACCTTCAAGTTTACATCTTTTTCTCCTTTTACCTTGTCGCTGACTGGATGATGTCGATGATTGGGGTTACCGTTTGTTCTTTGCCCGACTCCTGGGGCGTTAGGATTTGTTTATTTCGGAGTCGAGTCCCTCCCCCCACATGTGTGTGATATTCCCCGCAGACCCTCCAGCTCTCTTTTGCTGTAGATCACTGTCGTTTCAGTTATTAACTTATTCTTAATTTGACAATTGCCGGGAGTGTTTTGGATATGCACCCCTATGTACGACGACTGTTGCTTCTCGGTTCACTTCCTTATGTAGTATGCTTTGTTTCTTGAATCAAACTTTGCCCCCGCACGACAGGTTTTTGGTTGGATGACTCGACTCTATCTCGTGTGCCAGATATGGGAGTATATTTTAAGCACTCCAAAGACCGAGAAGTTCTCCGAAGATGGGGAGAATGATCGGCTTAGATATGGTTTGTCGTCGATGCAGGGCTGGCGGGCGACGATGGAAGATGCAGTGAGTGTTTCTGTTTTCTCCGGTTATCCTTTCCCTGACTGCAAAGTGATGCCTTATTTGCTCTCTCTTTCATTCTTCTTTGTTTTCTTAGCATGCTGCTTATCCGGACTTGGACTCTTCTTCCTCTTTTTTTGGTGTTTATGACGGCCACGGAGGTAATGGTGTCCTCAACTCAGCATACTTTTTGTGTTTCTGCTGTTTTCCATCTTTCTGTCCTGATCCCAAGTATTATGGTTACGGATTCATAAAACTCTTGCCCCTCAATTGGCCTATTTATGGGAAAATGGTTTTCTTTCATCGAATTGGCTCTGTTGAATCTTCTGTATCATCATAACTAATGCTATATTTATTATGTGTGGAACAATGATTTGCAGGCAAGGTTGTTGCCAAATTCTGTGCGAAATATTTGCATCTGCAAGTATTGAAAACTGAGGAATATTTGGCCGGTGACACTGGAACTTCAGTACAGAAAGCATTTTTCAGGTTGTTAGTTCTACTCTACCATCATTCTTATAAACCCTTTATGTGAGGTCTCTCCTTTGGACTCGTACATCCTTGAGTCATCTCCCTAGCCTACCATCTTTCTAGCGAGAAAGTTTCAGGTTTTGTCAATATTTTTGGCAGAATGGATGAGATGATGCTTGGCCAAAGAGGGTGGAGGGAGTTGGCTGTTCTTGGAGACAAAATCAACAAGTTCTCTGGTATGATAGAAGGGCTAATATGGTCTCCAAGGGGTTCTGATGCTAATGGTCGAATTGACGACTGGGCTTTCGAGGATGTAGGTCACAAGACATGTATTTGACATTGCTCTTGTTAAAATCTTAAACAATTCCAGATTATAAAGCCATTATAACTTATGTCAACCATTGGGCTGAACCCATCTTCTGTCTTACACTGGAAGGGGCCTCATTCTGATTTCTCTGGGCCGACTTCCGGGTGTACGGCTTGCGTTGCTGTGGTCAGAAATAACCAGCTGGTGGTTGCAAATGCTGGTGATTCTCGTTGTGTCATTTCTAGAAAGGGCCAGGTAAAGGGTGCTCTTACAAAAGATAGTTTACAGAGATGCTGTTTAGTTTTGATATGTTGTACAGATCTCAGTCCCTTGATCTTCAATGAGTAATGAAGATAGCAGTTCTGTTACTTGACAACGAAAGATCACTTTCTTTTTTATTAAACTGATATTTTAACGCTTGTACGCACATGTGATAAAGTCTTCGGCTCTCTGGGTTTCATGAGCACTTACTCTTACCTCCCTATGTGTTTCTGGGAAGGCTTACAATCTTTCACGCGACCATAAACCTGACTTGGATGCTGAAAGAGAGAGGATTCTTAAAGCTGGTGGCTTCATTCATGCTGGACGAGTTAATGGCAGCTTAAATCTTACTAGAGCCATTGGTAGTGTTTCTGCTTTCATTAGTTCTAGCTTCTTTCTTAATATGTTGGTAGCTCAGAATGCACATGCTAATGCTTAAGGACATTAAAATCTGATAAGTAAAGGAAGCTTAGTGTTCTTAGTATGCCCTGCTTGTGATTCCTAATGGCTTCCGATTACTCTGATGGTTTATCAGGTGACATGGAATTCAAGCAGAATAAGTTTCTACCGGCAGAAAAGCAAATCGTGACTGCAAATCCAGACATAAATATTGTATGCATGATTACAGCGCATCAATAAATTTTCACTTGTCTTTATCTTATTGTGTGGTCCGCCACAACACTGCCCATCTATGCTTCAGTGATAATAATTTGTTTCTTTGAGTTACTTGGCATGGTTTAAGTTCTGCCATTGTTTTTCAGATTAATTCATCTCCTTTCTAATTAGTGGTTGTCAGTATGTGTGTCTGACTTTGAATTATTCATTCGTCCTTCACTTGTTTTCACATAGGTCGAACTTTGTGAGGATGATGATTTCATCGTGCTAGCTTGTGATGGAGTCTGGTACGTCTCTCTTCCTAATAAAAAAACAAATTCCATGTTGGGAAATCTTATTTCACTTATCTAATATGAACTTTCATTTTGAAATTGCTTTTGTAAGAGTGTGGCTGTAAGTAGAATATACACCGAATTCGTCAGTAGTTGTAGATACTGTTGCAGGACTGTTATCTTCCTGCTACTGTCAATCTCTATACTCCCAAGCAAAAGTGTCTGACCCGATGATGTTACACTGCTTGTCCCAGGGATTGCATGTCAAGCCAGCAGCTGGTGGATTTCATACACAATCAGCTGAAAGAAGTAAATTGATCATCACCCCGAAATTTTCTTTAAACTTAATGTTTGATTCAATGGCTGCTGCTTAGCGGGTTTCAAAACTTATCCGAGCGAGGTGCAGGAAAACAAGCTCTCTGTTGTCTGTGAAAGAGTTCTTGATAGATGTCTGGCCCCATCCACTGCCGGCGGAGAGGGTTGCGACAACATGACCATGATTCTTGTACAATTCAAGAGAACTGCCACATCTTCCACATCCGTAGAGGACTCCACTCCTTTGAAGACCTCGACAGAGGACCCTCCCATTTTAATGGATACAGAGACGCATCCCAAGGTAGAGGGTCACCCTCCACCTTCTGAGGCTCCGGAGATAGAAAATGGGGACACAAAACCTGAATGAATCGTGTCTCCATGTGGGGGGGGGGGCGGTTAGTGCGTGTGGCTTGCTCGCTCTCGTGGTCGGACTCCACAAAACTAGTGCTGGTTATTTTCACTGTTGGAAGGCTGTTTTTGGTAGCCTCAGTAGTCGACTTAAAATTCCTTCCAGCGGTGGTGCCCAACCCTTCTTCCACTGTACATAAATGTTTACGCCAGTGTTTGTTATTTCAGATTAACATTAGCTTCTAAAGAAATGGTTGGGTCCTCCGGTCCAGTGCTTGTTATTTCAGATTAACTTGGTGTAGGGAGCTTTGTTTTAATTTAATGTTAGCCGCTAAGCCTAAATTTAAAATTCATTAATTTAAATAATATTTTAAAATCTAAATCTTAATTTTTATTATTTAAAATAAATCGAAGTTAGTAAATTCGAATTTGATTTCAAAACACAGCTTTGTTATTTTTTATCTAAGGTTAAAGGGAGATCAGAGTTTAAGTAAAAATTGATTTTTTTAACTTTAATTTTATGATATTATTTAATAAATTTTAAAATTATTTAACATGTTTTACGAAGTATTTTAAAATTAATGTTAAGTTAGAAATAAACTCGCCGTTGTAAAATATATATATTTTGGGTTGTAAACATCACTCGTACCGACAGATCCTTTCATAAGCAACACAATAAACATTAACTTGAAAATTTGGGATAATATTCTCTAATAAAAAACGTATTCCGTATTTGTTTTTGGGACGGCTGCTGCATTGCATTGCCTCCATCTTTGTGTCGTTAAGATCGATTTCGAGTAATTAAAAACAATAATAAAGTCGGGGGGGGGGAGAGCAGGTTGTGGGTCGTACCTTCCTTCATCTGCAGCTTTCTTCCTCTCAGCGTCTTAACCACCAGCACAAACACAGATCTGTCCTCCCCCCGCCACAAGGCGATGGATCGTCTCCCGGCGGCCCGCTTCCTCCTCCTCCTCTTCATCTTCCGATGCGCCCACTCCTTCTACCTCCCCGGCGTCGCCCCCGAGGATTTCCGAACGGTCTTTCTCCTTATTCCTCTACGTCATTCTCTTCGATCTACTCTCCACTTGTCCGATTTGGTGTTTTTTGTAGTCGATTCCGGTTGTTTTCCTTTATGCGTGTTCTCTGCCTGTCGGATCTGGCGACTTCGTCGCCTCTCGCGATTGATTCCTGAACATGATCCGCCGACGTGGATTTTTGACGTGTGGGTAGCTTATTTGGGATTGAAGTGAAGGGGAGAAGGGGGGATGGGGGGTTAGGGGGAGAGTGAGGGAATTGAATGATCTGCCTCAGTTTGATGTTTGGCTTGTCATCTCTGGCTGGATTTGTAGCTAAGGAGGACGCTACAACTTCCGACCACAGCTATCCTTGGGTTGGACGAATTATCCGAAGAAGATCGCAAGCGCATGAAAGAATTGAGGGTTTCCTATCACAACCCTTTTTTTGTTGGTAGATTACCCACTCTGTGGAGACCCTTAGTGACAGGAAAGCTGAGATCTGGTTTGAATTAGCTTCTGATTGTGGACCGTGATTTCTGTAATTTTAGAAATTTGTTTAGTTTTCCACGAACTAGTTGCTGTGCTATAATTGGCGTGATTTCTTACATCTCTCTGAAGCTGTAATTCTGCCACAAGCTAGTTGCTGTGAATGTTGTTACTCCTGCATTTGTTCTTTCTGAGACTGAATGTTTTGCTGTCCGAGCATATGGGGTCATTTGCTGACTTCCATTTTCATATAAAATAACTGTTGTCCTGTTAATAATTGGAATCTTTGAATGTGTGATCTCTTTCTTTCTTTGATCTCGGTATACTTTTGTCCAATTTAAATAGTGATCATCCTTGTATGTACATGGGATGTTGTGTTCTGACCTTCGGTGTATCTAACTGAGAGCAGGGAGATCCTCTGAGGGTAAAAGTGAACAAGTTGACCTCTATCAAGACACAGCTTCCTTATTCATATTATTCTCTCCCATTTTGCACACCGAAGAGTATAGTGGATACTTCAGAGAATCTTGGGGAAGTGCTTCGTGGAGACCGCATTGAAAACTCTGCCTATGAGGTTACTTTTACCATGTGTATCCCCTTTCTGCAAGATTTCTTCCCTTCCGAGCTGGTTGCCAATTTCTTTTGGTTGTCATGTTGCAGTTTAAAATGCGTGAACCCAAGATGTGTAACATCCTATGCCATTTGATCCCTGATGCGAAGCAAGCGAAGGAACTCAAAGAAAAGATTTCCGATGAATATCGGGTGAACATGTGAGGGAATCTGTCTGCTTCATACTTCCAAGTGGTTCCTCTTTCCTGGCTTCATATCTTCCTAATTTAACATTTGCTCATGACAGGATACTTGATAACCTTCCCCTTGTGGTCCCCGTGCGGAGATCTGAACAGGATCCTACTCCAGTGTATCAGTTAGGGTATCACGTTGGGCTTAAAGGCCAGTATTCTG
Organism: Melastoma dodecandrum; assembly: GCA_029817715.1. Lineage (NCBI taxonomy): Eukaryota > Viridiplantae > Streptophyta > Magnoliopsida > Myrtales > Melastomataceae > Melastoma > Melastoma dodecandrum. The sequence goes on from JARUPY010000211.1 coordinate 8,167, forward strand.
GGGTATGGTTCTGTTCTGAACATATGATTCTGAATTCTCGCAGCATGAGAAGAGTGTTCACTCTAGTCTTCTCCTTTTTCTGTAGAGTAAAGAGGAGAAGTATTTCATCCACAACCATCTTTCTTTCACTGTTAAGTACCACAGTGATGAAGAGAGTGACTTGGCAAGAATAGTAGGATTTGAGGTGAAACCATTCAGGTTCGTCCCTTTGCCTTGATTTGCAGTAACATCCTCTGCATTTTCTTTTTTTATTCGATATATGGTGAAAGATTGCCTTTAAATTGTGTAAATCTGATGACTGCAGTGTTAAACATCAGTATGAGGGAAAGTGGAATGATGAGAATACACGTCTTACCACCTGTGACCCCCATGCAAAGCAGATGGTGACAAACTCAAACTCCCCGTTGGAGGTTGAGGAGAATAAGGAGATCATTTTCACTTATGACGTTGACTTCCAGGTAAGACCACTGATCCATGATTTTTATTTTATGGCTCTCTGGACTTGATGTTTCTTCTCTTGTTGCCGTTGCTAGTCAAGTATCATTCTTATGATTCTGTTATTGTGTTGTTTGCAGGTAAGTGACGTGAAGTGGGCCTCTAGGTGGGATGCCTATCTCTTGATGAGCGATGACCAGATTCACTGGTTCTCAATTGTCAATTCTCTGATGATTGTTCTGTTTCTATCCGGGATGGTGGCCATGATCATGCTGAGAACCCTTTACCGTGACATTTCCAAGTACAATGAGCTTGAGACTCAGGAAGAAGCCCAGGAAGAGACTGGATGGAAACTGGTACATGGTGACGTCTTCAGGCCGCCAACCAACTCTGATCTTCTTTGCATATATGCTGGTACTGGCGTGCAGTTCTTTGGAATGATCCTCGTTACCATGATCTTTGCCCTTCTTGGGTTCCTCTCCCCTTCAAACCGTGGAGGACTGATGACGGCCATGTTGTTGCTATGGGTCTTCATGGGTCTATTCGCCGGATATGCGTCTGCTCGTCTGTATAAGATGTTCAAGGGTACCGAGTGGAAGAAAATGGCCCTCCGGACAGCACTGGTGTTCCCTGCTGTGGTCTTCGGCATCTTCTTCGTCTTGAATGCTTTGATCTGGGGGGAGAAATCTTCGGGTGCAGTTCCCTTTGGTACCATGTTTGCTCTGGTATTCCTGTGGTTTGGGATCTCTGTGCCGCTAGTTTTTGTGGGCAGCTATGTTGGATTTCGAAAGCCGGCTATAGAGAATCCCGTCAAGACGAACAAGATTCCGAGGCAAATCCCTGAACAGGCCTGGTACATGAATCCAGCCTTCTCGATCCTCATTGGCGGAATCCTCCCATTCGGAGCCGTATTCATTGAGCTCTTCTTCATCCTAACCTCCATATGGCTGAATCAGTTCTACTACATCTTTGGCTTCCTCTTCCTGGTCTTCGTCATACTCATCGTGACATGCGCAGAGATCAGCGTTGTGCTATGCTACTTCCAGTTGTGCAGTGAGGACTACCTCTGGTGGTGGAGATCGTACCTGACATCCGGCTCCTCTGCCCTCTACCTCTTCCTCTACGCCACCTTCTACTTCTTCACCAAGCTCGAGATCACCAAGTTCGTCTCTGGTGTTCTCTACTTCGGCTACATGGGGATTGTCTCGTACGCGTTCTTCGTGCTGACGGGCACCATTGGGTTCTACGCGTGCTTCTGGTTCACGAGGCTGATTTACTCTTCAGTGAAGATCGATTGATCGTTGGGTATGGGATCGGCTGTCAAGAATTTCTAGGCCTTACACTTTCTTTTTTGCTTTTGCTCGACGTGTGTTATTGCAGTGTAACTCAAAATTTTCATGTTGGTGTCGTGTTTGGACGAAAGAGATTTTGTTGGTCACAGCTATATTCTCTTCTTCGCCAATGTACCTCTAGAGGCAACCTATACACCGTCAAAGGCGTGCGGTAAGAACCCAATTTTTCTATGTTATATTCGTTATTAATTGTATTGTCTGCTTTTAGGGTCTTTGTGCTTCTCTGTTTCGACTTCGGTAAATCCTCTTGAGGACGATGATAGACTAGAACCCAATTTTTCTATGTTATATTCGTTATTAATTGTATTGTCTGCTTTTAGGGTCTTTGTGCTTCTCTGTTTCGACTTCAGTAAATCCTCTTGAGGACGATGATAGACTTTCAGGCAGGAATTCGGGATCTGCGCGAATGCAACCCTGTTAGGGAAAGGGGTAAAAAAGCTTGCTAATTTTGGAACAATTGTCCTTTACATTGCAACAACCAAACTTGTTGCTTTTACAAAGTACAGACCGGACACGAACCTTAACGGTCCCTCTTTTGGGGTGGTGGGGGGGAACCTTCCTGGCTGCTGGCAGATCGAAGTCAGAGTTCCTAAGCCTGGGAGCGTCTCTAGATCTGTTCTTCCTGTTGCCGTAGGACATGAAGTAACCCACCAGGGCAACCACGGCAACGCCGCCAACAGCCATTGTGGTCGGGCTCATCGGCAGGTTCCTCCCTGTCCTTGCCCTGTTGTGGACATCATCCGCAGTAACCATTGCTCTTCTGTCTTCTAGTCCACTCAAAGCCCTTGTATAAGCCTAAGTGTAATACTTCCTTTACCGCTAATTAGTTTAGGAGTGGACTATGTTGGGCTTATATGCTGAGCTCAGCATATGAGCCAGTTCGATATTCTGACATGGTACCAGATCCCGACGTAGCCCAATACCGATGATCGGATCCCTCACCCGTTTGCGGTACAACCCAGTGCCCGTGTGTGGACCGATTCAACCAAAAAAGGGTATCGACTTAGTAGGCCAGTACGTGGGCTTGGGTTTGAGGGGCGTGCGAAAAAAGTTACTACAAAATGGAGCAAGCCCAAGTCCCACATCAAAAGCATAAAAAAGTCCGACCTTGTATATATGTCGGACTACTCCATCTACAGCAAATTGGTTTTAGAATGGAACTCGCCGAGCTTGTATGCTGGACTCGACATATGGCCGATCCGATATTCTAACTGCCCTCAAAGTCAAGCGAGTCGGTCAGTAGTCAGAACCACTTTGACGGTTGTTTCGTACAAATTCCATGTTCTTAAAGCGACGGGTGTTTATGTACGATGTTTATGTAAAGTCTAACATTAACGCAATCACTGAAATTGAACAGCCACCCTGTACGATGTTTATCAGCTTGCACATTCGCCCTGTTTTGTGCACTCAACAGATTTTGCTTAAGAACAGCCAACATGCACTCCCTTTCCCTCGACCGTTGGTCTACAGTGGCAAATAAGAATCTTTCGGCACGCATGGTCAACAGATTTTCCTTCGACTTTCAATTGCTGAGCTTCGACCATCATTCGAGTATTGACCTTCGACTGCTAGGCTTCAACCAATTTTCAACTCCAAGCATCGTCCTTCGACTAACATGGTTCCTTTGAGCTCAGGCCCAAAAGCCTCGAAAAAGTTTACTGCATAAACAGTGTCTTCATGCACATTGAACTGAATTAGATTATGTGATCATCTATGATCACTTGATTATTAGTTTTTCAGCAGTTAGTTGTTGTGATGCAAGTTATTGGCTCTATGCAGGTTAAGGCTGGGAATATATCTAACAAATTGTCCTAAGATAGGCAAGAAGGTCGATGTCTATAATAACAACTCGTGGAAGCTCGCCTCCCTCAATGCTTCGGAATTTACCCAAAACGTTTGGGATCAGCATGGCAGGTTAGCAGGAAAGTCCTCTGCTGGTCGCCTTTCATCGAAGCTAAGAAGAGATGCCGGGACACAGTTTTCTTATGCAAAACTACGTCCTAGGTTTATTGTGGTGACGGTATGGAGTCGGCGGGCTTGACTTTTGGTTCCGGATGATATCCAGGTCTCCTCTTCCTCGGTTCATAGAGGTTCCCATGTTCCCGGCTGTCAAATAATCTCTGAATCAGGCTTGTTCCATTTTCCAATAGAAACTCCCGATATGAATCCGCAAGCTCGCAGCCTAGTCATAGATAGCTACATCTCATTTGCTCCTCTGAGGTTAGCCCTGCAAATCTTGAGATCCAAAAAGCGGTGATATCTCTGTTCAGAGCAATTATTGACGATCCGCATCTAATGATTCGAATTTCTGTTACTTGGCAGTTGACATTCAGCAAGTCCTTGCTCTACTCCAACATCCTCTGCTCTTCTTCCAAATACAACAACTGCTCCGGCAAAGTCGAGATCAGTTACTATATCGTAACTGGTTTCAACATGACGGAGCCGCCTCTGGAAATGGAACCGGCACCAAGAACATGTATCGCTGCTACACTAGAGTGAACCACAGGATGTATGCAGTGAGTAACGTGAGAGCCCACATCGGAACCAGCAATCTTATCTGGGATTACTTCTACACTACCTCTGGGGGTCAGATTCGGGACCTATAACCCAGTTATAGTTTACACAGCTTCAAGAGGTCTTCGATGCCGATTTGGAATTCCCTTTTGTCGTACCTTCAGAAGAGATAGGGCAACAACACTCCTTCTCTAGCTGATCGGCACGAGACGGATAACCAGAAGGAATATTCTAGTATGCATAAGTTGGAATTTGAATGAATTGTTGAATACATTGATTCTTCTTGTGAGGTAAATTTTTCTATCTACCCTGCATTCTCCTCAATCGTATGGATCCATTGCTCTACGATTATTTTGCTTGCTGTGATAACATCATTGCAGTGTCCCTCCACCAGGAGAGCTCTTTATCTTTCTCGTGAAGCTCGTGTTTGTAGCAATCCAAGGCGGTTTCGAGCTCTTTGATTCTCTCCTCCTGTCTCGACTGTAGCAACTCATGCAGCTTCCTTTCCAGCTCTATCGCAGGAGCTCCACCCTGGGATTCTGGATCCCTTATGTCGAGCAGATTCATCACTTCTACCATGCTTGTTCTGCCGCTGGTTGCTCGATCCAAGTCCTCGGCCTGTATCTCACCGAATGCCGCCTCCACAGCATGTTGTTTGGGGCCTTGCTTTGAAGGGCTATCGGGATCCTGATGAAGCTGCAGACTCTCCAACTCGGCTTGCAACTCTGCCTCGAGCTCTTCCATTGCTCTCATGCAGTCCCGTCTGGTCTTCCCTGAATCTCTTGGCCAATCTCCCGCGATGCTCTCCTCTTCCGCAACAACAAAAGGTGTCCTTTGGCTGCTGCTTCCGAGGGTCGCCTCGGCATCAGTCAAGCAGGAACGAGGACTCCCCACTAACATCACCTGACCAGGCTCCCGAGCACGATCCTCTCTGTCCAGTTCCGCCTTGATTTCCTGAAGAAACGCTCGCATCTCTCTCCGCAGCTCCTTCATTTTCTCGAGCTCCTTCTTGCTGGCTGCGGTGAGGTAAAACAGACTGCACGCGATTCCCAGGTTCACCGCAGTCTCCTTGTTACTGTTTCCTGCACCAAAACGAAAACCGTGGCACGATTACCATGACCGATACAAAACAGCAAAAAAAAAAAGTAGCAGAAAAACACAAACACCGATTATTATATCAGTTACAACAGCGTGAGCCGCAACCGCAGGCGGAGGAGGAGGAGGAGCCCCCTGGTCTCGATCCTCGACATTGGACTGCCATGCAGGCTTCCTGGTGGTCATACGTCTGAAGAGACAGGAGATGATCCAACTAGGGAACAAGCACTCTGCGCGACGACAGCTGGAATCTCGTTCCATGATTGGCGGAGTCGCTTCCACCAGTTTTGTTCTTTAATGACGTCATTTCGCCAAATGACGCATTAACGAAAATAATTTGCGAACTAACCCACCAAAGTCGGCCTTTGTAAGGCAGACTTCTATTTTGGCAAGGCCGACTTCACTACACTTAAAAAAAATTTTAGCAAATGAAGTCTAGGACGTTGCATGATCCTTTTTTTTTTTTTTTTTTTTTTTTTGTTTTGAATTAAAAAAAAATTAATGAGGCCGACTTCCCTCACTTAGGCTTCTTTTTTTTTTAATTCAAAAGAAAAAAAAATTGAGGAAGTCGGTATTTGTAAGGCCGACTTTGATGGGTTAGTTGGCGAAATATTTTCCAAAATGCGTCATTTGGCCAAATTACGTCATCGTGGAACAATCCTCTCGCTTCCTCTTCCACCTCTTCCTGGTAGTTGAGGAGGACGTCTGCGATGGGGAGGGGATGAGGGTTGGGGGGAGAGCAGCTTTTCTTTTTTCAATTTAAGGTTGGTGGTCCGATCATTAATTTTAAAATTTATTAAATAATATTTTTGAAATTGAAATTAAATAATTTATTTTCGCTTCTTAAAAAATCCGATTTTAAATTGCAATAACACGAAGGTTATTATATATATATATTTAAGTTACATGAAATTTTGAAGTTTAAAAGTCTATTAGTTTTCATCATTAGTTAAAAAAACATGATTTTTTTAATAAACGAAAAAGCGAGTATTTCAATTTAATTTTTTGAGCATTATATGCACCTGGATAATTAGCAAAATAATAATAATAATAATAATAATAATAATAATAATAATAATAAATGTTTATTATAGTGTAATTTAGTTACACTGAATTCGGTAAATGTCATTTAACAAAGGCAAATATTTCTCTCCCCCACCTCCTTCACTTTTGTTCCGGGCGTAGAAGAATGCTCCCAACTTGAGTATTTAGAATCTCAATAACCCCCCACTCCGAGAATTTAATATAAATTTACAAGTAATTGATTTTTGTTTTTGAAAAAGGAAGAAGATTGGATAGGAGTGTTTTTTTTTATAAAAAGTGAGTATATATTAAAATTAAACCCAACGAGCTAATTTTGAAACTATAATACAAAGTTTGGTATTTATGAAGGGGAAAAGAATCTGAAAATGCTAAACTTATAGAATAACAAATAGAGAGAAAAAAAAAAGAAACCAAAATATGGGTGGGTGGGGATTAGGATTAGGATTAGGATCAATTTATCTCATTTGGGACAAGAAGAAGAAGAAATTTATGTTTGAGTTGGTTTTTTTTTTCTGGGCCGGAGTAATTATTTAAGGAGGGACGAGGCCCCTCTCACTTTTGAGGGTGGACTGGAGGATTGTTACTCCATAAATATACTCCTAAAAATTAATTTAAAAATATTTTAATTAAAAATTCGGTATTGTTTGATAACCCCTTATTGGGTTCAAACGTTGAAGGAGAAATTATACATTGGCATCACAGTCGTTATTATTTTATTAAATATAATGAAGGGCCTAAGATGGGTTGTGATCGTGACCTCCCTTGGTCCTACTTTTACCATTTACGTACCACCATCTTATCTTAGTCGCCATCTTATTTCGAGTTTGTAGGTCTAGCCTCTTTGGTTTGGGATTTTTTTTCTAAGTTTGTAAAATTATATTATTGTTTTTCTTTAAAAAATTTTTAAAATTTCGAATTTATCGTCCGTACAGTGAGTTTTGAAAATGAATTTTTAAAATATGATACCCAAATAATCAGATCAATGACGAATTTATAAAATCCGTCTCATCTTTCTTTATTTAAAAAGAAAAAAAAGTGGAGGATGAAAAAAAACAGGGGAAAGGGAAAGAGAAAAAGAAGGGGAGAGAGGGGAGGCGGATAAAAGGAGAGAGGGGGAGGGGCGTACCGGAGAGGCAATAGTGATAGAAGAAAGTAAAAAAAAAAAATTAAGGAAGGGAACGACGAGATTATTTAGGTAACACTCCTTTGTATTTTGGAAGATGACTTTCAAACTCAGACCATAAATTTGATATTTTTAAAATTTCCACCATATTTCTTTTATAAAAACGAACGGTATAAATATGCAAAACTTTTTTTGTTTTACCAAATCGAGACTACTGCATATTGGGCTTTATTTGAAATTAAGCCTTGATGTGGGTCTGGGTTTCACACAATTAGGGATTAAGGGTGGGAATTTGATATTTGGGTATTTCGAAACACTGAATATCGAATTTTAAAAACCTTAAGATGTTAGATCTCGATCCCGATTTCGAATTCATAATTCGGTATTTCGGTAAATTGCCATATTTTATTTCGATAATTTGATATTTATTAAATTACCGAATTTTTATTACCTTCAAGCACGAGAGTAAATATTTACTGCACATTTCGATCCATTCAGTTGCACTTTCACAATTTAGACCAACACTTGATTATATATTGTCGGAATTTATTAAAAAAATTGAAAATTGTTTTTAGCTAGAAAATCGAAAAAACAACCCAATGTGTCGTTGGTGTTATATTGCAGACATGGCAGAAGTGGAGGAGGAGGAATGGGGTTTCAGACGGCGACAGTGTGGGTAAGGAACTCTTGATTCCTGGACGCCCCTTGCTTCCATATGTGTTGTCACGTAATTATTGGGATTAATGAGTTCGGCCTATGGGTTTTTTGTTAAATGGGGGTTTAGCTCTATAAAAATTCGGTATTCGGTAAATGCTGAATTTTATTTTTCCAATACCGATCCCAATATCGAATACCGTTTCAACAAAAATGTACTTTCAATCCCGATCCGAAATACCGATCACGAATTCCCGAAATTTTAAAAATTCGGGATTGGAATCGGTATCGCGAAATTTTTTGTCTCCCCTATTAGGGACCATTTGTAAACGGGAAACAAGATTAAAAGTTAAATGAGTTCTATCTGCAATCCCCTGTAACGGATCTAGTACTTCCCTTATCATTATTTCAGACATGTTGGAGTTGGAGTTAGTTAATTGAACATTGAAATGTTTAAAATTGTTGAACGGTTAGCAATGAATGCATCCATCGAGTTGGACGGATGCATCCATGAGATCTAATAAGTGACAAACACATCCGTCAAATTAGACGGATACGTCCATTAACGTTCTATAGATTATCTGACTATAGATGGATGCATCTGTCGATGTTTTGAGGAAAGAATAAGAGCGACGAAAATGTTCCTAAAAAGGTAGTGTCACTTTATAAGAAAGACAATAAGCACACACAATCATCCTAAGGTTTACTTTGAAGATACACGAGTCAGAACTGTCGTTCGTGACACATTATTTCATGAAGAGTTTTCTTATAATGAAAGGTTGTGTTTGTTAGACGTGTTTGTTCTTTTCTTTATCACTTCCGAGGATATTTGCAAAGTACTTCACTTCTGTAACTTTCATAGTGTGAGCAAATAATTTCTTAAAACAAATATCTCGTTCGCAGTAAAGTTAAGTCCATCGATGTGATTTGCATCGTTCTAATTTGTTTGTTGGTAAATGAGTTCGAAGTTTTTCCCACCTTCGTGATCAAAATCTCCCAACATTACCCACACATGGTTTACCCAAATTAGAAAGATTGATAGTGGAAGGATGTTTTGCGGCTGACCTATATAGACAGTAACATCGGCTCCCTTAAGCGCTTGATATTTCAGAATTTGAAGTTTTATAGAGAATTTGAGAAAAAATTGCCCGAAGAGTCGGGCAAAGTGGAAGCTCTAAGCAATCCTATGATCGATGAAACCAGGTGGAGGACATTCGAGCGATCGATAAACTGGGAAAACTTGAGATTTTGAGCTCCATCTTGCTGGATGCATCCTGGACTACATCGGGGGATCAAAAAATCTTCAAGTTTGACGCTATGGGGATGCTTGACAACATGAAAGGTTTCGGGAGTTCAATGGTGGCACTCCTGATATCGATTGCCAGCTCGAGAAGCCTGAAGGTGCCGACTCACGCTGCATCACCAAGTTATCATGGACAATCGGATCCCTCCTTAAAATTGAAGAACTATGCCACTTGCTGTGAGAATAACAAGGGCATCGATTCCGCAATCAGGTAAACTTAGGCAACTGACAATCATTGAGCTTCGACACACCAACATTTCTTGTCCGCAAAAAAGCGTCGAGAACCACCGAAGGTGTGACTAACTTTACTCTTCGCAAGACTCGAAGGAAAGGCTGGAAGCCGACAGCCTTATAGATTATCAGGGAGAGTAAGGTGGAATTCTTCTTCCGATAGGTGAAGGATGCCTGTGGTATGAGTACTACAAATTGGCAGTTTGCCATAATTTTTACCACAAAATCTATCTAACACGAATAGCTAAATCAATCACAAAAATTACTTACCAGTGGACTCTTTCAAAACTAACTTGTTACACGTTCCGATTGAAGACTATGAGATTTACCAAAATATAGACAACTCGGTTTATTAATCAACCCTAGTTATCTTTGCCCCAACTAACTTACGTGATCGATGAAGCCTCGCATCTCTTTTTCTTTTTGAGAATTTAGTCGCTAATATATCTCAAGCATTCTTCCTTCGGTGTAACGACGTACTGCTCTAACATATCCTTCTTTATGGTGGTCTTAATGGAGCATATGACCTTCCCCATTTTTATTGTCCATTTCTGAAGTGCAGTAGCATCCTCCTTCGACGTCGTGGTCTCGCAAGACTCCATTCACATTGTACGTGTTATAATTTCGTTTGTTCAATTTCTTCAACGTCCCAACAATGTTGAATTCCGTCGTACCTTCTGTAAGTGTATTTTGGTCCCCGACCTATACGTGTCGTAGTCCTATATTGCAACTTCCTGTGTAGAACTCCGACATAACTTTGGCCCCAGCCGACGCGCTCTATGTTGATCTGTAAACACCTTGTGCCAAAGATATGACTAAGTCTCCGCAAGACTCGAAGGAAAAAGGCTATAAACCAACCGCCAGCTGGAGAAATTCTTCTTCTGAAACTTGATTTACAAGTAGGGTGATTGTCCCTATTTTACAGGCAAAGGATGGCCGTGGTTCGATGCTCCTGCAAATGAACTCCAAACTTCAGCAGGACATTCAGTTCGCCTAAGCGACAGGAACCAGCATCTCCGGAGCAGTATTGATTGCAAACATTGTTTTTTCGTCCAAATATTACTTGAAGGACACAAGTCTTTCCGAATGATCAGTTTCGAACCGAGCTACCGATGTATTTGAATACACCGTGTTCTTGTGACAGACAAACTTTCCCTTGTTATCGGCTCCTAGAAGCCTGCTAGAATGATTTATTTGCTTTTTCTTTCCTCGTCAAACGATTTAGAAATCGGAGCACCTTTGGAAGAAAGCGCTAAACATATGTCAAACGAGTGAAATCAACATGCGACACTGTCAAGGCATCGTCTTTTAGGCCAGTCTCAAATCCAGCTGAATCTTTATTTTCGAATTCGACTAGCATTATATCTTCATCAAATTTCCGTTGGCTCTTGCCACGGGCATCACTCTCCATCTATCTGAGCAAGCATATGATTCAACATAGTTCTGGTGATGGCTGCGGTGAAGGCTGGATTCCTTGTCAGTGACGCGGCCATCTGTTGCATAGACAGATTTTGCAGCACCTCTGCTTTGGTCGGCTGCAGGGCAGAACTCGTGTCAGCAGAAGAAGATTTCGCGGAGGACGAAGACGGCATTGAGTGTGAGCTTCCAAAGGAGTTTTGCTGCAAAGATGTGGTGGCAGCATGAGATGGGCATCGATGGTTATGTTCCCCTTCGTAGTTAGCTATGAGGATGGTCGGATTGTCAACACTTCTCTGCACCTGAACAGGATCAAGTAATGTATTCAACCTCTGCTTCATTCCAGCAAACCAATTTCCGGTAGCGAGTGCGGTTCCTTCTCACCTTCTTCTTGACAGGGCAGGATGGGGCATGCGAGCACTTGAAGTATGCTCGGGGAGAAGGATTATCCCTTGTTACCTTCTGTCCGTACTTCCTCCACTGATAACCGTCATTCACCACCTGCAGTGTGCCAAAAAGGCGACGGACATCGTGTGTCATCAGGTCCTAAAAAGTTACTCACTGTGCAATCAAAGCTGCGCTTACTAAGCTCATATCGGATGCATCGACTTCATAGTAAACCTTCCGCGCACGGCTTCTATTGCTCTCCCTTGGTCTCTTACAGTACTCTTCGTCGCTGCTGTACTCTAACTTCCTCTTCTTGAAGGCAGTACTCTGGTATTCTTGCCCGGAAACCTCATTTCTCTGGTCATCGAACCTATCAACTGGGGAAATGCACTTCCCTCTCAAGATGAAGAGCAGCAGCATCTCCAGCATCTTCTTCTCCAAAACGACCTGTTCAGACCATACAGTAGTTTCAGCACTGGCCAATCGCATAACAAAGCATTACCCACCAAAGAAATTAAGTCACCTCTTCCTTTACCGATCCCACTCTTCTCACGCTACTCGCAACTCGGCATGGGTCTTCCTGCTGATCGTAACAAGCAAACACAAATGCAGTTTGAGTCAAATATGTTCGACTTATGCCGTAAAGTCAAGTATACCGGCTTTCGTGTTGCGAAATGAAAGCATACAGGCACAGCATCCTCGCATTCAGGGGTAGAAACGGCTAGGCCAAGATTAAGAGAAACGTCCACATCTATCGTCTTCGAGGCGGCGTCCATCGCCGGGTAACTGAGAGGGGGGGAAAAATTTCAAACTCCGCGCACCAACCAAAGGTGCTGGCTGGGAATAGAAGGGATCGGGATAACATGGATGGTGCGATGGACTTATATAGGGGGCCGACGAAGGTGACGTCGCAATGAAGTTGCAGTCCTGACTTGCGTCAAGAGCGAAAATGCCCGGTGGAGAAGCAAACTTCCCCTGGGAATTTCCCCACTGAATTTCAAGATGACTTCACGCTATTTCATTCATTGCTCCCAGAAAAAGCAAATATGCAATGAAATATTCTATTAGCTACTGGTCGACTAGTCTGTTCGAAAACTATCAAACGAGTAATCCAAACCCCTCCAGTCTTCGTCAACAAAAACTCAATCCAAAGGCAAGAGTGTTCAATTAGTGAGGTGTCTTGAGGGAATTCTGTGGAACAATTCTCACAAGAAGACTTCTTTGGACAGAAATACTAGTCAAGTTGGTTGTTTGGGGGGGATTCTGCCATGTAATTTCAGAGCCGAAACAAGAAATGGAGACGTCGGTCATTTAAAACCAACTGAAAGGTAGAATTAGATAAGAACGAGTAGCCCAAGAGGCGATCAATAATTGATTAAAAAAAATATATCCTTTAGGATATAAAAAGATCGAATCTTAATGACCGCTTGAGTTCAGTTCAGACATTATGAATTGGGGAAACTTAAAAGAAATGGACAAAAGTTGACCAAGACCCAAAGGAAAATAAGTATTGTTTCCTTCCTTTCATTGTCAATAAATATCAGGAAAATACTTGGAACCGTCACGACCTCGTCGCGTGTCGAACACGAGACTGTCCGGCCTCAACCTCAATACCATCCATCCTCTGTAAACACGTGAGGCACGAGGGGATAACTGTTCCCCAAGGTAAAACATTTATAAAATAAGGGTAAACATTTACTAAATTTCAAAGATAAAGTTTTTAAAAAGTTGGATTTCCGAAACTAAAAATAAAGTTAGTCTTAGGTAAGATTTCAAATCCTTATTTTCTGAATTTCGAAACTATTTACCCTATTCCACGGCAACAACCACCCCGACAATTTCATCGGGGAGTGGAACGGGAGAACGTTTTGTAACATCAAATGAAGACATCGGGCAAAAGAAAACGGAATCACGAGGCTAATTAAAAAAAAAAAAGAGAAAGGAGCATGGCTTTTTAAACAAAGTTCTTTCATGAAATTGGTCATGTCATTTCACTGCCCTTTGATTTCTTTAAGGTTATCTAAGAAGATTACACACTTTTTTTTTCTTGTTCCAGTAAGAGTCGACGCTTGAACAAGCACGACATCATACACTCCATGATCGTATTGTTTTTTTTTTTAATTCTAGTGTTAATATTTAATTTTATGCATACGGGTGTTTCTACCTTTTAGGGAGTTAATTTCTAGATAAGACGGGCCCCAATTCTCATTCATCTTAATTACGTGATGAGAGCAACATCTGTATTTTATAATAATAACGATAATAATAATAATAATAATATACTATATAAGTCTGTGAATTACATTAAATCTTTTTTTGAAGTTTTACTTTTTTTTTAACATGTAGAATGTTGTATACAATAATAGGCGGGTCTAATTAGCAAATATACATATCGTTTTTTCAATGTATTGAGACATTTAAAAAATATTACGCTTTTAACTCCATTTCGAAATATCCATAAAAAATTTTCAAAGTTTTCAAAAATCCAAATATAGTCCTCATAAGTCTTAAAAATAACCAAAAATTCTTATAAAAGAAAAATTTTTAGGAACTTCTCCTGAATTGGAGTTCATTTCAGAGTTTAAAATAAGTACTTTTAGAATTATTAGAGTGGCCTTTCAACTCGGTTGGTTATTTTAAGGAATACAGGATATCTTGAAAGTAGAGAACATATAGCCAAATAGGTAGCATCATAAACAAAATGTTAGTTTCTATGACAATGGAGAGAGTTAAGGTTCAAAAAAGTCTATGTAGATAGAAGTAAACTCTAGATTCGCGATTTAACCAATTGAAAAATTAAAATTGGGAGGAAGAAACACAAAGCAGGGTTAAGGTAAGAGTATCAATTGTTCCTTTTATTTTGGATCTACAACTAGATGCAAAACTACACTCATAAGGTGTCGAGTTGGCAAAAGACCTAAGGAAGGCTTTATGGCTATCAGAAGAAACTCCAGTTCATTTGAACAAAAGAACATTCAATGAATTGGTGACTACAAAAAGAGAAAATTACACACCCGATTATCTCCCTATAACAAAACCTGAATTTATTCCTATGGATAACATTCTTAAGCCCATAACATAGTGCTTTTTTTGTCATTGATTGTGAAAAGCATATATACGAAATGATAAATGAGTAGTTATCACTAAATCGAATGACGCACTTTGTTGAGATATTATCCCCAATATTAGTATTTGAATTATGTGTTGCAGTCCTCATGGGAATAGTGCAAAAACATTGAACATCTTTGGCGGCATATATGAACATTAAGGAAAAGAGTGATCAAGCACAGACTGTATATGGTGTATTCGCAATTATTGTTGATGCACAAAAACGAAGGTCATGTGGCTTTTCACTACTTACTGAGACTGTAGAAAAGAGCAATCTTTAACCGCTTTTGTAAAGTTACAGATATAAAATATATGTCTGTTTGACAACTACATATGTGAATTCCAAAAAATTTATCACAAT
Organism: Melastoma dodecandrum; assembly: GCA_029817715.1. Classification (NCBI taxonomy): domain Eukaryota; kingdom Viridiplantae; phylum Streptophyta; class Magnoliopsida; order Myrtales; family Melastomataceae; genus Melastoma; species Melastoma dodecandrum. Next base: position 23,190 of record JARUPY010000211.1, read on the forward strand.
TTGACGTAGTTTCCCAACAATTCAAACATTTTTTGCAAAACTTCCATTGCCTTAAAACAATTATAGACAATTCCATAGACGAGAGATAAACTCGTTGAAATTAAAATGGCCAAGAAGTTGGGTTATGGCATAATCTTCTTGTAGATTTAGGGTCATCAGTACGATCAACATTTAATGAAGAGGAAAGCAAATTACCTTGATGTTAGGAGATCATAGTCTAATATCCCTAGGCTTTATTGACAATTGTCTACGAGAGGATTAGCTCTAAGAGAGCTCAATTATATAAGAGGTTACAGGCTACCTAATGTCTCTTCAAGAACAAGTGATATAGGTGATGATGTAATTGTTGCTCGACCAATGAAACCATCAGCACCACCCTTAGTTGAAGAGATACCTCGATTGTAAGTTGACTCTGGACTAACATCACAACATACATGAAGAATCATTGCTTATAGACAAGTATCATTACCGGTCTATGTTGACCTAGTGAACCATTCGAGAGAAGAATCATTAGGGATTATGAAAGTTATCTATTTATATAGCTCTTTGACTAAATGGATTCCTGAAGTCTACGATGTCATTGTGTAAATAGCCAAACAAAGATCTATTTCGGTAGACGACATCTGAAGAATGATATAACTATCCCAAGCAGAAGTACCAAGACGCGCAACTTTTAGTACGAGGGATGAAGAACTGAGCACTTAAACACTTGGATAGAAATTGAATGTAGCATAAGTTATGTTAAACTCAATCCATACTAGATGGTCGTCCAAGTAGCAAATGTTACTGATATTTTTTTTTTATCTCACAACGACAAAAAGTAAGCTTCCATTTCGGGTTATCTACGTCGGGTACAGAAGACGAGGTTGAATGTGCTCAATTTTTTAAGCATGAACATTCCAGATGATACTTATTCAGCTGGTTCACACACACAAGAAGGCCTTTAGGTATAGAACCGTGCTATCCAAACAAAGCCAGTTCGGCAAGCATTCGGGAGTGTTTAGTTCATCATCTGGGCGTTGGGGGCTTGTCTTCTTGGCGGGAAATCGAATTTGGTTTTTGCCCTCGCCCTGGGCCTCACTGTCTATCCATCTGATTCTGAGCGATCATCCAACTCGACATAGTTACGGAGATGGCCTCGGCAATCGCCGAAGTGAAGGCTGGGTCCCTCGTCAATGACTTGGCCATCTGTTCTATCAATAGGTTTGTCGGTGTCTCTGTTTCGGTCTGCTGGGTGACGGAGCTCATGGCCGTGGGAGAAGGAGACGAGCGAATACTTGCCGAGCCACCCATGGGATGTGGTGGCAAAGAAATGGTGGCGGCGTGAGATAAGGATCTATGGTTGTGCTCCCCTTCGTAGGTAGCTACGAGGATAGTTGGATCGTCGACGCTCCTCTGCACCTGAACAGGATTGTGCAATATGTTCACCTTCCGTTTCATTTCAATGAAACAGGATTCGAATTGCAGTAGTTTACCTTCTTCTTGACGGGGCAGGAGGGAGCGAGCGAGCACTTGAAGTATGCCCGGGGAGAAGGATTGTCCCTTGTTACCTTCTGCCCATACTTCCTCCATTGATACCCGTCCTTCACTACCTGTGACATGCAGCAGAAAACCGATGGACATCGCTAAGTCATCTTGTCCCCAAAAGCCCTGTACTGTCCATGAATCAGAACTTACTAAGCTCATGTCGGACTCGTCGACTTGGTAGTAGACCTTACGTACACGGCTTCTGTAGCTCTCCCTCGGTCTCTTCCAGGACTCCTCATCGCTGGTGTACTCCAGCTTCCTCTTCCTGTGCGAACCGTCCTGGGGTTTCTTCAGCAATGCCTCACTTCTCCGGTCTCCGAACTCTCCGACCAGGGAAACGAGCTTCCCGGATATGCCTGGCAACAGTTTCTCCTGTTCCATGACCCGCTCAAACTCTTGCATTGACGCCTCGGACTGCGTTCATGCATCCAGTAGAATAAGTGCCAGAGCAATTCCACAACAAACCATTAGGAACCAACAAATAACTACGTGATCACCTCATTCCCAGTAGACCACTGCCCTCCATTCGCTCGATTCACAACTGGACACACATCTTCACTCTGTGCATTACACGCAAACAGGTATGCAACTCACGTCAAAATGGATCGCTTCCCCATTCAAAAAATCATGTTATGCACGTCTCCTCTGCGAAAAAACAAGTGCATAATCAGGGTAAAAACCTACTGGTCCGAGGTTAAGGGAAGTGTCGACGACGACGACTCTCGTCCTCGTAGCAGCGTCCATTAGGGTACCCGAGAGCCGGAAAAAAGTGATCAGAACAGAGGGAGCCGACTGAACAGAGCAAGGTGCCGATGGCTTATTATAAGAAATTGCATTTATCCCTCAGACGTCAGGGAGAAATCGTGACGCGATAGATGTCTTGGTCAAGAAGTAGTGTTGGAATTCCCCTGCCAAATTTCAAGGCGACCAACAAAGACCCGGGCATTCTTTCTTTTCTTTTACCTGCCAACGTGATAATTGTCGGTTACTTTGGTTTGGTGACCACCTTTTATAAAACAGACGGGTTAGGGTTTGAATTCGAAAGGTTTCACCAGATCTTCATAAAGTCATCTTAAACCATTACATTACATGTTATTTTGGCTAGACTACTGACTTTTATATGTAAAATATGTAATGAAGACGTCATCCCGATATCCATTTAAGGAGCAATAATTTTTTTAGGATATGTTTGCAACCTTGGCTCCTCCTCAATTCAATGTCACAAGTTCTTATGATGGGAAACCAAACTTGTACAATAGGCTAAAAAATATCCCATCCATTTAGACGTGGGATATAAATATTTTTGTTTGTTAATTCTCAATTTTTTGGAATTACATTGTTATTAACACAACTGCAAGGATACAAAATATAGATTTTGGGGTTGCAGTGTTGTGGCGAGAAGGTGTGATAGGAATCATCGTATTTTTTGCGAATATATATTATATTTAACGGGAAATTAAATAAATTTTGTTTTGAGTCCATCTAATTATTATTTCAGGGGCACCGGCCAGCCTTTTGGAAGGGAAAAGAAATGGAGACCAATGAAATACTCAAAAATAAAAAAATAAAAAAATTGACGAAGACTCGATATGTCGTCAAAGTCGTCACAGGAAATAAAAAATAAAATAAAATGACGGACCACCCGGTTTTTGCAGACAAATTTATACCGCGCAACAGCATCAAACGGAACGCCTTTCCCATGGCGCACAATCATCAACCTTTTGCGTTAATGGTTTGAGCATAGCATTCCATTACTGACTTCACTCCCTACTTTAGAGGGCTTTGTTCCGGTCAAAAAAAAAAAATTATAAAATATAACACGTAATTTTAAAGTTTCGAAAATAATATCACGAAATCGAAATTTATAAGTTCGACTTTTATAAAAAAAAAACTGCTTATAATTCGTAATTTTTTTTTTTGGACTAACACAATTTGAATTTAGAGTATTCAATTATTAATGAACTTTCTTGAGGGGCATGACGCACGAGGAGGGAAGAAGGAAGGAGAACAAAGTCATCGTTGATGTGATACACGTGGATTGGAGAATGGAAAACTTTGGACATCTTCCGGTACGCAACATGTTACATGCCCCATAAGCATAATTTTAACATGTTTTTGCGTGCTCTCTCTCTCTCTCCCTCTCAAAACTCAGGCTTTTTTTTCTTTACAAGAAAAAATGAGGATCCCATGAAATCGATGCCCCCCGGGTTTCATGTCCGAAAAGATTGATACAGACACTTTTCTTAATTGGTTTCTTCGAAGAAAAACTAAAGGAAAGGAATCGAGTGTTTGGTCGTGTAAGTGGTAGGAAATAATGTGAATGAGAGAGAGAGAGAGAGAGAGAGAGAAGGGGGGATATGGACCACTGACGATCATTGTTTGGAAAAACTCCCCCACCACCACCATGATACATCAAGAAATTGGTGCATATGCAAAGACTTTCGATGCATTTTAACTTTGATGTGAATGGATAACTAATGATTTTGAAGAAGAAGAAGAAGACTTATGTTTAATAATTTGGGTTGGAATAGATCGTGGAACAGATAGAGAGAGAGAGAGAGGAGGAACGGAGGACATCCTTATATTTTTTTGCTTGTTTCCTAACGGTTGTTTGTCGTTTCTTACTTACCATACATACACATCATGTTGTCAAACGAGACTTGATTAAATATTTCTTTGAGCTATGATCAATATTTCAAAGATATAGAAATTTATGGATCTGGCGAAATTGCCTGATACAAGCGCGCACACCATGAGTTTTGGGACTCTGCCACGCATGGCTAGGTTTGGTTTTCCATTAAAAAAAAAAACAAATGAGGATGGGGAGAATTGTCTTTGTTCAATTTCCCCTCTTTCTTGAACTAAATATATTATTTCTTTCTTAATTATTATATTTTTTCTCCCTTTCATTTTTATTTTATTTATTGGAATTCCATTTCGAAAACCAAACGAATTATAATAGCATGTTTGATTTCCGGAATTGAATTCCGAACTAAATGGAATAAGAAAGGAGAAAAAGAAGTAGTAAAATGGAAGGGAAATGAACGAGTAAGAGAATCATGATAGGGAACGTCGGTTCCTTTGCTTTTCATCATTTAATTAAATACATTATTTTTTTAAGCAATTTCTTTATAGTCGCTGTATATTTTTTCTTCTCGTTCCATTCAATCTGAAATTTTATTTCGAAAATCATACGGGCTACCGGACGATTATGCACCTGACGGGTCATTATTCTGACCCGTGACGCGATTAACCCGGCCCTTGGCCACCTCTAGTCGCTGGGCGCGTAATAATGGGCCAATATTCGGCCTATCTTCCCACGCTCGACGAAGAACGGGCTATTCTGGGCCCAATATCTTCTGACCAATAACGAAGCCCACTTGGATTCCGGCCTTCCCACTCCACTGTTCGGAGGCTTTGTTCTTCGGTCTCTCAGCGGAAGAAAAACGTTGGGGGGGGGGGGGATGTTGGGAAGGTCTTGGCGGGAAGTTGAATTAGGGGTTTGGGGGTTGTAAACCGGGGGGAGGGATGGAGGAGGATGAGATAGAGAAGCTCGTAACGGCGTACCTGAAGAAGAGGGGATTCAAGGATGCCGAGCTCGCCTTCCAGGAGGAGCTCCATCGCCATCCCAAGACCACCTCCGCTTCCGCCGGAGCAGCAGCAGCAGGAGTGGCGTCTTCTCCGATCCCGACGCCGACAAGCTCGTCCTGTCGTTCTCCGAGTGCGTGTGCCCGATTTAGGATCTGGAGTTTGTTGCTTTGAGGATGGTTGGGCCGCATTGACTTTGTTTCGCTTTCTTCGGTGGAATGCAGGTCGAGAAGTGTGCCAGAGCAGTATCAGGATGGATACGGCAGGCTCGATTCGTACAAGGTTTATTGTCTTGTTTGTTCTGCTTAGCTTTCCTATTGTTTTCTTGGATTGATTTTTCTGACCGGTGGTTCTTACTGGTTCTTCCCTGTGTGCAGCACGAGTTGCTTCGCGTGCTGTATCCTGTGTTTATTCATTGCTTCATGGATCTGATTGCTCAAGGTTACCTACATGAAGGTCACCCTCTATTGTTGTCTGCTACATCATTGCATGAGTTTTGCTTAATCACTTGTAAACGTCGTAGCAAATGCTTCTGCTTGCAGCTCGTAGCTTTTTTAACAGCTTCCGCGACGACCATTCAATGATGCATTCCGGGGATCTTCTGAAGTTGGAGGGTGTCCTTTCACCATCTCATTTGAAAGTTAGTTCATTTCATCTTACACAATGTAATCTCACTATTGTTGGAATGATGGGATATTAAGCTGTTTGTTGATCATGTGCAGGAGATGGAATTTGCTCATTATCTTAGAAATACAAAAGCTACCATAAAGATATGTCAGGTAACATCCGACTTGTCGATAGGCTTCCACTCTTCTGCAATGCCATGGCATTAGGAATTTAGGATTATACTCTTTTTTTTCCTTGTCTCTTGGCTCCATATGAAATTCTGGAATCAACTGGAAAGATCTGTCTTCATCCTTTGCAGTATTCATATGAACTCCTACTCCAGTATCTCCACGAGACACAGTCCTTCACAATCCTGGGCATAATAAATCTCCACAAGACACAGTCCTTCACAATGCTGGGCATAATAAATCAGTGGATAAATTTCCAAGGTAATGAATAATTGGATTTAACCTAAAGAGTAGTGCTAGAAAGAAAAGAGATGCGTGTAGATATACTCTGCCGTACTGACCTTTTCCATATTGACAGTGTCACCTGGGCAGCCCACATCACTTTCAGATGATGTTGGGGATGAAACAATTTTCACGAGTGATGGTGCGACTCAAATAAACCCTAAGGAGATTCAATGGGGGGTATATGACTTCATCTCGTTAAGTTGTGACATCTTTAGGATACAGGATTCTCTGAAATTTGATTAGTCTGGGACTAAAATATTGTTTTACTTTATTTGCTAACCATAGGGTAGTCTTATCTTCAGTTGCTTGAAGATTCACTGGAGGATCGTTTTGAGAAAGGGGCCTTTTCCCCTTTGGAAGCCGATAAGGGTGAAGGAGAAGCTAAAGAGACTGAACAGGGCGATAATAAGGCAACTATTATTTGCACTTTTCTTCATTCAGTTTTCCGCTTAACAACCGAACCGATACTATGCATATCTACATTAATTCCAAGAAGATCTGCTTACCTTATATACCTTATATACCTGGAGAGGGAAAGCAAGGTAATGCTGTCAAGAAGTCTAAGAAGGATAAGGCTGCAACAGCAGCTATAAAGAATTCACGAACAGAGGCTAATGCTGTCTCTGCGGCTCCATGAGTTAAAGCTGAGCTGAATTTCCCCATCATGTATTTTCTGTGCTCTTTTATTTCACTTTTTCTCTCATTTACCATGAAATTGTAATAGTTTAGATGCATAAATGCTAAATAAATAATGAAATTTTCAAAGATTGCCTTGATCAAGCCTGTGAAAGACCTTAGTGAGAGTAGGTCATATTCTTTTTGTCTTATGAACCATTGCAATTCTATGCTTATTAATTTGTATAGAAGCATTTTACATGAGATGAAGCTTCCCCTTTCCAGTATTTGATGGAAATATGCCTTAACATCTTATCTGAAAATGTCGAGCATCTTTTGGAGAATTCTGATTGGATAAAGACTTTATCTGGGATGCAAACTTATTCTTCGTTTTTCACCTTTGAGTGTTGGAATTGATTCTTACTGTTGGTCCTTGTTTGATCAATCCTTTTGAAATTATTTACCTGATTTGTTGTTCTTTTGTTGCGAGGTGTCGAAAAATATGTGGTTACTATTCCTTCCCACATTCCTTAGTAATTTATTGTCTTCTTTAATGCTTTAGGTCAACAGAGGTCGAGCATTCTATTCTTGAGGACTTGAGGAATCGTGTCCAGTTGAGCAGTACTACCTTGCCATCTGTCAGCTTTTACACCTTCGTAAATACCCACAATGGGTATGCTTTTAGCTTTTGGCATCCAAGTTGTGGCTTGCGGGTCATGTGAGATCACTTATATCGATCCAATGCCTGCTGTAGATTAAACTGCTCGACAATATCTCAGGATGGATCTTTAGTTGCTGGTGGCTTTTCAGACTCATCTCTGAAGGTTACATCTGAGTTTATTACTCCGGCAAAACATTTGTTTTCGTATGCATGTTAGAATAACGAAAATGGTGCTGTGACAGGTCTGGGACATGGCAAAGCTTGGGCAACAATCTGGTAAGTTGGAAATATGCAAGTACATATTTCACTGAATGAGAAATTGGTTCATCCACCGTTCTTTTTTATTTGTTGTGAAGGCTATCCATCTACGTCATCCTGATAGGTAGTTTTGTTGGTAGAAGTTATAAATGTCCTTTAATTGTTTTGAAGATATCACTTCTTATGTGAAACTTGGTGTGTGCTAAAAGAATATTTAGGTTGGTTTCTCTTGTGTGCTTTTAATGAACGGAATATTTCCGTTAAGCTCTGGCACATCAGCTGCTTCACAGGGTGAAAATGACATGAGTAATGGCGAACATGCCGGTCCACTTGGTGGAAGGAGATCTTACTCTCTATATCAGGGTCATTCAGGGTCTGTACATGCCGTGACTTTTAGCCCGTTGGGAGATTTCATCCTGTCCTCATCTGCTGACTCAACTGGTATGCTCTCTTATGTCCATTTAGCTGGTACTGTAGTTTCTCAATTGTTCTTTCAGATTTTTGTGGCTCGTTGATGCTATTTTATTTTCCAGAATTGATACTTGTTTGTCCTTTTATTTTTTATTATGCAGTTCGATTGTGGAGTACAAAGCTAAATGCTAATCTTGTATGTTACAAGGGCCATAATTACCCTGTGTGGGATGTTCAGGTAATGTGTTCAGGCATGTACTTTCAGATAGTATGGATATTAGCATGAGTATGGCGACTCTTCAGCGTTATGTATACTAGCACGGCCAAACAAATTCACAAAAACAATAGCATCACAATCCACCCTTAGATATCTCTTACAAACCTGTTACGAGTGTCAGGGACAAATAATAGCGGGGAGTATCCCCGACTGTTGGGGAGGGGTGGTGCCATTGACAGACAGTAGCTCCCAGCCTAACCAGCACGTGCACTAACAACTACCTTCTCTCTCTGTTTTTTCTAACACGTACAACACAATCTCGGTCGGACCCCGGGAAAGAAAAACATCAGTTAGGGCTCTGAATAAAAATGCCTACACTTAAAACCATAATGAAAGAGAACTAGCTAAAACCAATAATAACACATCTAACACCCGTAACAAGCCTACCCAGGAATAACAAGCCAAGCTTATCTGCCACCATCTCAAGTGAATCGTGAACCTGATATAGAGGCATGCAGGGACCAAGCTACTACCCTTGTTGCTTCTTCCCCGTCTCCGACTCGGTTCCTTCCTACTTTGGGACCAACGACTCGTCTTCATTTGGCTCATCATCCCTTTTGGCGCCGTCTTCTTCTTTCTTGGTACTGTCTTCCATCACATTTGATGCACTATCCTGTTGATTTTCCAAGTCCTCTGCCTCCACTTTCTCAGGCTTGTCATCAATTCCAGAGACATCTTCCTGGGAGGAAGCATCTGATCCTTTCTTAGTTTTTCCCACTCTTCCTTTCGGCTTTATTGAAGCTTTCAGCGAAAGAAGATCATCGTCATTCGGTTCATCCGTATCAACTGCCTTTTCTTTACTACCGTCTGATTCATAGGCATTCCTTGAAGCATCATCGGACCCTTTACCATTTTGCATAGGGGGTTCTTGAGAATTGTTCTTACTGTCCTGTCCAGATTTTCCACCAGATTTACTGCCAACACCGATCTTTTGACCAGCTTTCAAAGCCGTGGATTTGCCTTTACTGGAGGGATCACTGCCCCTGGAAAAGACATTTCAAAATCAAACAAAATGAGCGTCTTTCGTCCAAAATGCAAAGCACGTTAATAAGAAAACTGTCTCCTTACTTCTTCGACACCATTTCTTTCTTGCCTTCCTTTGCTGCTGACTCCTCCATGCCCCTTTTTACTCGCTTCTTAAGTGGCCTGATGAGAAGGACCAACACTTCAATGGACACAGTTCAAAAGGATACTTGAAAAAGATGAAGGGATGAAGGAAAAGAGATGAAATAATCTTTCTTGGGCATGAAAGACACAGACCAACAACAGATGAAGGCAACATTGGAATATTGCACTTACAATTCTGGGGAAGTACTAGCATTCCCATCATCGAGTGCTTCATCCTGTCGAAATATTTCGAGTTACATACCACAAAAGGAGTATCAACTCGAGTCATATCCAATAAAAGTACCTGGTCAGAACCAGTAGGTTCCTTAACAAACTCCCATTTTTCCTTTTTAAGATTAAGAATTTCTTCATCACCATCGGTGTACACAACCTATATTCATTCACAACAAATAACAATTTATTCAGAAGATATATTTCATTGAGCTTGAATATATCAAGATGAGCACAAAGAAAAACAAGGCTCATCAAACACACCTTGTGTTTCTTTTTCTCAGAGTCAAATGATTCCACAACACCCTCGTAGAACCTGAAAGTTTGTCAAACAAAATTAGAAAATTATGACTCGTGGAATAAAATAATATGCAGCAACACAAATTCATTCCCTTTGATCCAATATATTTAGAATTCTAAACCATGCCTCTTAAACAAATCTTCCTAGCATAACAACTTCAGATGGGACTGGAAAAGATAGACAAGAGCTCTGCAGCCAACCCCTACTTGGACTGAGATTATGGCCCACCCGACAAGTAGTGGAAATAGGAGGAACTACTTTAGAAATTTAAGAGGAAGAGGACAAAATGAGTCTGGACAAAACAGCAGAAGCACAGTCTGTGTCCACCTTTAAGTCACAAATTCCAAGGCCAGAACTGATTACAACAAATTAAGAGAGGAATCCATTTGTAAACAATCAAGTGATTTAAACTTACTGGCGATCTTGAGGCCACCAAACTCTAATTGGGAGGCCAATGAGCTCCGCCTCATAAACTTTCACATTAGATGGCTGCACCCATGGATTATCGGAATAGTATTAGGTCCCACACTCAGATAAATTAAAACAAACCAAACAAATGATTTTCCTCCAAGAATAAACTATTGATCATGGTTATCAGGGAGAACATCGGGAAGCTGAGGAACAATCTACCAGTAGAACATTTACATAAATCTCGTGCAGCCGTAACTTCAAAAAATAAAAATGAAAAAAACATAAAAAATAAAGGAAAATCAGCACATGTGAGAAACTGACACTGAATGAATTAACTTGCTTTTTATTTAGAAAAAAGGAAGGCAAAACAAGAGCATGAGATTAAGTTGATACTGAATGAATTAGCAAGTTGTTCATCCAGAGAGTATAGCACCTTCTTTCCTGGTGTGCCCTTCACCATATTATTTGTCTTTGGAGTGTTAGAAGCCTGCTGTTTATCTTTGCTAGACTTTGAAAAGGGCCTAGGCGACGAAGACACTATCTGCAAACCGAAACAAAATTAGACATTTATAGGACAAGAAAATTAAAGCTAACTAAAAAAACCCTTCAGGGTTTGAAAAACTACTTTTTTCTTCTCTTTGACAGCTGATTTCTCCAAAACCCTCTCCGATAGCTCCTTTTCACTTGATAACTGCTTTTTACTTTTCGGTTTTTTGATAGAGGAAGCATCACCAACACTGTTACTCTTTATTACCTTCTTCAATGAGCTATTCCCGTGCTTTTCCTGTTCTTCGCCAGAAGAATTGCTAATATTCCTGCCTGCTTTAAGGGCAATGGCACTTTTACCATTGGTAGAATGTCCGGCTGATACTTTCGTGCACGAGCGCAGTTGAGCTTTCGCTTCCGAATCACTGATTTCTTCAAGTTCATCCCCAGAGTCCTTCAAGTCATCTCTCTTCTTTTTTCGTCCACGTTTCTTCGATTGGTTACCAACAACCTCACCCATATTTTTAGATCCCGACACAGTGCTTAAATTCTCCCTGTCCTCTGCTTTCAGTAAAGTCGTACCAATAGGTTTCTTCATGACTTCAGCACGTAGGTCATCATCCGCATTACCATTATCATGTTCTTCATCACTTCCAAGAAGCCTTTTGGTTCCTTTCTTCCTGGAAATCTCTGAACCATTGAACTGCCTTCCTTTCCTCTTCCTATTTATATTATCACTGCTCTGATTATGATGCCCCTCTTTGGTGGAAACAGAATCCGCCTCTTTTTTCTGGATGAGCATATTGCGCTTCCTCGGCTTAGGCGTTTGAGAAGCAGGATTAACTCGTGAAGCAGCGTGTTTGTCCACCTAAACACATGCAACGAGATTAATCGAGAAAATTCAAGTAAAGCAGAAAACATACTATTGACATTGCAAAATACAAAGGGCAGTTGCACTAGAAAACAATATCAACCGAATGAATATATAATGGCACAAAGCTGATCCCCTCTATTTCCATATCTTTTGCAAGCTGTTCTTAAAGACCAGATGGATGGATATAAGAGAACTGAAGAGACACCCATGTCGGAGGAGAACAGTTGGAGCACATGCACCATCTGGAAACCTCAATATGAAAACCAATACTCATGGCTCATGGTGGAGCTATTCTTATAGCAAGTAAAAAACTCTTCTTTGAGATAATAATTTCCAGTAAGTACAACATAAAACCAGGAGTTATGAGGGATAGAACCTTATGTTCTCCAATGTCATGCTTATGTTTCATTCCAACTGCAGCAGAATCTTGACATATGGATCGGACAACATCGCCGTATTCATCTAAAGTAGACCCTAGTGTTTGCAACACTTCCCCAATGATAGATTTGAGCGTTGAAGCGCAGTTTTTAAGTACCTTCTCAGCCAATGCTTGAGAAATTGACAGAACTTCCTAGTATCAACAAAAAAGCTGTCTAAAACTTCGCGGCCAGAAGAACAGAGATGATTCTCAAGTAATATTAGTCAAACCTTTTTATCTTTTCTAACACAAGCTAGGAGACAGGACACCAGGTCCGGAGAAACATCTTCACTCTCCTCAATGATGAGAGACATGATAGTCACCATAGATTCAAACACATTTTTGGGGTGAGATTCCCTGCAGGAAACCCTCAACTTCCTGGTCAGTAACAAACAAGTTCCTATTGCCTAGTGTTTTAGAACAAACAAACAATAGAACTACAGAGACAATTGTATAAGAAAGGTGAGAACACTGACTAGCCAAATATGCTTGATAATGAAAAATATCTCCCAACAGATGGGGGCAATCATTCAAGAATATGCAATAATTTACACAAAAGAAAATCACCATATGCACTTACCCACCACTAAAAAATCTTTAAACAGGTGATACAAGAACCACCAGGAAACAAGCCTGTTCACACCTTTTGGATAAATATATTGCCACGTGAAATATCAATGGGTGTAAATGAGCGGCCCTTGCTTCCCGTAAAATTTGCTTCAGAAAAATACACAAACACTATGCAGTGATGATTAAATAGTGAAAAAAATAGCATTTCATAAACGAGAAGACAGAAATGTGGCCAACCATGCCCACAAAACTACAAAAAAATATTGCTGCTTTCACACAACGGCTTAAGGAAGGGGTTTATCACCAACACCCTAACTCTTTGCAAACTCACAAGACCGTGACTGACATCAATGTCAACTATGTAAAACTAAGGTTGAGAAAGATAAAGCTAAGTCATCTCTGATATCTACCAGCAGAAAACAAATATCTTGAAATTACAACTGAAAATCATCCACAGAAGCATGATCTTACCTTATTGAGTTAAGAAAATGCTGGAACATTTTGAGAATCAGGTCATTACACTCGAGATCCAACATCACCACACATGACCTGACCCGGGCAACTGTTTCAAGGATTGAAGTTCGTTTTGCATACAATCGGCTGGATTTGTCATGCAGTTTTTCAAAGGATGACACAATTAAGCGGAAAGCATCCTGGAAAGACAGGGATTAAAAACATAAAAAGAAAAAGAAAGAAAAAGGCAAGAAGGCTCATATCAGGTCCTACATGACAATATCGAAAGAGAGAACATAAAAGAAAAATACACAATACCTTCATCTGATCATCCTCATAAGGTGCATCTGGCGCTGTTATTCTGGTTATCTCACTTATGCATGAAGCAACTACGACTTTGACCTCTTCGTCTGAGTGATCGAAAAGTTTGTCGGCAATCAATGCCTTCACAAAAGAAGGAAGGGTATCTTGAATTGACTCTGGTGGTGATTGTTCAACTCTTGATAATAAGTTTTCAGCTTTCTGATTATCATTTCAAGAAACAGAATATGGCCGTAGAGTTAGATATTCATCTCATAATAATAACCAGGATTGCCCAATTTTCTTATCAGGACACTGGGAAGGTAAGACCCTTTGGGAAAACCCATACTTCTCCAAAAACAGGGGGTAGTGACGGCCTCAAAATTAACAGGCCACGAGTCACAAACTGATCACAAGGATTTCCGACAGAAATAACTATAGCTACACAACATAATCATCATGTCCACACAGCACAAAGATGATTTTATGACACAGTAAAGTAGCATAAAAATTTTGACTTCAGTAAATGTTAATCAACATTAAGGTTCAATGTTTGCCCAAACAGCAACACTACACCAAAAAATTTATCCAGCCTAACTCGCTAGTCCTATCAAGGACACTATGTTCTTAGAGGCATTCACAAAAGCCAGTCATTTGGGCTAGTTAATGTGCTACATCGACATCACCCGCTCATTAGGCTTCAATAACGTCCAGCAACTGAAAAGTAATGGCGTGCATAGAAAACAACAAAGAACCGTACATCAACAATGTGATGCATGAAATTAGCTCTAAACTGCATCATCCCAGTAAAAGCGACCAAATAACCAACCAAATAAACAACATAAAATCACAAAAACTATCGTGCAATTAGCCATCGCCGTCGATAAACTATCATGCGACCAAATCACCAACCGAATAAACAACATAGAATCACGCTCCGATAAAACTTCATCGCCTCCAGCAAGCAACAAAGCGTGCCTTCAACTCCTCCATCCATGCAACAAACCACGAAAGAGAAAGTTACATCCGACGAAACGCAAGAACCGTACTTCAAGAAGAGGAAGGAGCTGGTCGACGGAGGAAGGAGGCTCGAGGAGCTTGTTCCCCGTCTCCGAGAGGAGATGCTTGAGCTCCTCACCAGAGGAAACCATGGCAGCGCGTTCAACGTCCACCGCAGAACCCGCGTGCACCGCAACTATCCCTACCTCTCGATCAGGCCAAAAGCATCCCTGCAAAACCCTAAGCTCTGAAGGAAAAATGTGGAGGGAGAAAAAGGGCGGAGAGAGTTTGTCCGAACGAGCAAAATTGAAATTCAATTGAGGGATGAGGCGGAGGTCGGATTCCGCGGGATTATGAATTTGAGCTTAATGAAAAAGGGTCAAGTCCACCCATCCCGGCCCATGGGCCTGGTTTTTGCACTCCTTTTCCTTCTTGGTCCCTGAGCCCTCCACGTCATCGTTATGTTCTACGTGTAGCCTTCCCATTCGATCATACCACGTCAACTGCCTGCCCCGGCATCTTTCTCTTCCTCTTTCAGAATGCCCGGCGGGGCTGCCTAGTCGACCGAAGAGACTTCATTCTTCGGCTGCGACGAGCTCTGGAGAAAACCGTGGCTCCGTCGGGGACGGCACCACCGTCAACATCAGCGAAGCTCTCTCGGCGGAAACCTAGTTCCGGTCCACAAGTGTCAACCGCCCGCGTAATCTACAAGGAGCCGAGGCCGTCGTCTGGGGCGGCGCCAACGTCATCGGACTCCCCGTTCTGGCAGCAGAATTGGTTCATCGCGCTTTTGTTCGTCATGGCGATCGGGTTCTTCTCCCTAGCGGTGTTCTTATTCCTCGGGATGGATTTCGAGAACGGCTCGCCAGCCCCTGCTTATGCTGCACCTGCTTCCGAAGGCGTTGAGGTGAGGGTTTGGGATGGTAGGGGAGTGGTGTTGATTTAAGTCTTGTCTTGGAGGTTCGTTATACTGCCATCAGGATAGAGTAGGATCAAATCGGTAGCCTGTTGATGGAGTGGAGGAATGCCCATTTCCCGCAAGAGATTAGACTCTAGTTAAATGATGCGATCACCGGTGTTGGGTTGTTCATTGCTTGAGTTTAGGTCGGTCAGTCCAGTACTTGACTTTTTATGCATTCTTGGCAAATAATGCCACCCTCCGCCAATAACTTCTAGCCTCTTAGGTATTACAATATGAATTTATTAGGGTTAACATTTTGTTTTTCTTGTTTCCATGAGCGAGAATTGTCATTATTCTTCCCAGCATGATAGGTTTTAGCGAGGGATGGTATCTTTCAATTGTTTATTATTGGCATTGTTTCCTCCAGCAGATAACTTATGGATCAGTCTTGAAGCTAATGCATGAAAAGACAAGGTTTAGGTTGCACTCTCATGATGTGCCATACGGTTCTGGCAGTGGACAGCAGTCAGTTACTGGATTTCCTGGGGTTGATGACTCCAACAGCTACTGGGTATATTCACCTTTAAATAGTGTCAGTTTTCTTCTTATGGTGTTTGGCTTTTATTATTTCAGGAAAAAACTTGACTTCTTCTGTATGTAGATTGTTAGACCTCAGCCTGGCACATCCGCCAAACAAGGGGACCCAATCACCAGTAGAACAATAATTAGGCTTCAGCACATGAGAACAAGGAAATGGTTGCATAGTCATTTGCATGCTTCTCCTATTTCAGGAAACCTAGAGGTGAGCGCTTTGTTTCATTTTTTGTTGTTCCTGCATGCGGCGTACTATAGCAATTATTGAGGGGACTCGTTTTCATTTCCCTCGTTATAAACTGACCCAAGCTAGTGGGATTAGGGCTCCATTTATTTCTTTCAGGGTTGAGTTGTTTTGGTTTTGGCGCATTTCATGTAACCGGATTGTACGATGGGTTCATTTCTGGAAAGCTTTGGAAGATATCACTGGACTGTGCTAGGATACAACGGAATATTTAACTGATTTGTCAATTATCTTGAGAGGGTGTGATGTCTTTCTGCCAGCTAGTAACAATTCTTGATAGTTTGAATTTGCAGACCTTGTGCTTCTTCAATTATGCCTTCACATAAGTTTCTTTGTATAGCTTCGTTAATTGCATGGGAAGTTTGGGGTTTTGCACATAGATGGTCAAATTGTAAACGATGTCTCTATCTGTAATGATTTATTATGATTTAACAGGTAAGCTGCTTCGGTGGAGAAACCGACTCAGACACTGGTGACTATTGGAGGTAGGATAGTGCAGTAGAATTCTTCTTGAAACTATCCTACAGTGTCTGAAAATGGAAGTGACGCTACTATTTCTGCAGACTTTTGATTGAAGGCAGTGGCAAGACCTGGAGGCAAGACCAAAGAGTTCGTCTCCAACATGTTGATACTAGTGGATATTTACACAGTCACGACAAGAAGTACCAGCGCATTGCTGGGGGACAGCAGGAGGTATGGACGTTGTATTCTATTGTTCTTCACTGAGATATGTGCTCAGTGAATGTCAGGCATTTTCGCATTTGGTTGATGTGTGCTGCTGCAGTTTTTTACTTCTTTTACGGGTTGGTGCTTCTTCCAGACAACCTTAGTTTTATGGACCTTTGTCCTTCGCAGGTGTGTGGTGTCCGAGAAAAGCGCCCCGATAACATTTGGCTGGCGGCAGAAGGTGTATATCTTCCAGTTTTGGATAAGTAGGAACAGTTTGGGTCAACCGAGGGAAATGGTAAAATAGGCTGTCTTTGTTTCACTTTTGACAGTGCCTTGTTCTATAGAAACAAGTAGATATCTACTGCGTATTTCTCCATTGAGGAACCTCTTTAAGAAGGATTCTACAGTGTTCCCACTGCTGAAACTGTTCTGCTCGCCACATGATGCGGAGTTATAATGAGCATGCCTCCTAAACTAGGCCTCTTTCGAGAATTGGTGCAACCTTGTCCCGTGTAACAAAGGTGTTCGGTCACATTAAATGTGGGGGCTTCCATTTCCACGGCCAACTGCACCTCCCAGCGACAGCAAGTGCATGTGCTTGCTTTATGTTGCCTGAAGCATTGGTGTGTGAGAGGTGGTAGCAACGACCGCAATAAGAACAGTATGATATAGAATGGTACCGGATCTCGGCCCTTTCCAATCTAGTCTGAATTTTCCAGCCATGCATTTAAATGCTTTCTGCTCATTTGTGTTGCAAAATGAAAGCGGGTGTGGCTGAGTGTCGGTCACTGGCTCATGTCAGAGAGTTTCGGACCCTCCTTCATGTCCTTCCCGGTGGGGTCGATTCCTCGGACGTCGTCGTGAGGACAAAAGGATTGTTTTAGTAACTTTTCCGTGGCCGAGATGCCAAGGTGAACTTTAGCAGAAGCTGAACACTCATCATTTTTACACGTGTTGTTGTTTTCTAGAACAGGGTGATGTAGGTCCCGGGAGTATGTGCTGGAACGAGTCTTTTAAGGAAAGGGGCACATGGCTAAAAAGCCTTCGAAATGCAGAGCACACAAAAGCCCGCCCTAGCAGGACGAACAAAAACTCGGATCTTATTCCATGGCAAAACAAGCATATAAACAAATCTTAGATCCTTTCACATGGAGAGCGTGATACCACGGGTTGGGAACTCCTAGATCTAGAATGCCAACATTTTTACACCGCCGGCTGACTCAGGCCTACCTCCTATAACGCGACAACCTTCGTCCACGAAGGATTCTGGAACTGGGTTGCTTGAGAGATGGAGCCATGACCCAATTGCCTGCTAGATCTGCGGATGAGGCGAAAAGGGTCAAGAATCAATTGCAGGACAGACCAATGTTAGTTGGGGTCATAGTAAACAAATAAAGTCAAAAGGGATTTCTTCAGTCCATGTTGTCCCCCCAAAACAAAAAGTCTTATGGCTCACTCCTCCCAATTAATTGGTTGGGGACATTGCTAATTGTTAATTAATTACGTGGAAAGCAGCAAGGGGATAGATTCCATGTAGGTAAAACCAAAAGGAACCACTGATTGATTAGTCCTACCCCACCCTTGTCTTGATATGACTACAAAGTTTGGGGCAAAGGTATTATTAAATTGGGAAACGGACCCCCCCCCCCCCCCCCCCCCCCTAGGTGTGCACCAGAGCCATTCTATATGTGTACCATGATTCTGTTGAAAATGAGACCATTCATTGATGTTTCCTACGGAGGGAGGGGACCCCAATTCTACTCTTGGGACTGGAGAGTAGTAGCCTCAGATCGAACACTCGATCGATGATAGGCTTGTTATTGAGGTCCTGTCTAAACCAAATCAGACAAGTGCAATCTTAAACAAAATCTGCCTAAAACAAACACCCAAATCCACCAAAGTTATGGAGATTGCGATTAAGGCAGTTAAGGACTACACTGACCTGCAAGAGTATCTCCTTGTCAAGACCAGGATTATCAGAACGGGAGGCTCTTGGAAGTTGAACTAGCAGTGAATGCTTTGAGGTGGTGATCTGAAGGAATGAATTCCTTGGGAAGATTGGCTCTTTTGACTATCCTCTTCATGTTGTTCTGTAAGCTCTGTTGGACCAGTTGTTTCACCGCTTTCTTCTCCTCACTCATCATGTATTCCTCCTCCAAACACTCCTTTGTGCCGCCGTGCCGGGTTGCCGAGGTTGATGTGCTGCTACTTATTGGAGCAGACACGGCTGCAAAGCTTCTTCCGACGTAATTCTCCGAAGTCTGCTTTCCCTTGTCCACTCGCAAGCATTCCAATATCCTCGATGCTCGTTTTTGAGCCAATGTACTGCCCAGAAGAGTCAATTCTAGCAATGCCGATACGATCCCCGCGTCTACCATGGCCTGCCTATCTCCATAGCCCTTGTGAGCCATAACCATTAGGATGTAAGATGCCTTCTCTTGGCAGTTAGGCGAGTCTGTCCAGCTCAGGACATCGACCAGCACGGTAAATGCATCTTGAACCGTGCTAATCGCCTTTCTTCCCTCACCAGTGGACACAACATTACTGAGTATCGACAGAATCCGCTCACTGACATCCATGTTGCCCAAAGAATTTATAAGGAAAGGGATCGAGCCCATTTCGAGGATCAAGCTAACATTGGAGGGGAGGATGGACAGGTTAAAAAGAGCTCTCATGGCATCCTGCTTGGCTTGTGCACTGCTCTTTTGGTCCAAGTCCACAAGGGTCTTCACCAGAAAGGGGATAGCACCGGACGATCCAATAACAGGCTTGTTCAAATCAGAAGCACTCAGGCCAAGAAAGTTCGCCACGATTGCCTCAGAAACCAACGAGTTCTTGCCCTCATTATCAGCTGGCCCCGCTTCAATGAGCTTCAGCATCTTATGAACGGCACCCGCCTGAACGATGGCGGCCTTATTCCTGCAAATGAGTTCAAAAAGTGGCTGTGGGTGTATCCCAAGAACAAGAAGAAGAAAAAGAAGAAGAAGAAAAAGAAGAAGAAGAATACACGAGAGCAGCGAGAAGGTTCAATAAAGAATGAACGAAAGAAACTGACGATGATCAAGTGAAAAAACAACTTGAGGACAATCGGAGGAACAAGAATCCTTTCTACCAAAAAAATAAAAAATAAAAAACTGAGGAACGAGACAGAACAATCGCGAATGCCCAGAAACTTATGCAGGAATAGATAAACAAAAACAGATAAGAACAAGGAAAGCGACGGTGCCCAACACAAGAAAATCTGAGGCAGTCTGCGACATGACAAAGAGGAGAAGTTGGGCTAAGGCCATGAAAGAAAACGACATGCACCTGAATCCCACCTGATCCTTGAGCCCAGAGAAAAAAATACAGTTTTCGAGTCCAAATGCGAGGAGATGGAACGAAAATGCAACTAAACGACTTACGCGTCGTTGCCGATGCCGAGGTTAAGCAGAGCATACAAAGCGTTGATCTTGGCGTCGCCGTTGTCGTCCACGGAGGAGTCGATCATACCGACAAGAGGAGGAATAGCGCCCAGCATTGCCAGCAGGTTCCTAGCCTCCGCGTCCTCCTTGCTCAACAACCTCACTCTACCCGCAGCCTCTCTCTTCCTACTCTCCCCCTCCTCCCCTTCCCCCTGCAAATCCATAACCACCTCCTTCAGCCTCTCCAGGGCGCCGGCTTTCCGCCTGGTCTCGCCCTCGATCTCCAGCCGTTCTCGAGCCTCCGCCCGGTGGAGGAGATCGACCAGCTTCTCGGACTTCCCCGGGGGGGAGTCATTCCTCATGGGTCGAAGCTCCACGGACGAGCCGCAGAAGAGGCGAAGGAGAAGCTCCCCACGGAGGAATGAGGAAAGGGAGGAGCCGCGGCCGCGGCGGCGGCGGGAGGCGATGCCTGTGGCGTCGGATGAGGTCATCCTTTTGTTTTCCTGCTCACATTATTACATCATACGACATGGCGGCAGAACACACCGTCGTGGGAAGTCTTTTAAGTTCAGGAAAGAAAAGGAAGACAAATGGCGACGGCGAGGACGAGGAAGAGAATTGAACAGGCTTTGGGCTTTCTCATTCAATGGGCCTTATCCACCGTTGGACCAAATATTAGGCCCGTTAATAAAATGGGCTTTTTTGTTGTGACCCAATTAAGATAGGCCCAATGATGAGAGGGTGAACTCTTGTGGTTTGGTCTTTTAATTTCTTTCCCCTCTCTCGGAACACCCTCAGTCGGCTGATCGTTGGTCTTCCCGGGGGCTGACGCTGCCGCGAGAGGACGAAAATGTCGGCCCCGACGCTTGAAGTCGAAGCTAGAGAGTGAGTTCTTCTTCCGCTTCCAGATGATGATTTCATACTTGGTTTTTCTTTGGCGTATTTTTCTTTTTCTTTTTCTTTTTCTCTTTTTTTTTTTTGTTACGTTGATTTGTTTAGGTCGATTTTTTAACCTTCTGTTTTTGGGAATTTTGAAGTGTGGTGAAGATTGTGCTACAGTTCTGCAAGGAGAATTCGCTGCACCAGACGTTCCAGATACTGCAGAGCGAGTGTCAGGTTTCCCTCAACACCGTGGACAGCATCGAGACCTTTGTCGCGGACGTTAACGGTGGCCGCTGGGATGCAATCTTGCCGCAGGTGGCTCAGCTTAAGCTTCCCAGGGACAAGCTTGAGGATTTATACGAGCAGGTGAATCCCCCCTCGCTCACCCGTTCGCTGTCATCTTCATTTGTATAGATAGTTGTCGGCAAGGAAATTGTTTTATTGGCTGAGGCTAGGTGGTTTGTTGTGATTATTTTTTCTTTTTATCAGATTGTGTTGGAGATGATAGAACTGCGAGAATTGGATACTGCACGCGCTATCCTTAGGCAAACTCAGGCCATGGGTGTCATGAAGCAGGAACAACCCGAACGGTATCTGCGTCTGGAGCATCTCCTTGTTAAAACTTATTTCGATCCCAATGAGGTCAGAATTGGCTGTACTTGGATGTTCTGATTTTGTTTTTCTTGTCGTGCCTTGAAAGTTACATGACAACATGGTCGAGCTTTAAATCGCTGTTCCTTGAGAATCCCTGGGTTGGTTAATTATAATTAATCACCATTGTGAATCTTGTCCTGGTTCTAGCAATTTCTCCTTTCGCTGACGAGCAGGGACTGACCTGGTATTGTCCAGGCTTATCAAGACTCCACAAAAGAGAAACGACGTGCGCAAATTGCTCAAGGTTTTTTTGAACTGTGACGTCTGTTTAGTGCGTGAAAGTTCATTTTTTTAGCTGTATAGTCTGAGTTTTATTATTGTTTCTAGCTCTGTCCATGGAAGTTTCTGTGGTTCCACCCTCAAGGTTGATGGCGTTGATTGGCCAGGCCTTGAAATGGCAGCAGCATCAAGGTATAGTCAAATTTGTCAAAATTGTCACAACTAATATTTTTCAGTTTCTGTAGGATAGAAATTTCACCCTCCATTTGTGCATGGTTGTACTACCTAGAATAATCTCGATATAGGGCTGCTAATATACGTTTGTTAACCCCCCCCCCCCCCATTGCCTTTCTGCTTGGGAGTTGGCTGGACCAAGGGTGTTGTTATCTTCAACAGTGTTCAAGTTGTATAATATTCTCCAGATTTGGGTATTATTTTGTAGTTCTGATCGATCAATTTCTATATAATTGTTAGGCCTGCTTCCTCCTGGAACTCAGTTTGATTTATTTCGCGGTACTGCTGCCATGAAGCAAGATGTGGAAGATATGTACCCAACAACTCTCTCACATGTCATAAAGGTAGGATTTGAATTCGATTTATTGTATTGTAGGCAATTCAGCCTGCCTCAAATTTTCATGGTGATATTGATCAATTAGGTTGAAGATTTGATTCAGCTTGCACATTCTTGAGACTGTTCGTTTTGCTTTTGTCAATAAGTTCTTGATTGTACAAGAAAGTGCTGTTAGCCTTAAAAGACTTCTTTCCTCGGATGTTATGGTTTAATACTCTTTGATGTAGCTTTCTTGGGTCTACTGTTTGTCCTATCTATCTAAAATCTTATCATTTAGATATTTCTTTCAATTTCAATAAGACAGGGATCATGTCGTGTGGCACCGATTATATGCATAATCATTTGTTCCATATATATTGCAATAAAGTTACTTTGAACTATCAAATTTTTTATTGAAACATCTAAATTTGTTAGTACATCACAAAACATTGCAGTTTGGAACAAAAAGTCATGCTGAGTGTGCAAGATTTTCTCCTGATGGGCAATTTCTTGTTTCTTGCTCGGTGGATGGATTCATTGAGGTAATTTTCATATATAGACTAGTCCGTTTTCTTTTTTGTTTTATTCTATAATAATTTGCTTACTGTTGACTGCAGGTCTGGGATTATATGAGTGGTAAACTCAAGAAGGATCTTCAGTATCAAGCTGACGTGAGCCATCATTCTCTACATTTTTTTCAATTATCCTTAAATGTCTTCTGGCTTGTTTATTGGCTTATAATGAATACTATTTGTTTGTTGGACAATATGCATTTGAAAACAAAAATAATGATTGATGACTGACTGAGTTTTATCGTTAGGATTAAGAATGTAGTTGAAGACCTTATTGGCATTGTCCCTGAACTCACCTTCAACTCGAAAGTCCTTGCCTTTTCAGTATTTCTCTTTCCATGCTGAATAGGATATTCTGTTTGACCTGATAATATTTTATATATTGCAGGAAACCTTTATGATGCACGATGATCCTGTCCTTTGTGTTGATTTTAGTAGAGATTCCGATATGCTTGCCTCCGGATCACAAGATGGAAAGATCAAAGTGAGTGTGTTTCTTTATCTTAAATATGTTTATCCTTGCTGCTACAGATGGGTTTTTAAGGTCCGATTTCAGTGGCACCTGACCTTTTCTTGAAGGATCTTATGTATTATTCTGTATCTGTTTCTCCTTTCAGGTATGGCGTATAAGAACGGGTCAATGCTTACGTCGCCTTGAGCGAGCACATTCACAGGGTGTAACAAGTCTTGTATTTTCTCGTGATGGAACCCAACTACTGAGTACTTCCTTTGACAGCACCGCTAGGTTTGTTCTGTTCGTAATGCTTTCGGCTAATTACCTGAAAAACAAATGTGCCAGGGTTTCAGATTTTATGTGCTTTAGATTGTTCTAAAATCTACAGTTCTGTAACTACAGTCATTGTGGTGCTGCAGGATTCATGGCCTGAAATCTGGCAAATTGTTGAAAGAATTTAGAGGTCACTCATCCTATGTTAATGATGCGATCTATACAAATGATGGAAGTCGTGTCATCACTGCCTCTAGTGATTGCACTGTGAAGGTAGGATGCCTTGATTTGTTGATTATAACCATTCTCCCTCCTGTATTATTTAAAATCTCTGACAAATGGCTGCATAATAGGTATGGGATGTCAAATCTTCAGATTGCCTGCAGACATTTAAGCCGCCGCCTCCTTTGAGGGTAATGACTGCTTGTTTGAATTTTGTCATATTCTCTTGAAGTTGTTCTGCTGGTCTAGACCTCCTTTTTCGGTTTCAGGGTGGTGACGCTTCTGTTAATTCTGTCCATCTTCTTCCCAAGAATGCCGATCATTTCCTTGTATGTAACAAAACATCATCAATATACATCATGACCCTCCAGGGACAGGTGATTATATCATGTTTTAGGGCCTGTCTTGATTGACGTTATACTGGTAGTATTGATAAGTTAGTTTGTGGCTTAAAATTTCGGAAGGTTAATGTCCATCCCCATTTAAAGCAACTCATTGATAGAGTTTCCTTGTGGACCTATTTTCATGCTCATTCACTTTAAATTAAACTTCCAAATCTTGCGAGTCGGCATTTGCTCCTTTTCTAGATATTTTATGTCTTGACTGCTGTTGTTGGAAGCATGATGGAAGCTGGAATATAAGTTGATTGATTTGGAACGAGAGTTTCATGTGATGATCTCAAACTGTTACTTGTGCAGGTTGTAAGGAGCTTTTCATCCGGTAAAAGGGAGGGTGGGGATTTCGTTGCTGCATGTGTTTCTCCAAAAGGAGAGTGGATTTACTGTGTTGGTGAAGATAGGTATACGATGAAGTTGTTGATTCCTCATTATTGTTTTTCTTGATCTCAACTAGTTTCTGAAACTACAAGTACGAACAATCTAATTTCAAAAGAAGTAGCCTGAAGGTTTGCAAAAAAAATAAAATAAAAAATAAAAAGAAAGTAACATGTGGCAGCAGACAAATATTCCCAGCGGACTTGCATTATTCTTATCAATGAACTATCCGTAACTGAATGTATGTCTAATTTGATGTTAAATGTATTAGTAGCAGGAGAGACTATCTGCATGACACGATTCTTATCCACCTATTTGACGCTTCAGACTAGGTTGGCTTTAGCATGAGAACAATAGTCCTATTATCTTATTCATTGACAATGCACTAACCCTTGCATTGAACAATCTCCAGGAAAATATACTGTTTCAGCTATCAATCCGGGAAATTAGAGCATCTTATGGAGGTATGTTTTTCTTTTTTCTTCTACTTTTTTTATGAGGAAGAACTCGATATACCTAGGTCGATGGGATTGTATATGTGTCAATTCAGTAGCATTTAGCGGGGAACAAACTATCGTTGTTTTACTTTTTTATGTGAGCTGACACTCTGGTTTTTGTTATAACTAATTATATTTCCTTCATATAAGTAGTCATGTTATTCTTGTGACCCCCTCACGTTTTGCTGATCTCTCGGCAGGTGCATGAAAAGGATGTGATCGGGGTCACCCATCATCCGCATCGGAACCTCGTCGCAACATATGGCGAAGACTGCACCCTGAAGCTATGGAAGCCTTGAAACTGTTCGATTGCCGGAAGGTTTGCTTCGGGGCCGTCAGGACAGTGCAGTATAAAGGGGGGTGCCCGTGTAATTTGCCACCACCAACCTGACGTTTTGACTAGTGAACTGTGTTATCTATAACTGGAATTTAGATTAATGGGGGTGTTTTTGCTCCAGATATTTTAGTGTAAAATTCGAAAAGGACAAATGAAATTATATGCCTTTTTTTTTCCAAAAATGATTAATGGCAATGAGATTGTGCACCTACTTTTTTGTAATTTCTTTTAAATGTATAAAAAAATTATAATAATACCATCATAAAAGCTATGTATGATCGGGTAGCATGTGAGCATTATCTTTCCTCGTATTTGGTAATAATTTCACCATTTTTTACACGTCCATAATTCACATTAAAAGAAGTCTTAAGCATTATTTAGCGAAGCGTATTCTAACGATTTAAATTGAATTAGAAAATATTTAAAAAGAAACAATGAATATAAATTTTTATGAATGGTATGAATATGAATAGTAATTAGGAAGGCAGCAACGCAATCTATACCTTCGCCGGAAAAGGTTTTTCCGTCGTCTTGCAGCCCGTGGCTGGGCCATTATTTCCGTTTCGTTTGCTGCCTTTTTCTTTTTTTTTGTTTGCTTGCATTCATTCTCGGAGGATTCCGTTCGGACTCAACAACCTCTTCTTTTAAACGACATCAGTCCCCTCCCTCCCTCTCTTCCTTTGTCCGAACACCCACAACTACACCTCCTACAGATCCCAACCCAATTCTATCAATCACAACTCCCCCAGAGTCAATTTGTCAATCCCTCCTCCTCCTCAGCTCGGGACTGCGCGCCCAAGCTGTTGGTAAATGCTTTCCTTCGACTTTAGTCCCCCCCCACCCACCCGGTTGTCTCATAAAGGAGCCGTCTTTGGTTGTTTCTTGAGCTTTCCTGATAACCTCCCTTCGTCTTCAGTCACCCTTTTCGCTCCCTGTTCTTATGGTTAATCTCTTTTTCTTCTTTCTATGTTGATTCTTGGGAATGTTGGTGGGTGTGTGGGGATGTGCTGCGACTGCGACTGCGGTTCTCGTCTTAAAAATGGGTTGCTAGGTTTTCTTGTCTTAAGCGTCTTGTCATGGCGATGTGTGGTTTGTTGATCATAATGTTTTACCCCGGCGATCTTTGCCCTAGTGTAGTAGCTTCCGTAGTTTGAGTTGTTTGCATGATTTTCGTTGGCTTTCTTTTGATGTCCTTGGATGATCTACTATCTCATGCATCTGGCAGCCAATCCGGGTCATTACCTCTTCTAAGTCGGTGTTATTTGCCCTTGCCTTCTTCTTTGATCTTGTCTAAGTGATGAATAAAGATTTATTGTTCGTGTTTCGTTGCAGAAAATGAGTAGCTTGGTCGAGAGGTTACGCGCGAGGACGGACAAAAAGCCAGTTTACCACCTCGATGATTCGGATGATGATGACTTCACGCCCAGAAAACCCGGCACCGCCCAGGAAACGCTCGAGAAGATTATCCGGGATGATGCAGTATGCTTAACTCTGCTGCTTTATTTAATGATCGTATCTTTTCAGGAAAGGGATGATATAATCCAACATTTAAGTTCCTTTTTTATCGGAGATGAGCTTTTGGACATATTCGGTTCTGGGACCCTCTCCAAGACTAACAGTAGTTCGACTCAATCTTTGAGTTAAAAAGAAATACAACATTGCCTATTGACTTCTTATTGAAATAGAATATATCCATCTTCATGTATCTGCAACCTTTGTGCCATCTGCTCACGTCATTTTGGTTCTTTGTTTTTTTTTTTTTTGTTCATGTTGATATTCTCTAGTTGATCTTTTCATCTGCTTGATTCCACAGAAGGAAGGTGCATGCCAAGCATGTGGAGAAGGGGAGAATCTTCTCAGCTGTGATACCTGTAATTACACCTACCATCCCAAGTGCTTGATTCCGCCGCTTAAAGCTCCCTTCCCAACAAAGTGGAGATGCCCTGAATGTGTACAGTGCCTCCACGTGCCATGACCTTTCTTTTCCCCTGTGGTTATTAACTTATGCGTAGCTAATATGATTTCACTACAGGTCAGTCCGCTCAATGATATTGAGAAAATACTGGATTGCGAAATGCGTCCCACTGTAGCATCAGAGGATGATGCATCAAAGTTGGGGTCCAAGCAAATTTTTGTTAAACAATATCTTGTGAAGTGGAAAGGATTATCCTATTTACACTGCACCTGGTAATATTTTATATTTTCTTTTCGGCGGGAGAAATTCAAATATCTTTATGGATCCGGCACTTTTTTTTCGTTACCTATATCTTTTTATTTAATATCCCCAGATTTTCTACCTTGTATTTTTAGTAATGGAAACCATTATGCTTCTTAATAACTTTAATGCTGTCAAATTTCATGTGAAGGATTCCTGAGAAGGAGTTTCTTAAAGCTTACAAGAGTAATTCTCGTCTGAAGACTAAAGTAAACAACTTCAACAAGCAAATGGCATCGAACAATAGCGCAGAGGATGAATATGTCCCGATTCGACCTGAATGGACCACGGTTGATCGAATTATTGCTTCCAGGTGAGAATTTTCACGATTGATACTTCATTATTGGGTTAGAAATGGTTTTCCCCAATTTTATCTGTGATAGTGGCTTTTGCCCTAGATGAAGTTTATATCTGTGATTATCAGCCTGATCAAGGACTACAATTACTGTGGTTAGGGCTTTCTTTGATCCATGTTGTTGCCCTTGCCATCGGGACTTCTTCCTCATGTTTATTATTCAACTTCCGACCCATTACCCGAGTTCTGATCACGTGGAGTCTGATATTTTTCTTATTCTGATCGCACGAAATCAATTTTAGATTTGTTTGAAAGTAATATGTGAGTGAGATGTGTGATCTTTCATCTTTTAGTAGTGTACTAATGAGGTCAATGAAGCTTTTAATTCTTTAGAGTTTTTTTTCCCTTTTCTATCAGGATAAAGCGAATCCCCATTCTAGATACCGGTTATATATCGATTTGAGGTTATTCCCTTATACACCGAGGATAACTTAGCAGGATAAGTCAAATTGCTCGTAGCTTGGTATGCGTTGCTTTTCCTTTTTCCCGTGCCCATTAAATTGTCCTTCCACTTGAATGATGCAGAGAGATGTCCTTTGTGATGACTCAAAAGGCTTTCTGAGTACTCCTCTCTACTTTGAGAGGACGAACATGTTCCTTGCTTCCATTCCCTTTTCATACTTCTTTCTTCTTCCACTATTGATATCTTCCTAAAGTATCCTAAAAAGAGGGTGACATAGTTTGCTGGAATTTTTCCAAAGGGTTATTTATGCATTCATTTAATGTGCTACACCCAGCCTTCAATGATTCTTACTGTACTGGCAAAGTTACCATTTAGTGATCATTTGTGTTACGTTTCGTGCGTAAATATGGCCTCTTTGCTATACGTGATGGAAAAGGTTGCGTACATATATGTCCAACTTCCTCAAACCTTCCACTGATTGAGCAGTGTTATGTGTTCATAGAATGTCTTTTAGCTTTTTGTTTGCATGATATTTAGCATAGTTTTTTCCTTGCTAGATCTTGTTTTATTGGACATATAGCTTATAAATTCAGGGATAGATGTCCCTTCATGGTTCTGACTGCTCTGTGAGCTTCCTCATTTTGATCCAAATACTTACCCATATGACTCAAAAGGAAAGGTGGGGTGTTTTGGATTGTAGAACAGTATGTCCATTTCCATTTATGGATTGCGCTCTGGAGTTGTTATTTGAAACGTTGGCTTGTATGTTTGAAACTTGGGCAGCATTCGTTAGTCTGGATAGCTTTGCTTTGATGTCATCATTGTTGTTTTGAGTGGAAAATTGACTCAATCAATATTGCTATGTGAGTTAAAGACCTTGAACAGTACTTCTAAATCTAAACCCAGAATTTGGTGAAATTGCGGTGACATCGCTCATCCTTATTCAGCTCCATTGTTCTGTTTCTTTTTTCCTTTTCCTTATTGTGTTTCATCATTTGTTAAGATATTTTCTGAAGCTTTTGCTGAGGTGCACTTTTTATTGTTTTTGTAGAGGAGAAGATGATGAAATGGAGTATTTAGTGAAGTATAAAGAGCTTTCCTACGATGAATGTTATTGGGAATTTGAATCGGATATCTCTACATTTCAATCTGAAATTGAAAGATTCAATAGCTTCCAGTCAAGATCTCGAAGAGCATCTTCTAGTAAACAGAAGAGCATCATTCGAGATCCTGTTGATCCCAAGAAGCAGAAGGAATTCCAACAATATGATCGTACTCCTGAATTTTTAACTGGAGGCATGGCAGTTTTTCATAGTTGTAACAATCCGCTGTCGCTCTATCAGCATCTGATGTCTGGCTTCCTTGCTGCTTCCACATCATGTAGGTGTTCTGCATCAGTATCAGTTGGAAGGACTGAACTTCTTGCGGTTCTCTTGGTCAAAGCAAACACATGTTATCCTTGCGGATGAGATGGGTCTAGGTATGTCAAGTTCGTTTTTTTATTTCTGCTGCCTTTTGCTGTCATAATTTCTTGTAAGTTATCTGGATATGTTGTGATGCAGGGAAAACAATACAGAGCATTGCTTTTTTGGCTTCTCTTTATGAAGAGGGTCTGTATCCATTTCTTGTTGTTGCCCCACTTTCAACTTTGCGGAATTGGGAGAGGGAGTTTGCAACCTGGGCACCCCAGATGAATGTTGTATGTTTCTTGACCTTCGACTTAGGCCATTTATTTTATTGTTCAGTCAGCATGATTTCTTCAGAGTATGCTTGTTGCAGGTTATGTATGTTGGTAATGGCCAGGCTCGCACTGTAATAAGAGACTATGAATTTTACTTCCCTAAAGGCAAGAAGATCAAGAAGAAGTCCGGTCAGATCATTGCTGAAACAAAGCAAGAAAGAATAAAATTTGACGTGCTTTTGACGTCATATGAAATGATCAATCTTGACACTGCATCTTTAAAGCCAATACAATGGGAGTGCATGGTAAACCCTTCAACACAGAATTTTTAGTTGTGGTCTTCTCTTGGTGCTTCTAAACTGAACTCTGTAACAGATTGTTGATGAAGGGCATCGGCTGAAAAATAAGGATTCCAAATTGTTCCTTGCACTAAAGCAGTATTCTTGTAAGCATCGTGTTCTGCTGACTGGAACTCCGCTTCAGGTTCGTGATCTGATTATTTGAAGTTTAACTCGCTTTACCAATACGCAACGGTCTAAGAGAGAGGTGTTAATGATTATTTATCTTTTAATTACAGATTATTGAATAGTTACCTCGGAAATTAAATTATGCACTCATCTGGTGTTATTGTTGATTTGATTTGTGGATTGCTGCTTCTAGATGTGACCCCTTTTTGTATGCTGAAAGATTCTGTTCCCTGACCATGTTTTGTTTTATTATTTCAGAACAATCTGGATGAGCTTTTTATGCTTATGCATTTTCTTGATGATGGGAAGGTATTCAAGTGAATCTTCAGGGAGATGCAAAAATCTTGTTAGAGGTAGTCATTCTTAGGATTAGCTGTTATGAATTATCATCTGGTGATCTTTGCAGTTTGGAAGTTTGGAAGAATTCCGGGAAGAATTCAAGGACATCAACCAAGAGGAACAAATTTCAAGACTTCACAAAATGCTTCACCCTCATCTTCTTCGAAGTATTACTGAACACTTGCTTACACGACTTTGTTTCATTTCCTTCAAGATTGAATTGTTTAGTCATCAATTAGTTAATTTAATTTCCCCTCCTTATTCTTGAAACAAACTTCATTCTTGACGTTGAACTTCATCTTCGCCATATTTGTACATTCCTCTGATGATTGGTCCTTTACTTGACCCCTTTAGTACACAGAAAATGTCAAGAGTTGGAAGCAGATTTAAAGTTCCAAATAAAACAAAAAAAAAGTGTTTGCAATAAAGTGCATACCCTTTCAAATTAACAGTTTCACTTGACATTTAAGTTCTCTTAAATCTTGTTCCGACACTTTTGTGAGTCAGATGACTCCTACCTTAATACTTTTGTTGAGCTTAAACATGTTCTGGAATTCCCTCGATGATCTGGCCATTTGTGTATTTTGATAAAATGCAGGAATAAAGAAAGATGTAATGAAAGATCTTCCTCCAAAGAAGGAACTTATTCTACGAGTGGATTTGAGTGGCAAACAGAAAGAGTACTACAGGGCCATTTTAACTCGGAATTATCAGATACTAACAAGACGTGGGGGTGCTCAGGTAGTGATTTGTAAAGAGTTGTGTGCATTATTTCCATGAATCTGGTCAATATCACAACATTTCGATGGGTTGGTTTTCTTGTGACAGATCTCTCTTATAAATGTCGTCATGGAATTGCGCAAGTTATGTTGCCATCCTTACATGCTGGAAGGAGTTGAGCCTGATATACGAGACGGCCATGAAGCTTACAGGTATGCTATAGTATTTTATTTCTCCCACTTTGGGAATGAAAACAAATGGTATTTTCTAAATATGCTCTTTTTCCTTTTTGGTTATCGAGTCCCCAATGACTTAATTAGCCCACTAGTTGACGCTAGCTGTTAAAATCTCAGTACTTCCTTTCTTGGTACATTCATCTGGTTTGTGGCTTGAATTGACAATCTGCAGTAATCATCTCATAAGTATGGCATGCTGTTCTACTTCATTTGAATGAAAATTATTGGGATTTATCATCTTTTACTTTCATTGCTTCTTCTCAGTTGGCTGTTGACTGCAAAGATAAGTCCTTTGGTTTTCTCACTCTTATGCGACAGTCCATTCTATGTGAATTCCTGCAGCTTGTGTAAAATGTATGTTGTGTCTTTTAAATCTTCAGTAAGTCTGGCCCATGCTTCCATCCTTCTCCCTCTGCAGACAATTAATTGAATCTTCGGGCAAGCTTCAACTTTTGGACAAAATGATGGTGAAACTAAAAGAGCAGGGACATAGAGTTCTCATATATACACAGTTCCAGCACATGTTAGATCTGTTGGAAGACTACTGCACTCACAAGGTTCTACAAAAGTTTTTGTTAAGCTGGTGGTCTGTGAAATTCACACCATTCTTTTTTTTTTATTTCATGTGAATTTTGGTGCAGAAATGGCAGTATGAGAGAATAGATGGAAGGGTTGGAGGAGCCGAAAGACAAGTACGAATTGATCGATTCAATGCAAAAAATTCGAATAGATTTTGTTTTCTCCTCTCCACAAGAGCAGGAGGCTTAGGAATTAATCTTGCTACTGCAGATACGGTGATCATATATGATAGGTAAGTTGAAGTTTTTCCATGAATGTGTGCATTCAGGCCATACCGGCTCCCAAGAATGGTTTTGAGAAATTACATGATTTTATCTCTATAGTGATTTAATAGTTCGTTTGAATGGGTTTTAATAAGAAATATGAGAATCATGTGTTATAATCTGAAGTGATCTGTGCTTCTAGAAAGGTCAGTTCTGTTGATTACAGCTTAAGCGTGGGATTTTCCATTGTCCAGTGACTGGAATCCTCATGCTGATCTCCAAGCAATGGCTAGGGCTCATAGACTTGGGCAAACTAATGCAGTTAAGTTTCTGCACTTAAGATGCATTATAGAATTTTTATTGTACTCCCCTTTGCATATCAATTTTATTTTTTTGTTGTCACAGGTTATGATCTATAGACTCGTAACAAGAGGATCCATTGAGGAGAGGATGATGCAAATGACTAAGAAGAAAATGGTTCTGGAACATCTTGTTGTTGGAAGGTTAAAGGCTCAAAACATTAACCAGGTAGGGTAGGGCACATAAAGAAATACTCGGTTAATAGCCTAATAGACTGTTAATTTTCCTTTAAGGTCTCTCATTCTATGTCATGTAATCTTGGTAGTAAAAGGATATAAACAGAAGCTTTATGATATTCTTCTCCTTCTATGTTCTCTACCCGATTTGTTTCTCAGATAGGGTAGTTTGGATTGTTGTATGCTGGCTTTTGAGAGGGCTTCGAGGCTCTTTCAAGTAAGATTTAATTACTTAAGGAAAACAGCTCTATCCTGAATGCACATATAACTCTATTGCAGGAAGAATTGGATGATATAATACGATATGGCTCAAAGGAACTGTTCACTGATGAGATTGATGAAGCTGGAAAGTCTCGGCAAATCCATTATGATGATGCTGCTATCGATAGGTGATTTTTTCATTAATTTTGATATAAGAGTTCTCGATCTCCAGTTCATTGATATTACTGCAGGCTACTTGATCGAGAGCAAGCACGAGGTGAAGAGACCACGGAAGATGATGAGGATGATGATATTTTAAAGGCGTTCAAGGTGGGCTACTATTCAATGGAACTTCATTTATTGTAATTAAGTGATTTATTTGCTGATACCTGTTTATTGTTCTCACGTGACTACCGAAATAATGATGACAATGCAAGCAAAATGCCCTTTGTTTGGGGGTACTATTGGAAACACTTTTATATATTCTATTTAGGGCTCTTCCTGAGAAGATCGTAAGAATAATATATAGACAATGATGCAGAATTTTCCATCTATGTGGTCATTGTGTTCTAGTGCATTTTGATTTCACATTTTCCAGTCAAAGAATATTCTTCTGGACCATTTTGTCCATGATAGGCGAGTGGAATCATCATTACCATGAATGACGCTGCTATTGCTTTTCTTAATAATATTTGTTGCTACCACTATTATTTGAATTGGCTCTCTTGCTATGGTAGGCCCCAGGCTCTGGCTGTCAATGGCCTTTAAATCATAGTCCAATGTTGATGGTTCTGATTTGTTTAACATATACATAAGTGGGGATTTCCATCTTTTAGGTTGCAAATTTTGAATACATAGATGAAGAGGAAGCTGCAAGAGAACTAGAGGCGCAAAAGGCTGCTGAAGAGAGTCAATTAGCTGCCAACAGTTCAGAAAGAACTGCGTACTGGGAGGAGTTGCTAAAAGATAGTTATGAAGTCCACAAAGTTGAGGAATTTAATTCTTTGGGGAAGGGCAAGAGACCCCGAAAGCAGGTTCCTTCAGCGTCCTTTGTGTTCTTGTTCAAAAAAGTTCATTGACTCCTTGCCCTTTTGATTACTGAAGGAATGGACTCTGGTAGATATTTTCCAGTGTTTCCTGGCTTGTTTATTTTCATATAACAGTAGATGAGGATACCAATGGGTTGAAATACTCGTGCCTTATGCAAATGGTTTCTGAATACTTGTACGAAGTTAAGTAGAGGACAGTAATTTTATATTTATAAGTAGCTGATTTGATGGAACTGAGTCAACTTCTTTTTACCTGTTATTTTGGATTAGATGGTTTCTGTTGAGGATGATGACCTAGCCGGCTTAGAAGATGTGAGTTCCAATGAGGAGGATGATAATTATGAAGCTGATTCTACTGATGGAGAAACTGCTCTACCTGGCATTCAGACAGGGAAGAGACCCTACAGGAAAAGAAATCGTGGCATGCTCTCCTTCGCTGAATTTTTTATTTTATTTTTTCCTGTTTGTTGAAAAGGTTGTTTCCTGATGAGATTTCTTTGCAGTGGATAACTCGGAGCCTCTTCCACTAATGGAAGGGGAAGGACGGTCTTTCAGGGTGTTAGGCTTTAATCAGAATCAGAGGGCAGCATTTGTGCAGATCTTAATGAGGTTACCTCAACATAGAGATTTATTTATGTTATGCATATACTTATCCAGGCCAAAGAACATGGTCAATTTTGCTATTTGTGGCATTCCATTCGTTGCTATCTTTGAAATTCAGTTGAGGCAATTGGAAGATTTAGTTTGATTACATATTTTAAGGCTTTGCTTTTCTTTTTTGGATTCTGTGGCTTCAACCAATAATTTAGCTTTGAATAGGGCTGACATTAGAATTGTTGCAGGTTTGGAGTCGGAGATTATGACTGGAAGGAGTTCACTCCACGGTTAAAGCAAAAGACCTATGAAGAAATTAAGGAGTAAGAGTTCGGCTTTTATTTTGGATCTTGGCCATCGTATAACGAAGCAAAGTATTGCTATCATCCAATTAGAAGTGTGGTAACACACCCACACATGTAGGATCACAACTTGATGGAGAATCCTTATGTCTACAACATTACATCCGCTAATTATAAATTACAGTACTTAAACATGACATTTCAAGTAATCTCTGACCCTTGGTGGAAAAGCAATTGGGAATTTTTGTCTTGTTTTAACTAGATTTAATTGAAGATAAATTGTTACAGCTTTATATCTTATGTGCAAGTTAATTATGTGAAGCATTACTTGACATAAATTTGTTCTTCAACGTGTGCAAATTCCATGAAAAATAATGTCCTTTAATATTAAACGCCTGCAGATATGGAATACTCTTTTTGAATCATATAATCGAAGAACTTAGTGACTCTCCTAATTTCTCAGGTAATTGCTTCTCTATGCCTTCTTTTTAATTGTTTTCACAGGACGCAATTGAATTTGGTGAATTAGATGGCAGCATCTCACAAATTATGTTCATTGAAATTGAATTCCAGATGGAGTCCCAAAAGAAGGACTTAGAATTCAAGACGTCCTCATTCGTATAGCTGAACTGATGCTGATAAAAGAAAAGGTATGTTCAGCATTAGTCTTTTCCATGTGTATTTTCTTGCATATTTGGAATATACTAAATCAGTTTAAGAATGAAATCAATTTGGTATGAGTTTGTAGATTCGGTAGTGGGCTTGTAGGATAGAGGTAATGATTTTGTTATCTATAGATTGGTTTCCTGATCACTAAGTTGTTTGATTTAATGTTGTTCTCTGAAAAATCCTGGTGCATCAAGTGTCGTAATGATTTTTCCCCTTATAATTAAAGAACATGACCATGGAAAGTTGCTGATAGGAGTGTCACACTGTAGGCTTTCTATGAATATAATTCAGTGAGTGTCACACTGTAGTCTAATGCTACCTTCTTTGCTTACCAAAAAAAAAAATTCAGTGAGACCGAACTGCTGACGGGACTATATATGTCATTTGCATTTGAAAAGGCATTTTAGCCGTGCACATTAATATTTTTTAACCCTCCCCCCCCCCCTCCTCCCTACAGATAGACTATGCATCAGAGAATCCTGGCAGTCCCCTTTTCCCTGAGGATATTGTGAGTCGTTTCCCGGGATTGAGGAGTGGAAGACATTGGAAAGAGGAACATGATCTGTTGTTACTTGGAGCAGTTCTTAAGTATGTCTTATAATGTTATCTCATATATCCTTTTCTTACATGATTGGTGCTGCAGTCATTATCATATTTTTTCTGTCGGATTTTTCTTATTAATTTCAAAAAAAATTAAAAAATAGTTGGCTTATGCGTCAGCCAACGGTCTTGAAACTGTCAAATGTTTTTCTTTTTGTAGGATTGTCACCAGCATTACCATTGCAAATGACGCATATGTTTTGAGTGCGCATGAGTCTGTCAATTATGATATTGTTTTTGGTATAGCCTCATTTGATACCCCGTTGAATGTTTAGGCATGGCTATGGACGATGGCAAGCTATTGTGGATGACAGAGACTTAAAGTTCCAGGAACTTATATGCCAAGAGTTAAAACTTCCTGTAATAAATATATCCATGTCTGGTCAAGGCAGTTCTCAACCTCAAAATGGTGTCAGTAGAATGGAAGTGAACCCTTCTTCTCTTGGCCAGTCCGGCGTGGCCGGGGCCAGTAATGATTTGGCAAATAATGCACCTCAAGGGCCAACTGAAGCTGGAAATCAGGGAACAGTATACCAAGACAGCTCATTTTTCTATCGATTTAGAGATAT
The DNA here is from genome assembly GCA_029817715.1 of Melastoma dodecandrum. NCBI lineage: Eukaryota > Viridiplantae > Streptophyta > Magnoliopsida > Myrtales > Melastomataceae > Melastoma > Melastoma dodecandrum. The sequence goes on from JARUPY010000211.1 coordinate 60,719, forward strand.
GCAGAGAAGACAGGTGGAATTCATCAAGAAAAGGGTCCTCCTCTTAGAAAAGACACTTAATGCGGAGTACCAGAAGTCGTGCCTGGTGAGTCCTTTTTCCCTGCTATAATACATGACGGATTGTATGTTTTATCTCCTGGCATTATCTCATGGAAGGGTATCCAGAGTATAGTTGCTTTCATTTTCTTCTCTGTGAAATCGAGAAATGTATTGACAAGTATCATGGAGGTAATTCACCCAGCCTAAACTCCCTATAGAAATAGTTCATCAACTAGAATGATGAAGTTCTGTTTAACAAGTTAGGGGAGGGAATTTGTCAAGTTGTGTTGGTTGAACCTCAGCCAATTGTTGTGAATTAATCCCCATTTCAGCCTGTTAATTATTTCTCTTGGACAGAAGTTGTCTTTTTTTTTTTTTTTTTGGTAAGCAAAGAAGGTAGCATTAGAATCAACGTTTGGGGTTTAGGTTACAGAAGTCCTAGCACATGGAATGTCCCCATGTAGGGTGTCCAAAATAAAATCTGGGGGAAAAACAAAGGTGGTAGGGATCTCCTCAAGGTTGAGTGCTTCTTTGGCCAGCTTATCCGCAACCTTGTTTTGTCCCCTCCCGACGTGTGCGATTGCGAAATCCTCGAGATCACCCAATAGCGACCTGCACTCATCTAGAATAGGTGCGATTATAGGTTGAGGAGGTTCTTCTGCATTTAGGAACTGCTAATTAAGTTCAGTTCATTTTACTTATTTTAAAGCCGAGAAAGTGGTCACAAGTTTTTAAGCTTTGACAACTCTGAGTTGAATTAGATTAGTTTAGATAAACTTTTAGAGAAAGGTTTATTTCTTACATAACGAATAATTGATATTTTGCTCCTTTTCTTGCTTTACTTACTTTCACAGGGGGAATTAAATTCCACTGGAATTCCTTTTGAAGAGCCAGAAGTAGAACCAAAGGTTGAAGATACCCCAAATCAGAGCTCCATCAACAATGATGCATGTGCACCTGATCAGTGGCCCGAAGTTGTAGCTATCAGTAAGTGCCTCCGAAGGAAAGTTACTGCAAACACCTGTTGTGTGCTTGACGATTTGTAGCTCGACAAAGCTGCATGTCCCGATCTTTCATTTGCGCAAGCCACATTTACTCCTGTTGCTCATCTTTCTTGTCTATGGATATTTGTTAATCTTGGACAGATCCGATGGAAGTTTCTACTGCTTGTGATAATGATCCTAATAGAGCTGAGTTGTTGCGGTTGTATAACAGGGTAAGTCTTTGGAAGTGCTTTTGCTATGTTTTTTTTTTTGGGGGTAGTGCTTTTGCTATGGTTTATTTGGTTAGATTACTTAAATGCATTCCAAGGCATGCTTTAAATAATGTTATGACTGATAGTTGACACTGTGAGCGTACAAGAGACACGAAAAGCGAGGTTCATTTTTGTCTTTTCTTGTACGCAGATGTGCAAAGTCTTGGAAGAAAATATGCAGGAATTAATACAGACATCAACTGCTAGTAACCCAGCAAGTTTGAAGCTGCGGAAGAACCTTCTTCCACTCGAAAGCATTTTAACTGGCATAAACGGAATTCTTTCTCCTGAAGAAAGTAACTCTGGAATGTTAAAAAATCCCAATGGAAGTACCAGCCAACAAGCTGAAGATGCAGCTGGTGCACAGGCTGGTTCATCAACGAACCAAGATGGTGGAAATGCAAGCATTGGTGAGGTGGATGCTGTGATGCAGGATACTCTTGTAGACAAGGTAAGCAAAGGGGCGGTGGATGTGACCTTAATGTCAGTCCCAGAAGTGGAAATGCAAGATGCGTTTGCCCCCGTGAGCGACCCAGAACCTAATCAGGCTGCTGAAAGCTTGGAACGAGTAATCGTGCTCGATGATTAACGCTAGACTGAGAGCACAACTGCAGACATGAACTCAAGGTAAAACATATCCTTCCCTTTTTTGTTTGGTTGGGTATCCAACATAATCAGGACATGGTAGATTCTATCCAGAAAAAACATTTTCATAGATTTTAAGACAGACCTTCATAGGCCCTATGGTCATTTGTCTGTAAGCCCAATAATTACTGGCATCGGAGTTTTCTATAGAAGTAAACATATAAGACATTCAGAAGGATGGTGGAATGTTATGATGAGATCGTCTGATGTTTCTTTTGAAAAGGCCTGTTGAGATGTAGCAATCAAACGCACATGTTTTAGGTTCCAGAAGGTGACAGAAGGACAAGATGCATGAAAGTAGTGGTGGTGGGCATGCAGGACGAGGTTTGTTTAAGTTGTCGCGAAAATATATTTCAAAATAAGACTTATAATTTCAAAATTCGTTGAATAACATCCTGAAGTCAAAGTTAGAAAAGTGTTTTTGTTTTTTAGAAACTCGATTTCGACTTGCAAAACATTAATATAGTTTTTTGAAACTCGTTTCATGTGGGTGTACCCGGTTCATGTCACGTAGCAAGATGACATAAATTTGGAGATACAAATTCTAACTCTGTTCTACTTAGGAAAAAACAAAAAATGTAACGAAAACTAAAATTTAGATTTATACTAGTTTTTTTTTAATGCAAAGTGAAATAGGAGTTTCCAAATCTATTTTCACTATGAAAGAAGAACAAAATTGATTTTGATTTTTCTTTTAAGATGACATTGGTGTTTTGAAGCCTAATAAAATCAGTGTTATCTCGTATGTCCCTGTAAAATTGAAATCATAAAGACGTTAAAGTTTAGAAAGCTCAAAATCTGGTTTATTAAGAAACAAAGGCAATGTTTATAACTCCGATTTCGTGATATTATTTCGAGGAAGTTCGAGCTTATCACACCTGTTTGTCGTGACTAACAGTTTGGGACAAAAGTTCCACGGATAACAATAATTAGATGGAAGGGGGGGTGTGTGGGGTGAGGGACAGGCCTTTCATCGTCACGCCTCTTTCCCAGCACATGCTAACCTAAGGTGCCCCGTCTCCATCTCCCTCCATCCCATTTAGCATAACACTCGAGAAAAATACCTATGCCCATTGTCTCCTTAGGACAAATTCACATCTTGGGTCAACTCTCTTGAGTGGTGGCGATGATGATGACTGGTGACCCTTCTCATCTGAATTATCAGGATGTCTGCTAAGTCTATTTGATTTGACAGTTTAGGCCATTCTATTATTGGTCATTTTTTTCTTGGCTGGCGTGGCTACACTGATGTGATGAAGCCGACCATTTTATCTCCAACTCTAGCGGGAGCCTGTTTGTTGTTTGTCTATGTTTCTTTTTTGCATGCACCATCATCCTCACCTGACTTGACATGGGAAAGGGCAGTTCATGAATTCTTGATCTTACAAACCCAATCCATACCCTAGTAGTTCTTCATCATCGTAGGCTTTGACTGGCAGTTTCCTTTCCATCCGTAGTGTCACAATGTGTTTTGTGATTATATGCCTAAGAGGCTGGCATTGCATTTCATCACTCATGCAAAAACTAGACCAGGGGATCTCATTCTTCATAAAGATGAAGAGATAAGGTTTTCACGGATAGGTCTGAAAGCAAAAGCAGGCAACATTCCCAGTTGTTTTCGTTAAGGACAAGGGAAAAATCTGCTGATGCAGATGCTGCCGCTTCTGCTGGCTTCTGGTTCAAGTCTCTCTGCCATGTCGCTCCAATAAGGAGGCTCGGTGTTTGGACAAGTGGGGGCCATTCGTTTGCTGCTGCATTGTCAGTGGAGGGGGGAAGAGATGAACTCAGAATGCAGCTGTGCCTCCATGAACAGAATTCCCAGACATCCAGTCCAAAACTGTTGTAGCAAATAGCCATTTATAGGGATGCTTGTCTTCACGCCCCCGAATTCAAACAAAACGCCCTGGTACATGTCGATCAAGACCTTCAAGCAAAGGGGAAACAGTTTAGACAAATTGTTAATTGTTCTTGGAATTGTTAGTGCAATGAACAAGGGGATAAACCCCGGGACTGATCGGACATAGCCGACCGCCTTCCGGAGTCCTTTTGCTACCGAGATGTTTCGTGTCCGCTAGAGTCGATGGCCCACGAAAGCATGCTGGGAGGCTTCATCGTGTGGGGTCGTTTGATCCCACCAGGTAAACTGAGCTTGTCCATGGAGTTTTTGAGGAGGGGGGGAAATAGGCAGAGAGGTGGGTAGAAGGTCATTTTCAAGGGGCGAATTCAGACTGTTTTTTGGAGTTCTAACACTGAGCAGTGCCATGCAAGAACAGCTTTAACACTTGCTTATAAACGAGATAGGATTCCAACTCGTTCATAACTACATCGAACCCCTCAAATTCATGGCCAGTGGCAATAACCACGAGAACCAGCAGATGGGATCCTTCTTCGTTAGGAGGGTGGAGATCGTACGATCGAAAGTCCCCAATCCCGAGATGATCCTGAGGATGTCCAACTTGGACCGGCAATGCCCGTCTCACATGTACTTGTTGTTCTTCTACGAGAGGAACAAGATTCCCCCTAGTCGAATGTTCGATGACTTGAGGAGTTCGCTGGAGGAGACTCTCTCGGTTTGGTATCCGGCTGCCGGTAGGCTCACAATTGTTGGTGGAGAAAGTGCAGGTAAGAAGTTGAAGCCAAAGTTCGACCTCTTGTGCAACAATGAAGGGGCGGTGCTTGTTGAATCGGTTACTACGGTGAAGATCCCGGAGCTTGGGAATCTCTCGCGCTACAATGAGTTCTTTGAGAAGCTTGTTTCTAGGCCTAAAAATCACGGCAACATATCAGAGATGCCTCTTCTCGTTGCGCAGGTGAACAAATATGCCACCTCAGACAACCGTCCGACTGAAATACTGCCATTAGTGCTTGAAGTCGCAAAGTTTCCCATTTTAATGTTGTGTTGCTGAAAGTTGTGCCATCGTCCCTTCTTTAGACGCACTAGTCACGAATTTTTTCCGGCACAGGTGACTCATTTCGAATGTGGGGGCTTCTCCATTGGGATTGGCACAAGCCATTCACTGTTCGATGGACCTGCTGCATTAGATTTCCTGCGCTCCTGGTCTGCGAATTCCACATCGACCAAGGGAAGCCGAGATCTCCAAAACCGAAACCCTGTTTTCGAAAGAGGAAGGCTACTGATCTCGACCTTTGATGACCGTACATCATCGCCCCTTCGAAACACTACAAACACAAAGGCTAACGGGATAGAACACATGCATCAGCTGATAAAGCAAGCGGCCATAGACCATGCCGCTGCCAAAGGATGCAGCAACCACAGTTCGGGGCATGACAAGTATTCTCTTCAGACTTTCCGTATTAGTAAAGCACAATTAGAGAGCCTCAGGAAGAGGTTCGACGAGAACTCAACATGGTCTTCCTTCGAAGTTGTTTCCGCTCATCTCTGGAAAGTAAGACTCAACCCATTCTTATCTCCAAATGTTTCTCGTTTCGATGGTAACGTATAAATTTCCGTGATCCAGGCGAGAACCAGGGCTCTGGGAATAAAGAAACAAACGATAGTGTGCCTACAGTTCGCAGTCGACACAAGGACCCGGGTCGTGCCTCTGCTGCCGAAATCTTTCGCAGGGAACGCATATGTCCTCGCCTCCGTGGCCCTGACAGCAGGACAACTGGAAGAGGCCAGTTACGAGGACATCACGAGGAAAATAAGGAAAGCAAAGGAGTCCATCACTTGCGACTACGTTGAGGCCTACATGAATGCGCTGGAGAGGGCTGAGGCTGCCGTCCTGCCCCCACTGGAGGAGCTGACGATAATTTCCGACTGGACCAGGATCCCGTTTCACGAGGTTGAGTTCTTGGGCAAACGGGTGGACTACGTGTCCCCATTGGTCGCGCCTGTCCCATACGTCGCGTACCTAATGCGCAGCCCAAAGGACGATGGGGCAATCGACGTTAGGATGGGTCTGCGTCCTGGGACGGTGAGAGATTTCGTGGGCTGCTCCGGGTTCGACGCAGAGTGATGAAGACATGAATATTAGCAAAACTGGATGATTGATTATGGTGGATTGCTTATATTAAGAATTATTATAAATGTGAAATTATGGGATAAGTTGACCTCTTTCTTGTAAGAAAAAGCTAAACCTCCCCCAAAACACAACTAATAACCAATTCTCTTGGGTCTGAACAATCCAGTGCTAATGTGCTTAATTCTATCTTAATTTTAAAGTTAAACAATGCTAGGAGAACAATTATACTGGGATGAATGACCTCAAAGAATTATTCGACAAGTTTTCCTTTGAATTTATTTTAAATATGTGATGGAATAAAGAATGTACTTCCAGCTTGGTTCGGCCGCGGCATTAGGCAATAATCGAAAGTCAACCTTACAGGAAGGGAAATAGTAAGTAATAGCTTGACGAGGTTTCTACGAATTTGCAATACAACGTCCGGTTATCAAATTCCCGCTTTACTTACTTCTTTTTTTAAACCGCATATTTTTAAATTGTAAGGAAGTCGCGATCGCAGCGACACAAGATTTACGATGACTCAAAAGGAGATAATTTTGAAAAATAAAAATAATTACGATCTCCTGGCCAATTTTAAGATGATGTTAGTTTCACCCGCGACTTTTAGATAAATAAGAAAGTAATAGAAAATAATTTGAAAGTCTTATGTTTTTTTTTTTTTAACCAAGAAACCAAAGTAAATGAGTAGAAAGAATGGTTGCTTGTAATGGTTTATCAGTTTTTACGTAAATCATCGACCCAACATCCACATGCATCCATTAATAAATAATGGCAAAAACCAAAGGGGTGGGGTTCGACGTTTAACTAATTCATTTACATTATATTTAGGATTCGATTGACTGATAAGGAAATCTCTTGCGCCGCACTTTACTTTGGGTCCTCATGTCTTATATTGCTAACCCACCCAGTAACGTAAATCACCATTTCATAACACAGAAAACCTCCCCTTTTTTTCGTTTTTCTTTTATTTTATTTTTATAGGTTCACCATGACTTTGGGTTGGGGATCCTTTCTTTACTACTAATTAAGGCATCGGATTCTGTGCCCTAAATATTCTATTCTCCTTTTTTTACGTACTTCTTTTTTTCCAATTAAACTCAACTCACTCGAATCCAATTACTTGTAAAACGACAAGAAAAAATTGGGTCTCCTTTGTGGAATGTGCAGCTGAGATTAGTGGGGCAATGATTAACAATTATGAACCCCCTGGATTTTTTTATATAGTTTCTCTTTCTCTTCTATTCTTAAACGATTTTAATTTCCTTTCTTTTTTCGTGGGGGGGTTCCGACAAGCAGAAGTTTCTTTTGTCCGCAAAACCCTCTCTTGACTTCACTCCAACTCTAAACTCCATACTCCAACTCCAACTCCCGAGGAAGTAAAGCCGCAGGCCTTTTCCCTTCCATGAACAACACTCTGATCTAAAAAAAAGTTGGATTCGTTCCATCTTTTCCATTTCATTTCCGGGTGTCGGTAAAGTTCCCGTCTTTAGGGGTAAAGAGAGAGGGAGGGAAGATGCTGTGTCGGATGGTCCCGGTGGCCCGTACCAAGCCGGGGGGCTCGGTTCCTGTTTACCTCAACGTCTACGACCTCACCCCGATCAATGGCTACGCCTACTGGGTCGGTCTCGGGATCTACCACTCCGGCGTCCAAGGTAACTGAAGATTTCTTTCGAGTTCCTAAATTTGGGCATCCCTTTGGTTGTGAGGAGCGTTGGGCTTGATTTCGACAAGGGCAGGCTTCGTTTTCCTTTTAAGGATCATGCATTCTGAAGAAAGTTGTACAAATTTTAGGAGCCCGGAGTTTCTGTAGTTGGGGTTGATTTCTGTTTTTTTTTTGGGGGGGAGGGGGGGGGGATTGACAGTCCACGAAATGATTTCTTCCCCCGGGATCTAATTCGGTTCTTGTTGATGTTATTTGCTTTTGTTGTTCCTGCTGGTGGCGGTGTTAGTATTTGAAGTTTCGCATATGCTTATTCATATGAAGTACGGAAGACACCTCTTGTATGAAATCAAGTTGTTTGTTGGACTGAAGTTCATGGTTGTGGAATGGGTGAACAAATGGTCTGAGAATTAGCTCTAGCTCCGGTTTTCTGGGTTTTGGGTTTTGGGTTTTGTTTCTGGAGGAGCTTTGCCTGCTTGTTTTGAGCACTTTCGGAGAGTTAGAAATCTGGCTCCTTTGGCGGAACTTGAGGAACGGGCCTCCACCTTGCTTTGCTTTTCGTGTCTGTGAGATTCTATATTGTTCGTTGATAGTAATCGCAGATTCAGCTCAGAAGGCAATTGCTGATGCTTTTGACGGTTCTGCTTGCAGTACATGGTGTAGAGTATGGGTTTGGAGCACATGACCATTCGACCACGGGGATTTTTGAGGTTGAACCGAGGCGGTGTCCTGGTTTCACATTTCGAAAGTCAATCTTGATTGGGAGAACAGACTTAGGCCCCAGAGAAGTCCGTGCATTCATGGAAAAATTAGCCGAAGAGTACTCTGGGAATACCTATAATCTGATTACAAAGAATTGCAATCACTTCTGCAATGATGCTTGTGTAAGGCTGACACGAAAGCCTATTCCTCGATGGATCAATCGGCTGGCCCGGCTTGGTGAGTTCCTTGATCTGTCCTGCTCGTCTGAACCATCCGTGATCTTTTGTCCAATGGAAGTTTTGGGCAATCGTTGATCCTCGCGCTGTTGCTGGGAATGTTTCCTAAAAGAATGACATTTTAATTTCCCATTTGCGCGTGTGGGCTTCCAGTTGCTGGTCTTTCTGTTGATCATCTTCACTGAGGTGTCGGTTCTAAAATATGGTTGTGATCATGACGATGTCGGTTTTAATTTCTCAGGATTTTTCTGCAACTGTGTACTTCCTGCTGGATTAAACGAAACGAAGATTCGCCATGTTCAGTCTGAAAATAGAGGTGTTGACGGAGAGAAGAAGAAACTAAGAAGCCTGTCTAGCAGATTCCCCTCTTCGAGTGCACCCTCCGAAAGTATGTCCTCAACACGCTCTCTTCGTTCATCCGGCAGAAATAGCAGATCAAGGCACTGTTTGCCCCCATCTTCGTCGTTGATCCATTCCGCTAAAACCGCGGATATATCTCTAAAGATTTGACCTAGAAAGAGCCTCGTGGTGAGTCGAACTTTGGTCAGTATCAGTGGTATCAAGGGGAGATTGCGTTTTTCAGACTTCTTCCTTCTATCAGTTGAATCTGCCGGCGAGTACTCTGTTGAAGCTTCTTTTTTTTTTCTTCTGGCGGAAAATGGATGAAAGTCTCATGTCATTGATTCGCTGATCACCATGTGGGAGCGAGGAACTGAGGAAGCCGCTGTCGTCCACATGTCCTGAACATGCAACGGGCTATGGGATTTGTGTGGATGACCCAGCCAGCCGGTAACCGTCGGCTGTATGAGAGGTAGGTTCCTAACGGGTGACTTATGTAAAATTAAAGTTTCAAGGACGTGTAGTTGCAATGATGTCTTTTCTCTGTAAAAAGAAAATGCTTTCAGTTCCTCTTTCTTTTGGTTGAAGAAAGGTATAAATGAATTTGTATGCTGCCCCTTATGTTCGGATGCAAATGATGCTTGATTTTTCCCAGGCTTTTGTTATTGGGGATGAAAAAACTCATGCCAAAAAAGTGACTTTGTTGGCATAATTGGGACTCTTATGGACACATATCTGTCAGATTAGGCACCCTTGCTGTCCACCCAGTTCCATCATTAGTGGTGATTGATTGATTGATTGATCATCCGACCATGTAACATGGGATGTCCCACTCATTTTGATGCATCCAGCTTGCATGGACTGCTTTTTTGGCTAGGTGAACGTTGTTTGTTGTACCAGTCATCATCCTTTTTCTGCAAATTTATATAGCATGTACGATGCTGGCATTGGCAATAGTGATGATCTCGCATGTGGCGTGTTGCTGGGTGTCTGCAACTGTGTTTCTTCTCAAAAAAGCTCATTTCTGCAGTTCCAATGTCTTTATTCATATCTTGCAGACAAATCTTTTTAAGGTTACCCGGTTCACAATCCAATAACAACTATGGGGAGACTTTTCCCATGTCGACCAGGACAATTTCCAAATGGAACTGGGGATTAAGAAAAGAACAACGGTTGTTGAATGCGGCCGATCCCTTGAACAGAACCGCAAAATAGACGCTTACCCGTTCAGGGTCATAAACAACTGCTAGGATCACGAAACGTGACAGAAACCCGTGGCTGCAATTGAAGGAACCGAATGAATGATGGATCATAAACTCGAATTCAAAATTCGTTCTGATAAACTCGGTCAAGTCTTTAAGGAGAACAAATAAGAAGTGTGGGCTCCAACTACTGCTGTCATGGGAAGCCACCACATTCTCTCTAACATCATGATTTGTCAACAACGGCTACTGTATTCCATTCCTACACAAGAAGCCAAACCAAAACGCCCTTTAGAGCCCTTCAGACCAATTCCCACGTTGTCTAAGGCGAAAGAACAGGAGGCGAGGCGAGGTTAGACAACCCCATGAAGAGAAGAATGGTTTCTCTTACAAAAATTTCAGTGATCAGCAATCGCAGCATCGTTCAGTATATTCGACAATTTGAAGAAATATTTTCCTCTTGCAATCAATCACTTTTCCCAAGTAATTGAGTAATGAATGAATGATACAAATAACAAGAAGCCTAATGTTGTCATTTACCTAGTATGAAGCAGAGGAGGAAGAATAAGAAAAGGAAGAGGAACGAATTGGGGATGTTTCATTTCTTCCAGGCGTAGACCAGCAACGAGAACCCGACAGGGCGGGTGAGCTCGTTTTCCTCCGTGCTAGCCCATTCCATCACTGAGGAATTGCTTCCGCATGAGGATGCGGATGACGACAACGAGGACGAGGACGAAGACGAGCTCCTTGCCGTCCTAGCCATGTTCTTCCGTATCTTCCTCAGCTCTATCTCGTTCATCCCAAAGCTGCATGACGACGTTGTTGACAACGTGTTGTGACTATTCGTAGAGAGGGAATCCTTGTCGCCCACATTATGTGAACGGCCATCTTCCCTTACTTCATCCTGCTTATCGAACCGGAACATGAACACCGCGTGCCCTTCACTAACATCCTCGAACAACCAGTTGTAAACGTCCCATGACACCTGGAAGCTGGCCCTGTCGAACTCGACCCGCTCGTTCCCCCTGAACTTCCACTTGAGCCTCTTCACCTGAAGCACCCTTTTCTTATCCACGCAAAAGCTCAGCTTCCCTTCCCCATTCACGTTGCAATCCACAGAGATCTCCCTGTTCTTCTCCCCGATCCTCGCCGTGGTAGTATAAACCCTGTTCCCGAACACGTGCTCCCTCCGCAAGAACAAAGCCCGGCAGGCAGTTTTCTCCGACCCCCTCGCCCTCGTCCTGGAGAAGGCCAGTTTCTCCAAATCCCCGACCAACAGCCCCATCGCACCATCGACGACGACGGAGACATAGAATCCCGACACGGGCTCAGGCCCAGACCCGAACTTCGCCAGGGTGAGGTCCCAGAAGAGACGGACGACGCTAGCGCAGGGGTCATCCCCGTGGCAGCTAAGCTTCTTGGACCCCTTCTTCTTCCAAAAGAGGACATTGTTCATGTGGAGGTGGAAGGAGATGGTGGAAGAGGATGGGGAACAGTCGAAGGAGGGGCCGCCGGGGAGGAGGAGGTGGAGGGAGCGGCAGAAGAGGGATTTGGACCAGGTGAGGGAGAAGATACCGAGGTGGGTGTGGTAGAGGGAGGTGGTTAGGTTGGCATCGTCGTGGACCTGCGGCGGTGGAGGGGGGGCAGCGGCGGGGCTGGGGTCTTCGGCGTTGGAGGGTCGGAAACGGGAGGAGTTGGGGGACATTTTTCGGGGGGACTTTTGAGGGGAAGGTTTTTCTTTTTCTTTTTTTTTTTTAATGCTGATAGTTAGAAACTGGGTTTAATAGTTTATATCTCTTTCCTTTTGTCTTATGATTAACCCGGACATATTTAAATCATAACTAACAATCTTTATTTTTAAAATCCTTAAACTAATACCAGTCTTATAACATGGGAAGTTTATGGCCCAACCTGGGCTATCGAATCGACTGGGTTAACGTGGAAGGGTGAATTCCGACAGTCGAGAGCCATATCTTCTTACGTTTAACTGTTCCTATTTTTGTGGGCTATTAGCGTAGATGATCCTAAAAGAAGATCACCACAAATTTTTGGATCAATAACATAGTCGTCATCTGAATTTATTCGTAAAAACTCGAGAAAAATAAAATTTTAACGGAAAGAGGGGTTATCCTTCACCCTTAAAAAGAAGGGTTGGGATATCGAGTTTCAATGAAGCAAGGAGTCACCCTTTGCACTTAAAAGAAACATGTTAATCGACCATTTATTTTATGTCACTTGAAATTATGTATTATGTATTCAAATTAATAACAACCGAATCTCAGAGTCTTCTAATAATATGTATTATTGTGTTACACTACGCGTCAATTCTAACAATTTTTTTCTAATTTTCTTATAACACTTGTATATTTCTTATTCATTTAAAAGGAAATTAAACATTCTCATAACTAATGACTTACAATTTACTTATATATAAGTAGAGTCGACTATTTCCTCGTTCTGCCAGTGTGAGCGTGTGCCCCAATCCCACTTTTTCCATGTAAGGTAAGCTTGAGAGTATTTCTGATCAATCACGGGCCGACCATTATTTCCCAAACTCCCGATTAAGCTTCTCATGTGAAATAAATGTGATATAAGATGGCGATGAAGACCGATGATTTTGATGCTGTTTCATGTTATTACATGTCGGAAATGAATGTACGCCGAGTTTTCGGACTCTTTTCCTAAGTCATGACTATTTTATATTCATTAATTTCTCAGGGCAGAACCTAGGATTCGGAAGAAATGAGTGGATGTTATAGGGGTGGGGGGGGGGAGGTGGGGGAGTAGTCAGGTTCATGAACATGGTGGTAGCACATAGTAAAAAGCAGATTAGGAAACCCCCCTCCATCCCCATGTGACTACATAGTTAAGAGGAAATCATATGCACATGACAATCCTCTAAACCTCCATGTGAAGATGGCATGAAAAAAAAAATAAATCAAAATGTCTATTTCACCCATGACCTCTGACTTTTTGTAATGAAAACAATCACTGATATTCATTTCCACCACCATCCAACAAAACACTGATCCGAGGCAAACAAACCCATGGAAACAAGATGATGGTGATACCCATTTGTGTGAGAAACAAAAACCCTAAAAAGAAAAGGTGAAGCTCTCTTCAACTCATGCATAATCATCTTTGGGTTTGACTACCCGACTTTTCCAATCTTCCCCTTTGATTTTGTACATTTAGCCTAGTTTAAAAAAAAAAAAAAAGAATTTGAGATCATTTGGTCTAATTTTCCCTGTCCTTTTTCACCTTAAAACACTCACCATGTCATTCATTTGCAACATTTCTTTTGATTTGGTGGGGTTAATTTGGATGTGTGGGTAAAAAGAAAAGGTGGATGGTTGGGATTGATCACATCACTGAGGTGTAACAAGAATTATTCAAACTACTACTCATGATAGGAAAGATTACTAACTTCCCCTGGTTGGAAATGATTAGGAAAGATAGGTTTTGCCTTCGTTAGATTGAACTTGTGGGTACCAAAATCAGCTTTGCGATTCTGTTGTCTCTTCTTAAGGAGAGAAAAGGGTAAGAAGTAGACTCGAAATTAGTAAAGCCCACAATTTGTTATTATTGAAAAAATTAAGTATATCGTGACTTTTAAATGTGCTATTTTAAGTGTTATCCCAAGTAAATTATTGTTCACGAACTATATGAATCAACTTAAATTTAATTATTTGTAATAGATTCTTTTTATTCTCTTCTGTAATTTTTCTTTTCACTTTGGTTAAATTTGATTTTTTTTTTTTTTTTGGTTTTGTCGAGAGGTTGTCACTTTCTTTGTCATTGGTATAGCATGGACCAAAATGTTCTAGGACGCTCGCGCGCTAGCTGTTCTAAGTGGAGCTCGATTGGAGTCCTGTGGTTTTGACGATAGGTGAAAGAAACAGAGGACCGCGATGGATCCCCTGCTTATCCCACTTGAGGAAGAGTAAGTGTACACGATGATATTGTCAAACGGATCAAGGCTTTGTGTAGGTAACTCTGCTTGTAGATAATGGTGGTATTACGATGGGCTGTACAAACTAGGGTCGCGTAAATGTGCCAAGATGGCAGCGATTCTTTTACGTTTTCTATTGTATGTGATCGAACAAGAAGAAAGGAATGACTGCCGAAGAGTAGCTCTGCGGATTTCACATGGTGAAATGGGTTAAAAGTTGGATGTAGAGGAGGATAGCTCGAGGGAGCCATAGTCGAGGAGCTCCTCTATCATCTGCTCGATGTCATGATCTTCGAGAGGCTGGATTTCCGCCGCAGATTGCTCTTGCTTCACACCCCAGTTCACGGAACCTGTACCTTGGAACTCCACCCCCTGATTCAAAAACATGTTGCTCTGGCTGAAATCGAGGCTCGAAATCGGTTGATCTTGATGTGCCTCGGGGAACTGGACCGTCGATTTGGTCAGCTGCAACGAAGTCATGTAGCATTTGTGGAGCTTGGCAGTCAATGCAGCCGAGAGCAGCATCGAGGAGGGCGACTGGGACGTGTTCGGGTCGTAAGGGAAGTTGGTCCGGGCTCTCGGGCCGCACATTAGCCTTGCCGCCTCGTCGTATGCCCTTGCGGCGTCCTCGGCCGTCTCGAACGTCCCCAACCAAATCCTAGTCTTCCTGATAACAAAAAAAAGAAAAAAGAAAAAATCCCCGTTCAGAAAACATTCAACGAGCGACCTTGCCAATCGCGAAGAACAGTAGAAGGAAGTCTCTGAGTTCCCTTCTCATCGTCACGCCAGGAGAAACGTTGGGGAACTTACAGCAGGGGATGACGAATCTCGGAAACCCAAGAGCCCCAATGCCTCTGTCGGACGCCACGATAACGCTGCTGTGACTTAGCCATGGAACGTAGGTGAAGCCACAAGGGCCCTTCGGGGATAGCGCGCCCAGGACCAGGACAACCTTCAATTGCTAGTGCGGAGAAGAGAGGGAGAGGACTTCTGTTTTGTGGTTAGTGTGTGGTGGATTTTCTTACTTATATTGGGCTAAATCTAGTTTCCATCAGCTACAAATTTAGGCCGTGTTGGCGGGTCCCACTTTTGACAAATTTATATAGATTTTTAAATATAATTTCCAAATAAGATTGAATTAAATTTTTTAACGAAAGACCATGAAATAAATCCGTCTTACCTTTTCTTCATAGACAAGTTTAGTAATTTTCTTACTTGGACCAATAACATGGACGCGAGGGGATTTTACCTCCACCACCCCCACTCCGTTGGTTATAAAAAACTTTTTGCAAAAATAGTACAACGAATTTGAAAATGCCTAGCATATATATTACAAGACTCGCTTTTTGAACTAACTAGCTACAATATCTTGAATGATTTTATTACCTCAAGCAGTTAGCCCCTGATGGTCATAATTAGATCCGAAATGAAATAACTCGTTACTTGAAATAACGACTTCATTCTTATTAAAAAAGAGGGGATAAAGAAATAGCTATAAAGATTTTTTTCTATTTAAACTAAAGAAGTAACTGAAAGTAAAAAAAAAATGTATAATTCTTCTTATTAAACTAAAGACAAATAAAATAAGAAAAAAATCTAAGTGACATAATTTGAAGAACGAAGTCACTAATTCAATGGCAACGTCTTTTTGTTAAGATAAGGGGACAAATACAAAATTGGAAGGAAAACATTAACGATTTCTTCATTTCCATATTAGTATGATAAAAGTACTAAGATGCTAATTGAAGCAGCAACTTCATTCATTCATTGATGCTAGTTCAAGTAGGACTTAAGAGCAATAATTCTTGTAACATCCTATCTTATTTGGCAATATTTTTTTTTTACTGACCGTACGCTAATTAAAATCCTCTAACTTCACTACACCGTCCAAATTCAACCAACGTGACTACTAAACAAATTATTCTGAATTCAAACAACAAACGACAACGGCAACAAATAAAAGAAAACGAAAGAAGAATAAAAATATTATGACTCGGGGACAGCAGACCGACTAGCATGACATGTTTTATTTAGTATATTATGCATGAAATCTAAGGTCGCAGTCATACAAAGATTCTTCTTCATGTGAAGTTGTGGCATGGCAGCCCCTCAGATAACGACATACCACGAGTGTTCCCCCCCCCTCTTAAGATCAAGAAGAGTCTTGGAATCAAGCAGTGATGCTCGGGACATGTGAAAAGGTTTGGCCCCTCCCCTCCCCTCAACCAAACCCCTGATGTAAGAACAGACCGAGTTCCAGAGGCAAAAACCTTGATACTAGGGTTCTCTTTTCTACCCTATTTTAATGCGGTCTCTCTAAATGCCCGTGAATCAATATGGTCAAGTACCCCTCTAGTATACATATCCACACCAAAGCTGATATAAATAAGGCTGATTGGGTGCGTGATATCTCTCCTACTACTGCTAACATTGACTTGGGTGCCTCCCTTTGTTGAAATGGGAACAAAGGAATCAGAAACCCGGTTCATTGAACAACCCATCCCATGACTAATTCTTATGACCCTCCCAGCAGAATATTGTGACCCATTCATTCCTGATCTCCCCCACCCATGTGACCCCCCCGGGCAGAAAACCTTATTATCTACGACTCTCTTCTTGTCTGTGTTCGCGTCGAAACGGATCACGTTGGAAATATTTGGCACGATTACTCACAGAGATTCAGATGTGATCGCCAGTAAAGAAAAAGATGAATTGGATTTATCAAACAATATCAAACGATATCTTACAATATAACTAAAAAGCATACAGCCATAAAAACAAATAAAAGTTGCTGGTGCGGATGGTGGTGACGCCGTAGACTTGCGGACTGGAGTGGTGGAAATCGGCTTCTGAAAGGATGGCGAACGGAGTATGGTTGAAGGTAATGACGGATTCAAGGCGGAATTTGGTTATCAAGGCTACGGTTGCTCACCCTTGCAATGAAGTGATGGCGAAATTTCGGTATTAAGGCTACGGTCGCTCACCCTGACCCGACGATGAAAGGAAGGCGGAGATTGGTTACCAGAGCTACGGTTGCTCACTCTGATGGTGGAAATGAAGACCAAGAACCCTGGCGAGTTCACCCAGGTCGGGGTCTGGACGCCTATTTAACTAAAACCTAAGGTTAACAATCAATGCAAAATGTGTCTGAGTTTGATTGTCGTGTTTGTTAAGAGAGAACTTTTCTCCTTTTATACTAAATCTTCGTATGCCTGGGATGTCGAACATGTCCTCAGAATGTCTTTTCGGATCGTGCTCCTCCCAACTAACTCCTAAAAATCTCGGTAACAATCTGATCTCGGCGGTTATGACTTTTATCCATATTATTTATCAATTTGGACCCATGTAGACTTGTCAATCGCCTTTGTAGACCCATGTGAAATGTTTAGTGTCGTCAACCTCACCTCGCTCCAATCACCCAATAACGATCTCAATTTAAACAAAATACTATAAAAAAAAAATGGAGCCTTAGAAGGCCCAAAGTCTTTTTCAACTCCAAGGATCTAATTGGGCTCAAAGTGTCGGCCCATTTATGTTTCCCCCGAACCCTAGCATATATAAAGTAGCGGGTCGTCCTCGTCAATCCCCAGTGTCGCCGTCTAGGGTTTTCTTCCGGCTGCGGAGCTCAGTACCTGCAGGGATCAGCGGAAATGGTGCGTGCTTCTCTTCTCCTTCTCTTTCCGTCGATGAGGTTGGGTTTTTGTGCGGCTGATTTATTATCCGATTGTTTTGTTGGACGCAGCCTTCGCACAAGACCTTCAGGATCAAGAAGAAGTTGGCGAAGAAGATGAGGCAGAACAGGCCGATCCCCCACTGGATTCGCATGAGGACCGACAACACCATCAGGTTGGGTCCTTGTCGCGATATTTGCCGGCGGCTTATTCTTGTTTCCGACAACTCCCTGGATCGACGGTGACCGTATTTTGCTCTTTGTTTGTAGGTACAACGCGAAGCGCAGGCACTGGCGCCGCACAAAGCTCGGGTTTTGAGGATGATTAGAGGGGATTTTCGGTTTCTCCGTAAGGTTGCTTCTATGTTGTTGGAAGGACGGTTTGTTTTTCGAAGAATATTTTGTTAAGGTTATCAATGTAATGAATTCGGTGTATTTTTGAGGATCGAATCTCCATCTTGTCTCAATTTCTTAGCTACGGAATGAATTAGGCAGTTGCCTTTTCTTTCCCAAGTAGTAGTCATGCCCATCCGGGAATTTGATACCTGATGATTTGGTTGGTGATACCCGTAAACTTATTAGCAGCTCTCCCTCCTTGAATACAGATAGCCAAAAACAGCAGAATCTGGGACCTTCAAAAGCCGATAGGCCTTGTGTTGCTCTCATCTAGGGTGTGTTGTTCTCTCTTTGTGGCTGTTGTAGTGCTGTTCGTGATTCATTGTTGACGGATAGTTAATGCTCATGAGTGTGCGTTCCTGGCTTCTGTTTCGTGCTCATCTGGATGGCCTTATTTCTAAGAAACCATGCATTATGGATCTTCTGCTTAGGCTTTGCCTCCGTTTTCATGGGACCTAGGAGAATGCCCTCGAACCCAGCATCCTGTAACCTGTAACTTTAGAGCTTGTTTTGATATTGGGTAGCTCCCTTTCTGTATGGACTTGAGTTAAGCCGTTGTTACCGGCTTTGTCCCATTGGATTGTCATTCCTGTCGTTAAACTTTGATGTCTTGGGGTTGTTGGCTGCATAATCACCTGGTCGTGTGCTCCCGGGCTGTGTTCCTCTGTCAGTAGTAGCACATATCTTGGTCTTGCCTTAAGGAAAAGATGTAAGTTAACTGTGTTATTGTCCTCAAGATTGTGTCGGCCCTTGAAACTTCTGGTGTTATTGGTGAAACATGCTTAAACAAAAAATGTGGAGGGGTGGTGCATGTGGCTTCTAAAACTTGGGAACGAGTCTCCGTTGACTTTTTGTCGGCAAGTCCAGCTTGTCACGCGCACAGACAAGGACAGACGGACTGCTGGTGAATCCCAAAGGACAAATACAGCTTTGTAATAATCAATTTTATCCCCCCTTACATTTACATTTAGGCGCACGCCGAAGGCCTCCTCGCTTTCTTCTGGGTCAATTCAATACGCGAAACTTAAAACTTGTTTTAGGGCGCTGAGAAAGATGGAGTTATTCTTTCGAAACAAGATTTTTTTCACAAAACGGGTTTTAAAATTCGGAGGATTATGCGAATATAGGGTTAGCTTATGACTATTGAAGACCAGCCCTTATGTTAGATGGTTCCGCCACCGGACAATGAAGTAAAATGTTTTTATCAACCAATGTTAGTTTTTGGATCAAGGCTAGAGAAAAAGATGTCTGATTGCTGATCAAATCGACCAAAAAAGTCAGAAACATTTTAATCAATTCGAACAACCAGCGACGAATTCTTTTTTTTTTTTTGTGAAATAATTTATTTAATTTAGAAAATTGATTTAAATAATTAAGCATAAAAAATATTTTGTGAAATACCCGAATTAAGAAGAATTTATATTACAGCGTCTCGACATTACATCAACTTTTGCTCATACCTACTTTTTTTTTTTTTCATTTGCTACATCCTCAATGTATTAAAATCAACCCCAAAAACAGTTTAAAAAAAAATAGTAGCAACGCCTCTTTTTAAAAAACGACATTACATGAATAAGGATAAGTCTATTTTTAAAACACAACATTTTTTGGTCAAACAAAATTATCTTTTAATTAATAATTTAAAAATGAGGGATAAATTGAGAAATTTTCTCACCAGCGGACAAACCAACTGGTTATATACATTTGGGGGACTTGGGTTCCAACGTCGCAGTGGTCGCCTCGTCTGTCTCCTTACCTCACTCTCGCACGCCTCCTCCCTATGCATATGGTCTGCCTTTCTTGTCTGTCTGATTTTCGATTTCGTTTGAGGCTTTTGTTCTTAACTTGTTTCTTTTCTTCCCGGTTGTGGTTATACCTTTCTCGCCGGACCTAGATGGCTTCTACGATCCGTTCTTTCGCTTGCCCGCCCTCGGCTTCGGCTTCCGTCTCGGTCCGTGATAATTTCAAGGTACGCCAGTGGGATTGATCTCTTTGGTGAAAATGGGTTTGTGTGTTTCTGCTTGGACGGTGGACTGATGGGGGGAAAGATTGAACCTTGTTGCTCCTGACGGGTACTTCCCCCCCTCATCTGGGATTTGGCAGTGTCTGCTTCTTTTTTTTTTATTTCTTTTGGGGTGACTGTGGATTGATGTCGCAGGGGAGGACGAGGATCGGGTGTTTGCAAGAGAGATGCCCATTTCCGCAGGCTATGGCATGTTCTCAGTCTTTGCTCTACTTCTTGTTGTCTTGATGTGTTATAGACTGGATTATTTGCAATCGTTTGGGCTATTTACAATCGGATATCAGCTTTGGCCAGCTGGATTATGCCTGGGCTGCAGTGGTGGATTTGTGCATGTAACTTTTGATTTATTGAACATGGGCGGATCCTTTTGTTGGGCTATCCATTAACGGAATTTGTTGCTTTGGCCTGCTGTATTATGTCTCTTTGTTCTCGAAATAGCATTTCATCAGAAAGAAGTATAGTTTGTTCATGAAATCGATTTAAGCGATGTTTCATTGAGAGTTTGGGGCATGCCCTTTTGATTTACTCAGAGTATGTTCTGTTTTTCATTTTTTTTTTTGTCTGCAGCAATTTGGCCGAGTGTCTATGAATGTTGCTGTTAATGTTTCTCGCTTTGAGGGCATCACAATGGCACCCCCCGATCCAATTCTCGGGGTTTCGGAGGCTTTTAGAGCCGACAAGGATGAAAAGAAGCTCAACCTTGGAGTTGGAGCTTATAGGACAGAAGAACTTCAGCCTTATGTACTCCAAGTTGTCAAAAAGGTTGCTCTCTCTTTTGCAAAACGTCTACCCAACTATCATCTCATTGAAAACCATCTTATCAAATCATCTGTATTGTCTTTTGTTGCATTTAGGCTGAGAATCTCATGCTTGAGAGAGGTGAAAACAAGGAGGTAAGATTGTTTTGGTTTCCATATTGGTATGGATCCTGCTGTTATTAAAATTTACCTTACCTGGCTGGCTTTGGCTATTCTCCGTAGTATCTACCAATCGAAGGGCTGGCGGCTTTTAACAAAGCGACGGCAGACTTGTTATTAGGAGCGGACAACCCCTTGATAAAGCAAGAGAAGGTATGCTATGATTAAATCAATGCCGATCTGAAGGGACTATAACTTTTTCTTTTCTTCTCTTTTCTCATTCCAGGTGGCAACTGTTCAGGGGCTATCGGGGACTGGATCTCTTCGTCTTGCTGCTGCTCTCATAGAGAGATACTTCCCAGATTCAAAGGTTCTGATATCGGCTCCAACTTGGGGTGAGTACTTATTATTTGTTAGAATCTTGGATACAGCTCCTTTCTTTCGGTCTGGTTGTCATGGTCATTGCTTAAATTATGCAGGAAACCACAAAAACATCTTCAATGATGCCAAAGTTCCCTGGTCTGAGTATCGATACTATGATCCGAAAACAGTAGGCTTGGATTTTGATGGTATGATTGCTGACATCAAGGTAACTTAATGTACATACATTGGAAAAACTATATAACTTTAGATGGGAGCTACGTGTTCAGCTCTGCCATAATTTGTCCGCATGTCTCTGTACTAATGTGATGGCACATCCACCGGCTTGTTCTCGTTCCAGGCTGCTCCCAGTGGGTCTTTTATTTTGCTTCATGGATGTGCCCACAACCCAACTGGAATTGACCCAACACCTGAGCAATGGGAAAAGATCGCTGATGTCATCCAAGAGAAGAATCACATTCCCTTTTTTGATGTTGCATACCAGGTAACTTTTGACAGACTCATTTCTTGTCGAGAATATAGTACTGATTTGTTTTTGGCGTCAGTGTTTCCAAATATTAGCCACGAGTTGGGAAGTTTGATCATTTGCTATATTATTTTCTTCACTCAGGGATTCGCAAGTGGAAGTCTGGATGCTGATGCATCATCAGTGAGGCTGTTTGCAGCACGAGGCATGGAGCTGTTTGTGGCACAGTCTTATAGCAAAAACCTAGGTCTCTACGCAGAGAGAATTGGAGCAATCAATGTAGTTTGCTCCTCTTCTGATACAGCTGTGAGGTATTCTGAGTTGTGATCTGGGAAATGTTATTTAACTCTTTTGCAAAGCCATGCCCTTCTGTCTAATTGCTGAGGTTTGTGGTGTTTCAGAGTCAAGAGCCAGTTGAAGCGACTTGCTCGACCAATGTACTCGAATCCTCCAGTTCACGGGGCTAGGATTGTCGCCAACGTTGTGGGCGATCCAGTCCTATTCAGCGAATGGAAGTCCGAGATGGAACTCATGGCCGGAAGGATAAAGGATGTCAGGAAAAGGCTGCACGACAACCTCTCTGGGAACGACAAGAGTGGGAAGGATTGGTCGTTCATACTGAGGCAGATCGGCATGTTCTCATTCACCGGCTTGAACAAGGCTCAGGTAAAAAAAAAAACCGCTCCTGAAAAGTTCAAGCTCAATCACTCGCCCATTTTTCTGCGCTCACGCACGACGCATTTCTACGGCTTATTCTTGCTATTTCCACCTCATGACGCAGAGCGAGAACATGACGAACAAATGGCACGTCTACATGACGAAGGACGGGAGAATATCCTTGGCTGGGCTCTCCCTCGCGAAGTGCGAGTACCTTGCAGACGCCATCGTGGACTCGTACCACAATGTCAACTAAGACCTGTGGGAGGTACGGGGCGATTTCTCACACCGTTATAACGTGAGGCAATAACGCATGGCTTCTTCGGCCACTGTCAGAGTCTTAAAGTTTTGGAGGGGAGGACTGTCGGAACCATTGGTTCAACGCAGGAGAGAGAGTTCGATTTCACCCATACCAACAATAATACTTAGTTATTTACATCTCCTCTTTAATTTGGATCTTAGTTCAGAAAAAGCCATTTCACATTCTTCCTCATCGATTTCAGGGCTTCCGGCCCATTAATGATGTCTAATGGGCCTTAGCGATGGCTATTGGGCCTTGAGGCCCGTCAGTTTTTTTCCATTTTTCCTTTCATGGGGATGCGGCAATTAATGATTTCCCAAGACCTGGCCATTGATGTGGAGCATGAGAAAATTTTTATAAAAAAAATAGTAAATTAATCTTCATCGTTAAATCGATGGCAAACATGTTAAAATGTTGAATACATAAATAGAAAGGTTATCTTCACCAAAAAAAAGTTCTTAAGATAAAAAAAAAAGAGTAATTTGAGGTATTCGTGGGGTGGGCAGATTGATTATAGACACGTCAAGTAGACTTCTCTCCAAGTAGATAAAATAATCGAAAGAGCAAATGACGGAAAACTCCCTCGGCGCCTCTTCTCGTTCCGCCTGCCCCCCCCCCCCCCTCTCCGTTCTCGTTCTCCCCACCCCCACTCCCCTCCCGTCCATATATAAAACAAACTCCCTGCTATTCATTCTCTCTCTATCTCTACTGTTTCCTTTCCTTTCCTTCCTTCCAACAACACCCTCACACTTTTCTTTCTTCTTCTTCTTCCTCTGGATTCCGTCCCACGCATACCCCCCCTCCCCTGAAACCCACCCCAACACCCTCCGCCTGCCCCTCCATTAACCGTCTCAGTCCGTTTGGTCCCCCTCGATGGTTACCAAGGACGAGTGGTTCCGCTCCGCCATGTCCGACGACCGCATGGTCGCCGACCTCCTCCTCCGCCTCAGGCACCCGCACTCTCCCTCCCCCTCCTTTTCGTCTTCCTCCTCCCCCTCGTTCGCGAGGCCGTCTTCGTCATCCCTGCCGCCCCCGCGGTGGGGTATTCGGTTGCCGAGGAGCAGGATGGCCTACAGGTGCGACGCCGCCCCTTCCTGCTCCCCCGAGAAGAAGCCGGATTCCGCCAGGAACAGCCCTACGACTCCCCTCGCTTGGAGTACCGGCGGAGGAGGAGGCGTGGGCGACGGAGGCGTGTCCTCCTCCGCCGCCACCAATGGCTCCGACGAGTCCACCTTGCCGGTTTTCCGCTCGTTCGGCTTCAGATCTAAGGTGAATATGCATACCCTTGGGGAAGTGGAGACCGACTGTCTGTTTTGTCTTTTGCGCCGTCACCTTCTCTCTGTTCGTCAGTCGGTTTTCCTCCACGATCGGTCATGTTCTCGTCGTTTTTCTTCCCCTGTCGACCTGGTTCTCCTCCACCGCCGGCGGCCGTACCTTCTCCGTGGCCGGATTCTCTCGTCAATTTTTCACCTCCGTTTTTTACTCTTCTTCTGCTCAGCCGTCGGGAATCAACATCCGATGGTTTGCTCCGGTCCGTTGTACGGACACATACCCCGCCTCTCCGGAACACGCCGCTCGCGTTTTTCCCTTTCTCTTTGTGCGTTTTATTTAATTTTTACTCCGAGAAATCCGAAATCTTATCAAACTCTTTCTTTCTTCACCTTGTGTTTTTAATTTTTTTGGGCGCAAAATTTCCTCCAATCCCTCCCAGTCTACTTCCGAAAACGGATTCTCTTCTCCATTTTTGGTTTGTGAGTGAGATCAGCTCACTGGAGTCACGTCCGCGTCCATTTCCCTCCCAAGTCCATGTCCTTTTCCTTAATCCTATTTTTTCGTCTCCGTTCGTTGCTTTTTTGGTTTTGTGTTTTTTTTTCACCCGTCCCGATCTCTCGATCTTTTACTTTTTTGGTGTTAACTGAGAAGGAAGGTCTAATGGTGGTGGGGTTGGGGGTGGGAAACTTCCCCCCTCCCTTGCTAGAGAGATCAATCGTCTGGGACGGTCTCGTGTTAGGATGGACGAAAAGTACAGTTAAGTCCCGGAGTCAGTCCTCCTCACGAGGCCGTTTCTAGGTTTTCAGATAGAGTGGGCGGGGGGAGATACTTTTGTCATTTTCGACTTGTTCTGTTCTGCGGAGTCCCCTCCCGTGCATTCTGTTTGGTGCTGGTGTGTAGTTAGTGGGTGACTGGCTCTTGGGTTTGGGTTTTTGGGGGGGGGGGGGGGGGGGTGGTTTCCCGTGGGTTCAGGCGGAGGATGTTTCCTCCTGCGACCCCCCTCCGAATATTGAAAAAGAAACTCCCACGTCGTGATGTGGGTGATGACGATGGATGCTGCTGGTCGGGTTGTGTTTTGAGCAGTCTCTGGATCCGATCCCCGATAGGGGAGAGCATTTTGTATGTTGGGGGATGTGGGGGGGGAGAGAGAATTGCGGGGCTTTGACATTATCGACCATCGGGGGGACCCACTAATCCCTTTGCGTCTTTTGCTTCTTTCGCCTCCATCCAACGGCGGTGGTCGCATTGTTGTGTCCCCCTTTGTCCTTGTATTTTATTTTTTATTTTTTTAAGTTGTGGGTTGATTTGAGAACTTGTCGGGTAAGGTTTGACGCGGTTGAATTAAAAGGATGTCCTTTCCCTTTCCATTCGGGGGAGGAGCGGTCGCTCCATATCCAATGTTGACAGGGAGGGGGCTGCGAGAGTCACGTGAGACTTGGGGGGGGGGGGGCATGATCCAATTTGTTGTGTGGATCCTTCTTTGCTGACATTGCGTGGCGCTTTGTGCCACCCTAGGAAAGCCACTTTGTCTGTTTCCTACGGGAAGAATCTTTCGATTGCTAGTTGTTTGTGGACTTCTGTTATTTGTTTGTGACCGCATCTCGGCTTCCTTGACTTGTTTGCTCTTTGACTGGGATGGTCTTTCTTTCACGACTTGGGGGGATTCTGTGTTCATTGCTTCTGGTTGTTGATTTTGTGAATGTGTTACTAGCTTCTGGGTTCTGATTTTTTTGTATGTTCCAGGTCGACGGTACCACAGATGCGAAGAAGTCTAAGAGAAAGAAGGTAGTTTTCTGGCTCTTGTGTTGAGACAGCCAATTTTAAGATGCCAGAGAGAAAGAACAGATTGTGATTCTCTTCTGGGTTGCCGTTTCATCAACGAGTTGTGTGATTTAATTGCTGTATGTAGACGTTTGCTGAACTTAAAGATGAAGAGGTTGAGCTGCTCAAGGAAAGAGTGTACTTGAAGGAGGTGGGGTTTGTCATCACCTCATGCTACTGCTGCTGCCATGGTGGCTTTTCTGTTGGGTTCAGGCATTATTTGACTCGCTTGCTTCCTCTGGACAGGAAATTGCGACCCTGCGAATGACCTTCAAGGAGCGTGCTGCTACAAATGAGAACTTGAAGAGAATGAAGGTGATGTTGTGGTTCCTTCTAGTTCCGTGGTTTTCTTTCTTTACCGTCCAAAGCCTTTGGCTGGTGCTTTACTGGTCCACTATATTTAAATGTGGACGAAAGGATTGAAAGAGGATATGCGATGTTGCAGCCACTAAATGCAACGAGGTGGTTTGCATTTCTCCTGACATTTTTTGATGTGTGTTCTGCAGCTTGGGTTTGACTTGAATGCTGCCAATGGATCAAACATGGCTGCTGATGAGAAGAAAGGAACAGCTTCATCTTTGGAGAAGGACACCGCCTTGACACACCGAACCCCTCCATCATCACAGGATGCTTGCTGGAGGGTGGGTTCTAGTTCCAGTCAGGTCTCTTTGCCGGGTGAGGAACCAGATGGGGGATTCCTTCTTCCGGATCTTAACATGACTCCTTCAGAAGACGATTTCCCCTTGGAAGTGTTACACGGTGCCACGGAGGCAATCCGAGTCACGGGCAGCTAAAAGGCAGGGCCAACGGGCTTTTTGTTCTTTTTCATCTACCAGTTGGTTACGTGTCACCTCGGCCTCCTCCCTCCATAAGAATCCTTGCCTGGGACGATAAGGGCCAGTAAATGAGGAAGAAGAAGAGGAAGGGATGGGATAGTCATAATTTTTTGATGAGGGGGGTTGGGTGGTAGAAACAGGCGGTGGGCAGGAGCAGGTGGAGAAGTTGGTGATTGACGTTGTTGATTTGATGGTCGTAATCCCTGGTTGCTTCTCACTCTTCTTCTTTTCTCTCAGTCTGTAAAGATTCTTGGGGACAATTTACCGGGGAACTTTCTGCTCTATTGGAAAAGAAAATGTTACCCCCAACTTTTCATTATCTGCGCTCCCGCCCCACCCTCCTAATTTTTAAAAAAAAAATTATATATATTTTAATCACTTAATTTGAAAAAATGTTGTGGACTAATTTGTTAATTAATACGATTAAATCAAAAGCAAGATAATGGGCTGGGGCTGCTGACTGCAATGTGTCCACAACAGGACGGTGGTTAAACCAAAAAGTTGTTCATAAATCGGCATCTGGTAACTCCAGATCGGGAATCAGCCGATCGATCTGATCTAATGGAGCCGGAGGTGAGCATAGAGACGATGGCCATGATAAGGGTGGCGGTCCTCCCGATCGGGGAGATCCCCACCCAACTACTCCGGGACTACACCTCCATGATCCTCTCCAACCACACCGTCTCCCTCTCCTCCGTCTCCTCCTTCTACACCGAGCACCAGAAGTCCCCCTTCTCCCACCAGCCCTGGGATTCCCCCTCCGGTTCCCTCCGCTTCAAGTTCCTCCTCGGCGGCACCCCTCCCAGCCCCTGGGAGGATTTCCAATCCAACCGCAAGGTACTCGCCGTCTTCGGCTTCTGCCACTGCCCTTCCTCCCCCGACCTCGACGACGTCACCCGCCAGTTCGGCTCCGTCTGCCGCTCTTACTCCTCCGCCCTCGTCCACCGCTGCTTCGCCTTCTGCCCTAGCGATTCTCAGGTCTCATTTCTTTTGGGCTTCCCCGATTATTTTTTGAGTGACCGTTCCCCTTGGCATCAGCAACGTTTGGACAATGTTAGAAAGAGTAAGCTTTGACAACAGCTTGTGACTTCCTTAGTCTCTGTTTTTTTTTTGTTGTTGCAGCTGGAGGATGGGAGTAGGGAAGACCCTAATCTCAAGCTGTTCCCTCCGGCCGACTGGCGGACGCTGGAGTTCCACTTACAGACGATGATGCAGGACGTTGCCGCGTGCTTGCTGATGGAGTTCGAGAAGTGGGTCCTTCAGGCCGAGTCCTCCGGGACTATCTTGAAGACGCCACTCGACCCTCAGACGAACTTCAGTTCAGAGGAGGTTCATATTTAGGTGTCCTAAAGATTTCGGGTTTTGTTCATTATCTTCACGGCCTTTTTTTTAACTGTCTGTGAAACTTTACCATTGTTTAATATCATAGAAATCAGCTTATGTTGTCACGTAATTTTAGGTAATTAAGGCGAAAAAGCGTAGACTTGGCCGTGCTCAAAAGACTATTGGGGATTATTGTCTCTTGGCTGGATCACCCGTCGATGCCAATGCCCATTATTCCACTGCACTTGAACTTGCTAGGTTGACTGCAGACTACTTCTGGTATGCTGGGGCATTGGAGGGCAGCGTGTGTGCGCTACTGGTATGATTCTGGAACCTTATAATGAGATCTTTTAGTTGCATGTATCTTTAGTAGGCGTATCTTCTCTGTTTGGGAGTTTCCTGTAGGATTTGCAGTCCTGTGACCTCCTCAATCTTGTATTCAGTTAGATCGGATGGGCCACATCGACTCAGATTTAGTGGATGAGGTCAAGTATCGCTACAACAGTGTCATCATTCACTACAGGAAGTCGGCCATACAAGATAACGTGCAGAGGTGAAGTATCTGTTATTGCCTGAAAATTTAATTATCCATCTGATATTGTATGCCGCTTCTGATTTCTCCTGCAATGTTTTATTTTTTTAACAAAGTCCTCTTTTATTAATCTGGTGTACTTAATTCGGCACAGAGTTTCTCCTTTGACCTTTGAGCTGGAGGCCACTTTGAAACTCGCCAGGTTCCTGTGCAGGTGAATCCAGATCTTTATTGCAACTTACCCTTTAATGTCTGGAATTGGATTCAAATTATTATCCAGAGGTGACTTTTTCCAGTAAATTATGTCTTTTGTTTTAATTCATACTCGTGTACTTACTTGTTATCTTTGATTCTTCATTTCTTGTAATTGATCGGCTTTCTCTTCCCATTATCAAAGGGACTGATTGTTTTGGGAGATGGGATATGCATGAACAGTATGAGCATGGTCCTGTTTCTCATTATCATATTCACTGGAATGCCTTTTTTAACATAACCTTGCATCACAGGAGAGAGATGACTAAGGATGTGGTGGAGTTATTGACGAATGCTGCAGATGGGGCTAAATCATTGATCGATGCAAGTGATCGCCTCATATTATTTGTTGAGATAGCTCGCTTGTATGGGAAAATTGGTTATCATCGGAAAGCAGCCTTTTTCTCTAGACAGGTGGCTCAGTTGTACTTGCAACAGGAGAACAGATTGGCTGCTGTCAGCGCCATGCAAGTTCTAGCAATGACCACAAAAGCTTATCGTATTCAAAGTAAAGCATCTTCAACTCAGCATGCCCGGGATGATGTGAGTAGTTTGATGATGCATCCATAAATTTCATTCTCGCATTCTTTTTCTTTTATTATTTAAGAATGGTGTGGGGGACAACACTTTCTTTTTTTTTTCTTGTCAATTCTTTTTCTTTTGTGTTCTGGTCAGCAGAAAGCTATTTTTTATGACCAAAATTATATACACATAAATAGCATAATCGACCAAAAGATGGTTGACTGTGCTATCTGTTTGAGCTTGTAATTTGATGGACTTTTCGTCATTTGAAAAAAAAAACTAATTCTGGTGGAAAATTTGTGCTTATGCGGAGTTGCTGGTGGCCCCATGGGTATTGTAAGCTTGCATAATTGCTGTGCACGCATGACCATTAGAAGTTCATATTTTGTTTCGTTTATAGAAATGGTCAAGGTGAGGATACCTGGTGACTGTAATTGTTCCACATTAACCTAACCATTTATCCTGTATGCCATCAAGGACAATGTATCTGGCCATGCTAACTCGAAGGTGTTGCACCAGTCCATTGTTTGTCTATTCGAGTGTCAATGGAGCACGCTTCAGATGGTCGTGCTAAGAGAGATACTGCTTTCTGCTGCTCGTGCCGGTGATCCTCTCACTGCATGGAGTGCTGCAGCTCGGCTTCTGCGGTCATATTATCCTCTTATTACACCAGCTGGCCAAAATGGTCTTGCCAATGCACTGGCTAATTCTGCTGAGAGACTGCCTTCAGGGACTCGCTGTGCTGATCCTGCCTTACCTTTCATAAGGTGCTACCTAAGTGAATAGTCGATGCATCCCCGTTTTAATTACCTTTATCTATGTTTGCAGTTATGTGTGATAATATTGTGGGCACACTCATTGATATGATCCTCCTTTTCCTTTCTTTCAGGCTGTATTCATTCCCTTTAGTCTCTTCACAGTCCGACATAGTAAAACGCAATCGGGCGAGAGAAGATTGGTGGATGGGTTCAGTTTCATCAGGGCCTTTCATATACACGCCATTTAGCAAGGGAGACACTAATGACAATAATAAGCAGGAGCTAGTGTGGATTGTGGGAGAACCTATTCAGGTGTTGGTTGAACTGGCAAATCCTTGTGGGTTTAACCTGAGAGTTGACAGTATATATCTATCTGTGCATTCAGGAAATGTGGATGCTTTCCCAGTTAGTGTAAATCTTCCACCTAATTCTTCGAAGGTGGTATCCTTGTCTGGTATCCCAACATCAGTGGGACAGGTTAGAATACCCGGGTGTACAGTTCACTGTTTTGGTGTCATTACCGAACATCTTTTCAGGGATGTGGAGAATTTGCTTCTTGGAGCAGGTCAAGGTCTTGTTCTCTCTGATCCTTTCAGATGCTGTGGTTCTGCGAAGGTGAAAACTGCTCATGTTCCCACCATTAGCGTAGTCCAACCACTTCCCCTCCTTGTCCCACACATCTCCGGTGGTGATGGTTCCATTATCCTCTATGAAGGAGAAATTCGAGATGTGTGGATCAGTCTATCTAACGCAGGCACAGTGCCAGTTGAACAGGCTCATATTTCTCTGTCTGGGAAGAACCAGGACTCTGTAATTTCAATATCATATGATGCTCTACAATCCCGTCTTCCCCTAAAACCTGGCGCGGAAGTAACCCTAAAAGTGACCTTGAAAGCCTGGCAGGTCGGCTCGGTGGATCCTGATATTACTGCAAAAAGTGCCTTTGGTAGCATGGGTAGGCATCACAAGGATGCCAGTGGCCCTCTCTTGGTGATTCACTATGCAGGTACTCCTCTCCCCATTTCCCTATTTGTGCTGTGAAGAGTGATGTCTGACTCCTTGTGAAATCGTTGACAGCCCACCACCAAGCTACCTCCCAATGAGTAGCTGCTTCCCATATTCTAGCGGGAACCCAACAAGGAATAGAAAGCTTAAAAAGTAGCAATGAGATGCAAACTGTATTATCTCCGCATCACTGTCACTTTTTGTCCATGTCCTGGAAATAACCTTCTCTGGACTTTTTTATTTTAAACGAGTATGACTCTGATTATTAGCAATCTGTAGATAGCTCAAATGGTGACTGCTGTCACCTATTGGATCAGCTTTTCTGTATTGCTGATTATTTTACTTTTGGTTTATTAGGACCTTTTGCAACTTCCGAAGATCCTACCCATGAACCTGTCGCTGTTCCACCAGGCCGGAGACTACTCGTTCCATTACCAATATGTGTTCTCCAGGGCTTGTCCCTCGTTAAAGCCCGTCTGCTTTCCATGGAGATTCCAGCACACATTAGTGAAAAAAACCCCCTGCCAGGTTCCAAGGAGAGCCCTTCCTCTGCAGAAGCTCTTGGGTCAAGCTTTAGAATGGAAAAATTTGTTAAGATGGATCCTTTCCGGGGAAGTTGGGGACTTCGGTTTTTGGAGCTTGAGCTCTCCAATCCCACAGATGTTGTATTTGAGATTAGCGTTTCTGTCCAGCTTGACAATCCTGTGGGTGATGGGAACCAGGTTTTAGATCAAGATGGCCTTGCTGAATTTTCATACCCGAAAACACGAATCGACCGCGATTATGCTTCTAGGGTACTCATTCCACTGGAGAACTTCAAGTTACCCGTGCTCGATGAATCCTTTTTGCTGCGGGATAATCGAACTGATGGGGCCGTGACAAATGGCAGAAGCTCGAGCTTCTCTGAAAAGAATGCAAAAGCTGAACTTAATGCTTCTATTGAGAAGGTTATCTCGAAAATAAAAGTGAAGTGGCAGTCAGGGCGAAATAGTTCGGGTGAGATGAATACCAAGGATCCCATTATGAAGGCTCTCCAGACATCTGTCATGGATGTCCTTCTACCCGATCCATTGACATTTGGGTTCAGACTGGTGAAAGATGTCATCGGTAAAGATGGAGATCTGAGTGGAATGACAGCCTCTGATATGCCTGCAGAGACAACCTCTGGGAATGGTTCTGTTCTGGCCAATGATATCACACCAATAGAAGTTTTGGTGCGAAATAACACAAAAGAGGTGATTAGGCTGTGTCTAAGCATTTCATGCGTGGATGTTACTGGAGAGAATTGTATCGAGGATAGCAATTCTGCTGTCTTATGGTCAGGTAATCTTTCTTTCTTCAGCCTCTTAGTTGTCCTTATCAGGCCAATTTCGTTTTCATCGTGAAGGGATGCGCATGGAGGAGAATTCCAACGATTTTTGGTTGTTTCTGCAGAGATCTTAAATTGATTTTCCTGATGTATTACAATTTTCTGAATACTTCTTTGTTCATTATGACAATCTGTACCGAAATTCTGGACAGGGGTTCTGAACAAAATCGTCATGGAGGTTCAGCCGCTACAAGAGACCAGACACTCATTCTCATTGCACTTTCTGGTCCCCGGTGAGTACACTTTAGTGGCCACGTCGGTGATAGAAAATGCGAATGACATTCTGAGGGCTCGTGCAAGGACAGCGTCACATGATGAACCTATCTTCTGTCGGGGTCCTCCATTTCATCTCCGTGTCATGGGGACAGTATAACTCTTTTACATAATTGTCATATCATTGATGGCGACCCGGTGGAGAATCTCCCTAGTGGAAGAGAATTTGGCAATATTGGTGCAGATATTGCTTCGTGCTTGTGATGTTTACATCATCAGAGGAATCGGTGGATGCTCTCTGGATCTCTTGACCCAAGCTCTGGCTTGATTAAGCTGTTGGTCCTCCAATATGGGGAGGCATAGATCATGCAATGCGTCGGAGGGACAAGCAAATGGATCAGGTGACTGTCCTGAGAGGTAAGTTCATGTATTCGGCATGTAAATCTTGATGGCTCGACATATAGTACTGTTTCTTAAGTGATTATTAGGCTTGGTTGCCGCATTTAAACTTATTGAGATACTATCACAATACCGATTGATGTAGTTGAGCGCTGGCAAACGGAGACCTAAGTGCGCT
This sequence comes from Melastoma dodecandrum, assembly GCA_029817715.1. NCBI lineage: Eukaryota > Viridiplantae > Streptophyta > Magnoliopsida > Myrtales > Melastomataceae > Melastoma > Melastoma dodecandrum. The sequence goes on from JARUPY010000211.1 coordinate 93,966, forward strand.
GTAGGATCTACAAATCATTGTAGTCCCTTTGAAATGGCCGGCATGGTAAAAATGGACCCAGCGAGCCACTGCTCCGAGTGTTGGCCCCATACTTAGGCTCGTGGTCCAGACGGCTCTTGTCTAGATTTGGTGCTTTGGGAATTGCTCAAGAGTAACAAGAGTCAATGTTTAGGGCCACTGGATGGAATAGAGTCCTGGTGCCACATGCTTTTTCTGTAGCAATAAGGATTAGGTGACTTGTGGGTCATTAGTAGATACTTGCTCGAAAATCCCTCTGCTGAAAATTAGGCTCCGTGCCACTTGAATTGTTGGTGGAGTTGATGTCTCGGTTCATGGGAAGGCAGAAGCGATGTAGAACAGCGTGGGTCTGTGGGGGGTTTGCCGATTGAGTTGACTTACTGGTAGTAGTAGTAGTAGTAACAGAGGACAACCGGCCCCTGGGAAGAAAGTGCATTGTGATTGTGATGATGATAATATCAAACAAAATGTTTCGATGGTTAAGGTGTAGACAAGGAGAGGGAGGGAGGGTAGGACGAGAAGTGTCATGTTGCCCCATCCATGAGGTTACTGGACGAGGAAGTGGTTAAAAGTATGTCTTTGAGTGCTCAAAGGTGGTGGTCCTAGGCCCTTATTCCAATTCTCTCTATTTCACTCTCATTGTTTGCACTCTTCTCTTTGATGGGGGGGGTCCCCCCCCCCCCCAACCCCAACCCAATTGGGAAGAAAAAAGGGGTGGGAGGGATCTCATGCTCCTCTCCCTAATCTTATCCTAAATTCATGGAATTGAAGCCAAAATATTTAAAAAAAAAGCATGGGCATCTCCCCCCTTCGTCTCTTTCTTGAACTACTTGTCATTGACAGCATTTACCATTTCGTTTTGGGGGCGTGTGTTTGGTTTCTTCAGGATCCCCTTTTTTTTGTCATTTTTTGTGATTCTCGTGTTGTTTGAAGTAGGAAGGCATCTCATCTCCTGTGGATGTGGATACTTTCACTTATGCCCATGATGCCTTTTTTTTTCCGCACGAATCTCGTTCCGGGAAACAAAGGGAGAAAACCCGTCTCGGCCGAATTCGTTAACTCTGGTGGCCGGCCGTGTGCAAGGCGAACAAACCCTGACCTGGCATTCTCCGGCTCCCTCAACGGCAAAACAAGTGTACTCTCGGACATGTTTCTATGGGACGGCTCTCATTGTTTGCGGTGACAGTGAATAAGAAATCACGTCGCCTTCGCCTGCAACATATAGTAAGTAGTAGGTCAAATTGATTGGACTCAAAAGGGGAAGAAAACCAATTAATTTCAAAACAAAAATTTTGGTGGTAGAACAACAACTATTTCGCCGCCCTCGTCTATGGAATTCTGTTTCGTCTTGTCCCCCGTTTAAATTTCCTCACACCAGAAGTCATCCCCCATCCCCTCACCAAATGTTCTCTTTTATTTGCTAAAATAGTCTTTTGATTGAGATTAAACAAGTTTTGTCTTCTATGTGGTGTTATTTATTTATTTATTTATTATTATTATGATTATTGGGTGTATATATGAAATAATTAAACGATGTCAGGAGTCTGTGGACCCCAATGAGATTAATTAAAACTCTTCTAATCTAATCTAATCTAATCCCCTCATGCAATCAACATAGAAAGAAGAAGAAGAAAACACTAAACAAATAATGAAATTGTGGATGGTAATGTATGTTGTGGTTGGGAGGTCAGGGTCGCGTTGAGGTGGCAGATGGTCCATGGCTACCTTATGCTACGTCTCCCCCTTCTCCTCTCCTATCCATCCTTGCAAATTGTTTCCCCAAAACGATGACCTTTTTCTTGTACTGAAACTGATCGTTCCCTGCTTGGTCCAAATTTAATTCAATGGGTAACGAACCGACAATAATCATAAATCATGTGAACCAACCCTTTTTTTTATCAAGATGTTTTTAAGACTTCTGTCAGGTAAGAAGGATGTGAATTATGACATTATTAATTTAAGAACTTGCTTCCCCTCCCCCTCCCCCATTATGTCGGCAAATTGGCCTAGAGAGAAGAGTGGGGGGATATTAAAGTAAAACGAAAATTGAAATGTTCATGCGTGACTCGGGATATGATATCCACCCCACAGGTGGTTGGTTAATAACAACTTATCTTCAGTCGCAAAACCCAACAAACTATTAACATCGGCTAATTCAGGCTCACCAGGACTACGATATGAAAAAATATCACATGACGCGACTGCTGTCATTCGATTTTAGAATGTTTATATAAAATAAAATGTACCTTTATAACTTTAACTTTGGGGTTAATTTTGCTATTTTTGTTATATGATTCTATCATAGGCCATAAAATTATACTGTTATTGCTTTTGCATCTTTTATATTTAAACAATTTAGGAAAAGTAAACTCATTTTTCAGTTGTTTGCTTTTGGAGAGTAATGCGCATCGCTTGCAAAATGCATGGAAATCAAAAGTCATAATAGGATGACGTGCAAAAGCAGAAACGGTCATGCAGAAGGACGGACCAATTATGATTGCCAATAAACGATACAATAATCTGCTTTGCCTTCAGAATTAATGCCAAACATGCGACCTTGTGAGGAAGAGGAAGGGCAACAAGGAGGATGGCATGGCATAGGAGAAGGTTGCTTTGTTTGTGTTGTTTCTTAGCCGATTCTAGGAAATTTAGTTGGCCATTTAGTCAATGCTGCTAGTTATGGGGATATTATCAAAGAAACTGGAAAGTTCTTGTCCAATGACTAAACCACACAGAATCATCAACATTACTGCAAACATATCAAAAAACAGAAATAACAATACCAACATTACTTTCCAAGACAAACAAAGAATTGATGACTTAGGTTCCTCTTATTCTAAAATATGTACATTACCCTCATGTTGTGGTTACAAACTCATTCATCAGTCTTTTCCATACACCCCCGGCTATAATTAGGTCTACTTCGGTTCAATTCAGACATTTGGAGGAGAACAATCTCGTTTCTATTAATGTGTCCTACTTGCCAATATAATTTTTTATTTCCAAGTAAGATCGCCAACGAAGCAAACCCACGTAGAACTCGGTTTTCTCCGCGTCAACACTTAGTATCATGTCCTTAGGTCACAAAAAAAAGATAGAATCCAAAGTTAGTGATAAAAGCAATATCCTCGTAGGATTGTTTTATGTCAGTACTTAGCCTAACTTCATTTGTCATGGGCTACAAAAAGAAAGGTAAAGCTGAAAACTCTCCTCCCTTCATGTAAGTAAATAAACTCCACGACTTCTTTCATTAAGTAAAATGAATGATTTGGGGGAACACCTCGGTTATATCTTCTCTTTCTCGGACCGCCAAAAAGGCGGCGGCGGTCGGGAAGGCGCCCCGGGGGGGGGGGGGCCATGGATTGGACACGTGTACGGCTTGATGGGGAGGATTTTGATAAATAATTTATATATAATTCATGTCCTACATTTTTACTTCAAAGGTTATTGCCACCAGGAATAATACCTCAACTGCTGGTCCCTCCCTGTCCCTTGATTGATTGACACGTGTCCTGGCAAACCCACCCCAAAACGAAGGTTCGCCGTGAGTGGCGCAGAAAACGTGGAGCGACGTCGTTTCTTTAAAAAATCAGCGGAACAACCCCCTCCCTCCCCTCGTGAGACTTGTATTATCCCCCCCCACTTGATTATATTATTGATTTATGGCCATAACTATGACATTGATTTTGTTTATGGCCTCGACGTAACGCCGTTGGTGGATCTTACCTACGTGGACTAACGGCTGAACTCGTGGCAACAAACGTGGCCATCCTGTCTTTTAGAAAAAAGACAAAATATCGGATTTTGGCCCCAATTATCGGGCTATTTTCATATGCGACCACGACTTTATTTTTTTTTTAATTTATGGCCATAACTATGACATTGATTTTGTTTATGGCCTCGATGTCCCATATATAAGAGCCGTCGGGGAGAGAGGGGGAATAAATTCACAGAACAGGATGCCCATCACCATTCAAGCGAAGAACCTCACCTTGAACATGCGATGCTGCTGCTGGGGTTGCAAGGCCACGAAAGGTTTGGTTGTGGAGTAGGCAGCAGGATTAAGGAGGGCCGTGAACATCTGGGGAGGGGATTTACGGTTTTTATTAATTTGGGTTTTTTTTATAAAGACATGATGGCCACGTTTATTGCCACGTTCGCATGAGAGTTCAGCCGTTAATCCACGTAGGTAAGATCCACCAACGGCGTTACGTCGAGGGCATAAACAAAATCAATGTCATAGTTATGGCCATAAATTAAAAAAAAATAAAGTCGTGGCCGCAAATGAAAATAGTCCGATAATTTGGGCCAAAATCCGATATTTTTTCTTTTTTCTAAAAGACAGGATGGCCACGTTTGTTGCCACGAGTTCAGCCGTTAGTCCACGTAGGTAAGATCCACCAACGGCGTTACGTCGAGGCCATAAACAAAATCAATGTCATAGTTATGACCATAAAAAAAAATAAATAAAGTTATGGCCACAGATGAAAATAGCCCGATAATTAGAGCCAAAATCCGATATTTTGACTTATTATTTTTTTCTTTTTATTTTGGAAAGGAAAGGGGAGATTTGATAAGACAAAAAGAAGCCACACACCCACCCGCCACCTCCTCCTCCTCCTCCTCCTCCCTTTATTTGAGCAGCACTCGATGTCACGTGTTCATTTTGTTTATATACAGCTAATACCCAAAAAAGCCATACCATGATTGGTTAGGCCTCTTCTTCTTTTTGTATAATGTAATAATTTTATATTAAGTTGCTTCACTCGAATTTCAAACACCAACTGATTGATATCTTCCTCGATAAAATTCTTTCTTTAAAAAAAAAATATTAATAAAATGAAATTATCATGCGTTTGTTAAGCTATAATGATTTAAAAGAATATAAAATGATTAATGACACACGAAATGAATTTACCCAGAGGTGCACGCGTTGCTGCTGCGTTGCAAGTAGGATTAACTTAAGTGATTATTTTTACCCACCAAACTTAACCAACGACGTCAAATAATTAAATTGGTTTCATATTTTATTAACCCAATTATTTACAAAGCAAGAGCTGTTAAGCATGACCAAAAAACAAATACATACGACAATGCTTACTTTAACTCGTTTATGAACATTTTTTATATTTTATACATGATTAATTAAAAGTCGCCGACTGCTGGGTATTTTTATTAAATTGTCTAATTAAATAATTACTTAATATATAATTTAAATTATATATACAACCAACTCTTCCGAACCACCCTTCGTTTTCTCCCCTCTTTTATTTTTTTTTAATTTTATTTATGACTGGAAGACTTTTTCTTACAACGTAGTATTTGTTATTTTTTTAATTAATTAATTATTTAATAATAGGGGGTCCATCCAAAACATGACAAGCTCTCTCTCTCTCTCTCTCTCTCTCTCTCCATTTGGCTTCTTTTTCATTTCTTCCCTCTCTTTTTCTTCCTTCCATCTTCTTCTTTCTTCTTTCGTCTTCTTCTTCAACCATCGCCCCAAACGCAGACACCACGCCATGGCCCCACTGACGTCGCCCATCCCCCGGTGACCAAACCCCCGGCGGAATTCCTATCACCTTCCTGTCGAGTCCCATGGCCTTCCACAGCAGCAACCACCACGGCCACCCCCAGCAGCAGCAAGACCTCGACCTCACCACCCTCTACCCCTTCCCCTCCGACCATCCCTCCCCTCCTAATTGTCTCTCCGCTGCCCCCACCCCCAACACCACCGGCAACTTCCTCCACCTCAACACCTCCCCCTCCTCCTCCTCCTCCCCCGCCCCCGCTCCACCTCCTCCTCCTCCTCTTTCGCAGTGGCCCGGCCTCCTCCCCGTCGAGTCCTCCTCCTCCCTCGATCTCAAGGATTCCATTCCTGGCGACTCCGCCGTCCCCGCGGCCAACCCCACTGCCGTCAGCAGCAACATCAGCAAGTCAGAGGGAGGAGGAGGGGACTGGCTTATGGCGAGGAGAAAAGCCGAGATCTTGGCGCACCCGCTTTACGAGCAGCTGTTGTCAGCACACGTCGCGTGCCTTAGGATCGCCACCCCGGTCGACCAGCTCCCCAGGATAGATGCCCAGTTAGCTCAGTCCCAGGACGTGGTGTCCAAGTACTCGGGTTTGGGAGGGGCCGGCCTCGTCGGGGATGATAACAAGGAGCTCGATCATTTCATGGTAATTCCAAAGGAATCGACTTTGACCTTTTCTATCCTCAATCGATCGCAATCATCCATGTGGTGTTTGTTTGATCCGTTCTTGTTGCTGTGATTGATTTTTTGGGGAGAAGCTTGACTGGTCTGATGTTATTATTATTGGTCGGCTTTCTATTTGTTGCAAATTTGTTGTTCAGTTTGATTTTCCATTGTACATGCCGACAGCTTCAATCTCGCATCTCTGTTCATCTCCTAGAGAGAAATTAATGCATTCATCGCATACGCGGAGAAGATATTTGCACCGTTTCTATTGCAATATTTCGCTTGTTCATGCTAATACTCCGTTTGAACTTGATAAATCCTTGAGCAGTTGGGGCTCTTGCTTTTTGTATATCAGAGGCTCTGCTACCCAGTATGGTAAGGATGCATTGTGGGTGACTCTGGAGTTTGTTATATCTCGAGGATACGCCTAGCCGATCCTTGAGAGCAGCTGTTTTGCACGAATTGTATCATTAGGGCTAGTCTCGTAGACAAGTCTTTTTGTTTATTGAAGACGTGCTTTTCTGGGCAGAGTGAGTTCCGATTGGCAGCGTCTTGAACATTGATAGACTGATCATTGGCCATATACCATTTACAGTCCTTGTTCTTTCGTGACAGACGCACTATGTCCTGTTGTTGTGTTCCTTCAAAGAGCAACTGCAGCAGCATGTCCGTGTCCATGCAATGGAAGCTGTGATGGCTTGTTGGGAAATCGAGCAGTCCCTGCAGAGTTTAACTGGTCATTTGTTGTCTCTCTCTGGCAAAGAATTTGTCATTAGGATCGCTCGCCCTCTGAAATCTCTTTGTTGCACAATCAGGTGTTTCCCCGGGAGAGGGCACCGGGGCAACAATGTCCGATGACGAGGACGATCAGGTAGATAGTGACGCCACCTTGTTCGATGGAAGTTTAGATGGTACCGATACAATGGGTTTCGGTCCTCTGATCCCTACGGATGCCGAGAGATCGTTAATGGAGCGGGTGAGGCAGGAACTGAAGCACGAACTTAAGCAGGTATTTAACTAATGGCATTTCCCAACCACTCGTTTAATTACTCGAGATTCTGTACCTGATCTGGCGGTGTTTGTCCACTCAGGGCTACAAGGAAAAGATAGTAGACATAAGGGAGGAAATTCTCCGTAAGAGACGCGCAGGAAAACTGCCCGGGGACACGACCTCCGTTCTCAAAGCCTGGTGGCAATCACATTCCAAGTGGCCATACCCTACGGTACAATTTCTGCCAAAAACAAAAAGCATCCGCTGGGAGAAATTCGGGACCCAGATGAAAATCATGCCCTGATGTGTGTTATTTTCTGCAGGAGGAGGATAAGGCGCGATTAGTGCAGGAAACCGGGCTGCAACTAAAGCAGATAAACAACTGGTTTATAAACCAGAGAAAGCGCAACTGGCACAGCAACCCTTCCTCGTCCACAGCCTTGAAGAGCAAGCGCAAGAGGTAACCATTCTCGAACTCGTGTCCCCCAATCTCAGGCGCATAAAATCTTTCATCATCATAACGCCGACCAAACCTTTGCAATGAAGCAAAGCAGGTGATAACGGCAGTGAGCGTTAGACATGGGAAATGGACTCTTGGGGAAAAAACGGAACACGACAGGCCGATAACGCGAGCGCCTCTCGTATCGAGAAACGGTGGCCCGAGCATCGACAGGATATTCTGTAGCTCCGTCGGCATCGTGTACGCTGGAATACTCCTGGCTGATTAGTAAATACATACATGATACATACAGGTGGAGGATGATTTTTGTTTGTCTTTTTAGTATCTATACATGAAACTAGGCTTGGTATGGTGTAGCTCTTTGTATTTTCCTTTTTTTTTTTTTCTGTGTTGGGGGAGGGGGTATTATTTATAATTATTGCTGTAACGTAACATTACAATGCATGAAACGTACTCGTGAACTTTTCACATAACTCGTGTGTGATGCACAGTTCATAATGTCGGTAGTATACGTGTATGTACATATAACATTAGGAGGCCAGATATTGGGCCTTAGGCCCGAGTTTCTCTCATTTAAGGGCCCATGCATAGGCCCGACAACATACTTATGCTTCGAGTTCTACCTCGTCCTACAGCAGCGGCAACAGAACAGAGAAATTGAAAAAAAAAAAGACGAGATTTGTACTTACGTAATGTTAGTTTTTAAAAGATTTGCGAAATAAGATTTCTGTAATTTGCTATTTAAAACAACAACACTAATTTTTTAAGCATATAAGACATTATTTCAGATAATGACTTTCGAAAAAATTGTCAAAATTCAACACTAAGTTTTCCCATCGATTATCGTCTTTACGAAAACATATGACTTTAGTTTTAATAATATCTTCAATCAAAGTTCCGAAACATCATATTGTATGAGTGAACGACTCGTGCTACTTGCAATTTCAATGTTTTTCCAATATAATTATGGTATGTTTATGAACCTTGGTTTGAATTTCAATGTTTTTCCAAAAACTTATAAGTTTATCTCCTGTTCAACTTCACTAACTACAAGACAACATAGTTACAATATAATACATAGACCATTTTAGGACAACAGAAGTAAAGTAACCCCCCATGACGATACAAAGCGAAACAAAAAATCGCCTTTTCTATTACGTTTGGTCTTGAGCAACTCTACTTTTGCTTCGGCCTTAGTTCGCTTCATCTGGGCCTTTCTTAATTGTGCTTCCAAAGGGCGAATCAATTTCATCCAATATCATGGCTTCTTTAATGACAATCCATCGCCCAACCGAGTCTCACGACAACCTCCACAATCATCTTTGTAACGAGTACATCCAACAAAAATTCTACGTTTGTTCTTCATTGTTAGTGCTGTCTTGACACGACATTCAAGCCCACCCACATTTACGCCGCACAAACACCTCCTATTTATACATCACTAGAATTTTGCTGCTCCTCGAAAATTGTCTCCGACTAGAATACACCGATAAAATTATAGCTAAATTAGGCAAAACAAACTCATAACTGACGGACCCAGTTGAGAGAAAATCGGAGGGTCGGGAAGAGACAATCTACGACGGGAGGCAAGAGCAGAAATTGAAACAAGGATAAGCCAGAAAGGGGTTCAAACAAGTGAGCCCTGCGGACTAGTTTGATTTCTTATGAGGATGGATCGATTTGGGAATTCGGCTTAGGATTTGGATTTTATTTTGTTAGGATTCGGGATCCATTTCATTTGGGACAAAATTGTCAACGAGTTGCCAGCAAGATGGGTACATATTAGAGATAATGTCTGAAAATATTTAAATTAATTTTAATAAATGTTAGGATAAAAAACCATCACGTGAAATTTGCATTAGTTTGTTAAATACTAACTTTTAATTGTTTAAAGTCTGGTCGTTGTTTCGCTAGTATATGAAATGTTACTGCAACTAGAAAGGGAGTTGTGAAGATTTTCCCGGGGTTGTTGCACGCAGGGTCGTTTAATTAATAACAACACTCTTATCTGATTCCCAACCAATTTAACTGTGTCTCCTCTTGTGAAATTACGCTACTCTCCTCACCTCCCAACACCCCCCCTCCCCCTTCAAATAAATCCTCTCGCTTTTTCCTCCGGTTGCCAAACTCCCCCTGCTCCCGCCCTCACGGAGGAGGCGCCATGCCGTACTCCGCATCCTCCCGACCTAGACCAACCAGCTCCGTCCTTCGCTCCCGGTCACCCGATTGGTCTTCTTCGCGTGATCGCACGTCCTTGATGTTCGTGTCTTCGCCTCCCAACCTGTTCCACCACAGGTCTGCATCCCTTCCTCGCGTAGCGGTCGGTTCGTCTCGTTCGACCACTTCGATCGTGTCCTCCTCCTCGGCCAGGTCGCCTATCGACCGCCCTCTGTCTCCGAAAAGCTCCCTTGCGGTGTCCCCACGGCGCCACGTGCTGAGGAGCAGCGACGTCCGGAGGAACTCTAGGAAGGCCACCTGCATGTGCTCTCCCACCTCTCATCCGAGATCATTCCGGTGCGGCCTGCACAAGGACTCCAGTCCTCGCCAGTCGGTGCCGCCTAGTCGATCGAACGTCTGGAGCTTGGCGATGAAGAATTTGGTGGTTAGGATAGGAGTGGAGGGGGACATCATGAGGAGAGTCTTGACGGCGCTGATACGTCCCTCGTCTCGCCAGCAGCGCAGCCGCACGGCCTTCCAGCCGCTGCCGAGCCGATTGTCGGTGATGTCCAAGGCATCGGATCCATGAAGCCCTAACTCCGTCCCCTCAGTGAGGTTGACCAAACGGAGTCACCCCATGCTAGCTTTCTTCCAGAATAACGTTGTTTCGAAAACTAATTCGTCGTCGGCCTTGAAATTTTTTTTTCTTTTAAATTATAACATTCGAAGTCGGCCTTTGTAAGACCGACTTCCTTAGTACCAGAAAGTCGGCCTAACAAAGGCCGACGTTGCTCAGCCACCAGAATTTTTGGTACTGGCACAAGGGAGTCAACCTTACGAAGGCCGACTTCTATAGGGCGTTAAGTAAGTCAGCCTTACAAAGGCCGATTCCTTCGTGATTTAAACATCCCGACCCACTTTAGGACATAAGTCATCCTAGTCAAGCACCCACCCCTCTCGGCCTCTCCCGAGCCTCAGCCGTCTCGGACGCCTGCCCCAAGTGTTCGCGAAGCCCCTGAATGTCCTGGACGCCTGTCCCCATTGTCCCCGCTGTCCCGGACGCCGATCTCCCGACACGGAATCCCCGCCCCCGACACCCCACCACCGACACCCCGTCGTTGCGTGGTTGCCCTTTCGTCGTTCATCGCTGTACATCCCCCGGCCGCATCCATCCCGTGAGGTCAAGTTTAATTAGGGTTTGTAATTAGGGTTATTATTAATTAGGGTTTTAGTATGGATTTGTTTGATTAAGGCATTAACTTAATGCATAAATTTAGTATTGAAAGTATGTATTAAGAATCGACCTAATTTTGGAATAAGAGTTCTAATTAACCTAATTAACATGTAATTAGGGTTCGTAATTAACCTAATTGCCTATTAAGAAATTAACCTCTGTTTGAATTTAAAAGTACATTGTTCTAATTTGGTAGCTCAATTGTTAATAGGTATCGTGTTTCAATGTCGCCGATTGAGCTTTTGATTTTTTCCAATGGAAATATTGTTAATGGATCTGACGGAGTTGGTTATGATAAAAGGCCAATAACAAGAATAGAGATTCGAGAATAAGAAACAACTCATATATGCGGTGAACAATTTTCATATACTAAGGCACTACAATTATGAGGTTGTTGAATCTACGAAGAAACTGTGAAATATTTGTTGTTCAAAATCTGATAATGGCTATAAGTACATATTAAGGGTGATACAAAGAGCATATGATGATGAGTTTGATGTGACAATAGTTGGACAACCTCATAGTTGCATTAATCCCGTTTTATCACGTGATCATGTACGATTGGATTCAAATTTCATGGATCTGTTATTCAGAAGCTTTGTAAGCAAAACTCCGAAAGTTAAAGTTGCACTCGTTCGCAATGTCGTTAAGGAGAAATATGAACACGAAGTCCCTAGGAGAAGGGTGTGAGATGCCAAAATAAAAGCAATTTCGTGAATATATGGCGATTGGGTGAATCATACAATGAGTTGTCGCATTTGTTGAATGAGATTCCTACTTCTAACCCCAGTACTTGCGTTGACTGGGGAGGTTCATACATGGTTAGTGATTCAGAGTTTGTTTTTCAAAGGTGTTTTGGTGTTTTGGTCCTGCCGTAACATCGTTTCGTTATTGTCGCCCTCTAGTTAGTATTGGCGGAACCTTTCTGTATGGTAAATACAAGCATAAGTTATTAATTGCTTGTAGTTTAGATGACAGCAATCATATCGTTCCTTTCGCATTTACAATCGTTGATGAAGAAAGCTATCGGTCGTGGGGGTGGTTTCTAAAATGCCTGAAACGTTATATCTTTGACGATGAATGTTAGGGCATATGTTTGATTTCAGATAGGCATTCTGGTATTTTAGCGGCAGTAAACGATGTCAAAGTAGGTTAGACGTCGCCATTTGCACAGTGGAGGTTCTGCATACGTCATGTAGTGAGCAACTTCAACACGAGGTACAAGAATCTTCATAGGAAAAAAAAGGCTAGTTATTGCTGTAACGAAATGAATGGCATCAAAGATGAAGTAATATTTGCGTCATATTTTCCAGAGTCAGTATATTTTTTTTATGAGATGGATAAGAGCCAATTGACTCTCAGTTTCGATGGGAACTACCATCGGGGGATAATAACGGCGAATTTAAGCGAAAGCTTCAATGCTGTTTTAAGGGGTGCATGATGGCTTCCGGTCTCTGCTCTAGTAAGAAAGACATTCTATAATTTTGTTGAATGTTGGAATAACAGAAGAGATGAGGCTGACGCGGCGATAAATAAGAGAGAAAAATTCACTAAAGTTGTCATGGAGCTTTTCAATAAGGGAATAAAGAAGGCTACAAATCATCAAGTCACACTTATAGATTGTGGTGATGGTACGTTTATTGTCACAACCAAAGGGAATCATAAGATAAAGAACGTATTCCTGCGACACAACATATGCTCGTGCAAGAAATGACAAATCTATCGGATATTATGTTCACACGAGCTTGCTTACTTTAGTGACAGTTTTACTAGTCTTCAGAAGTCGGTCTTACAAAGGCAGACTTTCTTTACAATCGAAGTTGACCTTTGTAGGGCTGATTTCGCAACCTTAGTAAATGAATTTCTAAACTATTTACCTTATTTGACGAAATAATTTTGGGATCAACGTTATTTAGGAACAAAACTCCTGACCCTTTCCCTTCCTTCGAATTCTAACACACGAGAAAAAGGCAGTAATAGAATTAGGATACACGATACAACGTTGTCTGAATATTTGAATTTTTGGAGTTTGGGGAAAGAGGCAAAGGGCCCCCAATAAAGATATAAAGCCGAACAGGCCCATTCTAAATGGGCCAGCCCAATATCGGACGGTTGCCGTCGTTATCCCAATAGTCTTCCTTCCACGTCCACGGAAAGAAAGAGGAGAGCAAACTGTTGGACAGCCGTCGTCTATTCCCCGCGCCTCCCCATATCCCCTCCCCTCTCAAAACCTCACCCCCATCAGGAAACCCAAAACCAATAAAGGCCATGATCGCCTCGCGTGCAAGGCCTGGTGCCTTCATTCCCCCAATCAGAATCCTCCACGTCTCATTCTCTTCCCAAACGCTTCCTCCCCCTCCTTCTCCGTCGCCCCCCTTGGAAGCCTCCACCTACTCCCGGTGGATCTCCGGCATCGCTGCGGGATCTGGCGCCGGGGTCCTGTACTGGCATCTCGCATCCCCGGATCACGACGCCGGAAGACCGTTGGTATCCTTTGATCAGTCAACGGCCGCGACGACGGCCTCGCTGGAGCCTGTCGTGGAGTGTCGGAGGTCCGGCGGGAAGCTCGCGTTGCCCGCGGATGTACCTAACTACCTCTTCGGAGGTGATCTTTCTCGCAGATTTTTTGTGGAGTAGGCGATGAGGATGAGGGTGACTTATGATTGTGTGGTTGTTGCAGACGCTTACAGGAAGAGAGTGTTCTTTAACTACGAGAAGAGGATTCGGCTGCGGAGCCCTCCTGAAAAGGTCAGTACCTGCCTGATGGAGAGAAAGATTGAATGTGTAGAGTATGGTCGTTTCTAGTCATTTTGATGGTTTCTTTGAAATGAGCGCTGTGTTTTGTATGTAGATTGAATGCTTGTCGTCTGTGGATGTATTTGCATGTTCGTGGCTTTAATGCTCCTGCTGACTGGTAATTATTCATGGCCGTTGCTTTTAGGTTTTTGCTTATTTTGCTAGTGTTCGAACCCCAAAAGGAGAGCTTCTGATGAAGCCTGGGGATTTGATGCGAGCGGTCGTGCCTGTTTTCCCACCCTCTGAATCTCATGTTGTTCGGGACGGATATTTGTTTGGAGAAAGGAGCCCTGGGGAACTACATTGTGCTCCATCTGAATTCTTCCTACTTTTTGATATGAACAATGATGGTCTAATTTCCTTCAAAGAGTGAGTTTCAAGCTATCCTGTTAGGTCTATATGGTAATGAGTTACCCCTGATGGCACATTTCTCAATCGTGTCCTTTTCCAAGTATAACTTTTGAAATTCCCATTTCACCAGGTACATATTCTTTGTGACGCTTCTTAGCATTCCAGAGTCTAGCTTTTCAGTGGCTTTCAAGATGTTCGACCTTAACAATAATGGGTCTGCCTCTCACTCATTCATCCTTTTATCTTTCATCCTTACTTCTCTTCATTCAGAGATGCCTGTTTTCATCCTGGGAGGGGATTTATTTATCATTTTTAAATAATATTTGAAAGAAATATTTCTATTTTAGTGGAAACGAACGTTGTCCTTATCAATCTTTCGCTGCTAAACTTCACTTGGATTTTGTATTATTATGATGAATCTCCAGGGAGATAGACAAGGAGGAATTCAAGAAAGTGATGAATTTAATGCGAGCTCACAACAGACAAGGGGCACATCATCGTGATGGGCTTCGGACAGGGTTCAAGGTTAGTGGTACAGTCAAGGAGGGAGGCCTGCTGAAGTATTTCTTCGGTGAAGATGGGCAAGAACGCCTCCCTCATGATAAGTTCCTTCAGTTCATGGGAGATCTGCGCAGTGAGGTGAGTCAATTAATAGACAGTGACTGAAATCCAGTTAAGCCCTTCGATTTTCTCTTCTTTTTTATAAATTTTCTTAGCATTTGATGACCAGATTAAGCAGTTTAAATTGTGATTTTGGTCTCCTGTATAGCTCCAACCTAGTTGCTTGTTTATTATTTGCTAGAATGGAGTTTTACATAATCTTGCATGATGAAAGACAATAATGTGTTCTCCTTGATTTTTAACTTGCTGTGATGTAGCATGGTGTTATCCTGCTGTGCCCAATAAGATCTTTTCAGATGAAATGGATATTAATCTTCCAGTATATGTAAGAGCTTATCTGGAGATTATCGTGCTATTAATATTCTGAGAAAAAATTGCAGAAGTACTTCTGCTTTCAGGCTGGCTTTATCATTTAGATATGTGGGCAGATCCTGATTACTGAGAATGTATATTGTATTTATTATTCCGTTGTCATATGCCTAATCAGTGCTGGAAACCTTGTCCTCTTCCTTTATAATTAGGTTGTTGATTGATATCAATTACTTAACTAATTCAAATGCTTCGTTGTAGATTCTAAATCTTGAGTTTGACCATTATGACTATCACTCTCAAGGAACTATATCAGCCCAGGATTTCGCATTGTCTTTAGTGGCCTCTGCAGACATGGGCCATCTACACAAGTTGCTTGATCGAGTGGATGAGTTGGAGAAGAAATCACATCTGAAAGGTATTCGCATTACGCGAGATGAATTTAAAAGCTTCGCAGAGCTTCGTAGGAAATTGCAGCCATTCTCTTTGGCAATTTTTAGTTTTGGTGAAGTTAATGGCCTGCTTACCAAGAGGGACTTCCAACGAGCAGCGTTACAGGTAAGACGATTCTTAGCCTGATATTAGGTTTTACTTGAGATATGATTGACCTTACTGTGAAGGCAGGATAGGAATCGTAGCATATGGTAGCCTCAGGGACCGGTTTCTGTGATGTCCTTTAGGAATATCGTCTATTTAGAATCATAAAGTTCCGTTCTGCCCGCTATTTTTTGCATGCTTTTAAGCCTGGTATCGCCCCTCAACTTAGTTTGTTTTGACATGTGAAGCTTAAAAGCTGACTTGAACAGGTATGTAGTGTGACCACATAAGTGGCAAAAGTGAATCAGGATGTGCTGTCTAATTTGTTTCATGTATTTGTTGCATTTCATTTTGAGATTTCATTGCAAATATGGTCTACTAGCTCTGTTATGTCTGAGTACCCCTTGAACATTTGAAGTCGTCCTAAGCTAATTTACCGGTGGATTTGTTTTCACCAGTTTTTTCGTGTTTGACATCAGGTCTGTGATGTTGCTCTCTCCGACAATGTCGTGGAGGTCATTTTCCAAGTTTTTGATGCGAACAGAGACGGGAACATAAGCAGCGAAGAATTTGTGAGAGTTCTTCACAAGAGACAAAAGGACATAGCTCACCCAGTGGGCGAGGGCCTGGCAGGGCTTTTATCGTGTGTTCAGAATTGTGGAAAGACGTATACCCTGGAATGCCTGATTTCTTGAGTCAATGGAGAACTAGTCTCTCAGCTCTGGACCCATTAAAATCGTAAAGATCCTCATGGGGACGCTTACAGCAGACCTTGTGCCTCGTCACGAAGCCTAGAAAATATCTCGGCCCTGTTCTGTAAAAAAAATTACGGACCAAGTGGACTTAGGAAGAGCAGTGGATGCTAACCAGTCCGGCTTCACTAATGTTGCCGAAGCGATTGCGATTCTCTAAGAAGAATCAAATTGTCGTATTCGGTTTGTTGATAATTTACAGTAAACTATACATTTTGGCACTGTAATACTTCTTGTAGTTGCATTTTGTGATCAGACAGAAAGGGAAGTGTTTCGTTTGCGGAAAAAAAAAAGGTTTTTGCTTAAGATGGCAGAAAAGCAACACTTTGTAGGAGATACAAGGGTTGAGTAAAAAAGGGTAGAAGATACATAACCATGCAGGGAAACAAGTCCTTTTTCAAATAAATGAAGAATTACATTGAGCCTAAAAAAATTACTACAAATACATTTTTTTTTTTTTTTTTTTGAGATTCAAAAGTGGGTTACAAGAGCTAAAAATAAAATATAAAATCTAACAAGCTTTGTAACTATCTGAACTATTTGGTGATTTCAATTAACAGAACAATCTCAAACAAAAATTATAAAATTTTCCCATTTTTGCACAATTTTGTAAAAAGGAATTTTTCTTAATGACACATAAATTTAGACCATCACCATGAGCTTAATATTTTTATAATATTTTACGTATGAATTAATTATATTTACGTAATTTCGATACATGTTCTGCTATTGTAATCTGGGAGCGTATAAATGAAGTATTATAAAGTTTTTTTTTTCTTTAGAAAGATTAAGGGGTGGAAGTTATGTTTTTAAAAGGGAATTTAAAGATTTCTTGATTTTTTTTATTCTGAAGAATAAAATTTTGCCAAGTCTGAAGAATGTGACGTATAATGGGATCTTTACATATTTGCAAATATTATAAACAATTTCTATTACAGTAAAATGCTAAGCAGGGGATATGTCTAATGTCAACCCTACCCAAATTACCTCTGAAAATTCCGATTTTGCCATCCCAATCGGATCCCAATCCGCCGAAATAAAAATAAATAAATAAATAAAAACTCCCCGCGCCCTTTGTGCCTTGTCCGAAAATCCACCCAAACCCTCGGCTCGACGCCAGCCTAGCCCCCAGGATGCAGCAGACGATGTGGAGCGACCACGCCGCCTCCGACCTCCTCGAAGGAGTCCTCGGAGCGGTTCTCGAGGCCTTCGTAGTTGAGGCTTCCGTCCTGGCCGCCAAAACCCTCGCTTGCTCCCTCTTGCTGGTAATCCCCCCCCCCCTCCACCCCAGTTTCCTTCCTTCGTCTTACGTCGCTTCCTTTCCTTACTGTTTTTGGTCCCCCGGAAGGCGTTCGTTTCTGCTGTTTTGCGTTTTCGGGGTGAGGGGATTGGCCAAAGTTAAGGCTTTTCGGTTGGATGTTAATGTTCTTTTTGGAGATAGGTTGTGATGAATGTTGTTTTGGTAGTCCCCGTTTTAGTTTCGGGGAATTGTGCCCGTGTAGATTCTGTCTGATTTGTTCCCGTACCGACATTGTGTCCCAGTGGGTCAGTTAGCCTCCTGCTGGCCTCATGTGCATCTTGTTTCCACTCCTTAGGCTTGTTGGGTTCTTAATTGTCTCATAATTGTAGATTGAGCTGGAAAGATAGTTGTTTGTTGATACTTTTTTTGGGTTGGATCACGGAATCGTGATTCTCGGTCGATCATGTTTGTTCCTAAGGGACTGTTGGTGTCGAAATTTTTAGTCGGTTGTGAGGCTTTCTGGGATTTTATATTCTCTGTTAAGGCTTGGTTGGCTTTGTTGTGACAAGGTTTCCTGAGAGTCATCTGCTGAGTACTATATGCTGTACCGGATTGTGATATTGCTGTCTCTTTATGATTTGTTTTAGCTACCCTGTTAGCCTTTTCATCCAGGTTGCCTCATCTAGCCGGGCGATAAACATCTTGGCAAAGGACATGGAAATATCTCAAAGGTCATTAGTTTTGATGCCTTGTTGGATCCCATTGGTTGCCTTCGTTTTAAGAAGTCTGCAATACCTGAGTTGATGCTTCTTTTCATGTTTCTTAAGGTTTCCCTTTGATGAGCTTCATGCTGTCAAAAAAACCTGGTCCTGAGAATGTGGATGTTAGTGAGACTGAGGATGACGAAGATGAGGATGACAATGACGACGAGGATCAGGAAGAGGACGAGGATGAGGAAGAGGAAGAGGACGGTGGAGAGGCAAATGGGGATGACGAGGGTGATCCGGAGGATGAGCCAGAGGCCAATGCTGATGGAAATGAAGAAGATGATGATGAGGACGACGATGAAGATGAGGACGAGGATGATGATGAGGAGGAGGAAGAGGAAGAGGAGGAGGAAGAAGAGGAGGATGAGGACGAGCTGCCACAACCTCCTACGAAGAAGAGGAAGTGAGAGGCGAAGCTGGGGTCACATTGTTTGGATCAGGTTGTTTGGACATTGTTAGTTTGAAGGTTGGACATTTTTAGTTTGAAGGTTGATGAGATGATTCGGGGTTTGGATTTGTATGCTAGAACCTTTTTTGTTTTTCAGTTAGCTAGATTATTGGCAAGTTTTTAGTCATTGTACTTCTACGATAACTTAAAACTTGCATCTTCGTGTCAAATTCTCTGGGAGGCAATGAGCAGCCTCCACAGGTGTATCTCCCTCAGACAGAAGGCTGGAGCAGTACGTAATCAGCGAGAAAAGCCAGGCAGATGGTCTGTTATTTCAGATTTCTATGTAAACCTCGTGCCACAGGTTTTCTTGTCGATTTACATTGTCTTTTCCGGGTTCTGATGATGGTGATGCAGCAAAACAGCAGAATCTAAACCCTCCTTAGTTATCTTATTCTTAGTCTGACCACTGAAAGATAATAAAAATCGTGCAGAGGCTGGCCACAAGGCGAAAGGGGGATCCCATGTATAGTTGAAGGAGACGGAACCGCCTGGCAGTATGGGATTGCCGCTGTTGACAAGACATGCATCCCCCCGGGGGTGAACAGGGACGGGTCGATGGTATCAGGGGAATGGAAACCCTCGCATTTCATCTTGGTTTTGGATTGCCAGCACTGGCAGTTGTTGGCTACCGTCACTCTCCACTCGTGTTTTCCTTTTACTTGTTAACATTGCCAAGGGTGAGGCTGTCCTCCAAAGTGCACTTGCCTAGCCCTAAGAAAACGCAGAGAAATCATAAAAACAAACAGAAAAAAAGCGCCTAATCCAGTCGATTGTCACGACAACGAAACAGAGGAAAACGATGGCAGGAAACGTAATCCGGGAAGCGCTCACTCGTCGACCTTCTTCTGTCTGCCTTCTACCGAGGGACATGCAAGAAGAACTTGCATACATAGATAGCTATGAAGAAAATATCACTTTTGCATGCATGGTGAGATCTCTCTCTCTTTTTTCGTGGTTTTTTCCTTTTTGGGTTTGATCATATGCTTCCAAATGAATAAGTTCAATGAATCGAGCTTGTTGGATAGTGTTGACATGGCAAATAATTTTGGGTCTGGGCTTAGAACAGAAACCCAGTAATCCCTCAAGTCATACTCCGAGTCGGCCCAAGATACAGTCGTCTAGGCCGACTCATGACGAAGTCGACTAGGTCGACTCACAATGAAGGAGTATGGTGATCAAAGTCAACCAAGATGACTCAACAGTAGCTAGGCCTACTAGTAGGGCCAAGTCGACGGAATTCTGGATAAGTCGACCAAGTCGGTCGTTGTCTGTACAGTCAAGTCGACAGGGTTGGAATAAATTTATCACATTTGTTAAGGATCGTAACTGATCCTATTATCCAGGAACGTGATCCCAAAGATCAAGGAGGTTGTTCAAACACTTCCACGATGTTAGGGATCACGATCTGCAACACGATCTATCTGTTACGTGTTAAACACGTACAAATCCTCTATAAATAGCAAAGGAATATTTCAAGACAAAGACACGACCATACACAGCCAAAAACCCTGAAGTTTGTTCGTCAACCTTAGGAATTAGATACCTCGACCCGGTTTGTAGGTCAACTCCCCTTCCACCAGCAGAGTGAGCTCGTAGGGCCTTTGCTGTCAACTCCCGCCAGCGACACCACCGACGGAGTGAGCTCGTAGGGCCTTCGTCACAGCTTTCCGCCAGCGACCACCACCGACGGAGCGAGCTTCCAAGGCCTTCGTCACAAGTTCTCCGCCGTTACAGATTTCCACATCGTTGTCACCACTTGCACTTTTTTCCATTTCTAATGGCTGTAAGCCCTGTTTTCTTAATTCGTTAAGATTGTAAGACTTGCATTTTATTTCAATAAAATTGTGCATCTTCTTACTGGCGACCACAAACTCAATTCCTGTGAGTCCTTTGCCAAATATTTCCGACGTGATCCGTTCTATAGGCGAACAGATAGTAAATATAATCTTTATCAATGAATCGAGCTTGTTGGATAGTAAATATAATCTTTACTTATTGGGCATGCAAATGATATGAAAACGAAGTAATAATATGTGGTCGTCGGCTACCATCATGACATCCATTGAAAAATCGGGAAACTAATGGAAGCGGCTAAAATCCTACGCACAGGAGATTAAGTAATTTTTTTTTTATTTTATGAAACTTTTTCGTACATTTTTACGAAATTTTTTATTTTTACGAAAAATTTTCGTAATTGGCTTAAAAGGCTTCGTAAAATATTTGCAAAAATATACGGGCTTCTACGAAATTTTGAAATGAGCTTCCTAAAAATGTATAAATTTTAACAGTAACAATTTCGAAAAATATGAAATTTTTTAGATTTACGAAAAAATTTCTTAATGGGCCGAATGATTTTTGTAATGGGTCGTAAAAATATACGGGCTTTTCCGAAATTTTTTAATGGGCATCGTAAAAATGTACAAACTAAAATAATAATCTTTTCGTAAATTACGAAAAATCCTTATGAATAATTAATAAATAGTGATCAGGTTTGTAAATCAATTTAAAAAAATCGTAAAAATGTATGAAAATTTTTTGTAAATTTTAGAAATTTTCGTAATTTTTTAATCGTACTCCGAAACAGAGAAATTACAAAATTTTTCATACATTTTTACGAAATTTTTTCATAAATTACTTTAGATTTACGAAACGCTTTCACTGTTTATTAACTATTCATAAGGAATAGAAGCTCCCTCGTTTTTGTTTACAAAAATTTTCGGAATGGGCCTAGAAGCTCCATAAAAGCTTCGTAAAAATATACGGGCTTTTACGAAATTTTGAAATGGGTTTCGTAAAAATGTACAGTGACTAAGAGTAACAATTTCGTAAAATACGAAAATTTTTCGTAAAACTAAAAAAATTTAAACGTAAAAAATGGCTTAATCTCACGTGCGTGGGATTTTAGTCTCTTCCAAACTAATCAACTTTCATGAACCCAAAACGTTTTTTTTTTTTTTTGATATTTTAGTTGGGCCTTAATGAATGGGCCAGAAATTATTCGGCCCATAAATATATGGGCAATATTTCTACTCCGATGCATCCATCCATGCATCTGAAATCGATGAACCTCCTCCTCTCCATCGACATTACTCCAACCATGGACAGAAAAACTCAAATCATGGGGATAAGTGATCAAATACAAGAAGAAGGGCCTTGTGTTGCTAACCAAGTCAATTGCTTTTAGTTGTTAGTGAATGATAGAAGACACTCAAGTGCTTCTTACAACACGATAATTATCCTTCATTAATCATCTCTCACTAATTGTTTTGAGAGCATCACTGTAGTTGCTCCGATGTTAAACACCACCTCATTTCTACATAGAACGGTTTCATGCACAGATTTTATGCAAATAATCTAAAATGTTAACACGGGAAAGAAGAAGAAGATGATGACTCTGAATTTTATTCCATGGCCCCAAGTAGTAGTAGTAGTAGTAGTAGTGTGCTCCGACGAAACTTTTGCAGTACTTGGGTAATCTTGTTCTGTTCAATGCCGTTAATGGCATGTTTACTATGATCTGTTAATCCTTTTGCGGCCGTCGAAGTTGGATGAATTGATGAAACACGAACTTTTAGCGTTTTATCCGCTGATAATTTGGGTGGGAGGGACAATGAAGGACTGATTGTTGTACCTAACAGAGTTGCCTGTCGATTGATAATTCCGAGTTCCTAGGATTCTCCCGAGGTTGCCTGTCAATGTCCCGATGGGACGAGCTCAACGACTTCTTCAAACATGCCAGGGTACGAGAAGAGACTTCTAATTGCTAAGGCATTTGTCATTCATCAGATTAGCCACGCTGAAATGGGTTGATTTCCTGTAAGTTGATGCAAGGCGATAGTCACGTTCGGCCTGAATGCAGTTATACGGGAGGACGGTTGAATCTGATGGATCAGTAACCGGACCCTGGAACTTGACCAATGCCAAAGCACTTCTCCAGGACACTGAATCGCTGATACACAATCCATGACTGGGAACTGTGTCAGGAAAAAAATTCCTTCTTGCTGATCCGATCTCAAGATATTTTCCAGAGTTCTCCACATAAGTTGATTTGTGATTCTCCCTCTCAGGAAATGAGTTGAGCGGTAAAGGAATCGGGGCTCGGGTCACCGCGGCACAATATGCATCAACCTGCAGGAACTACACGTCCTCACACCCAGCGGGTGGGTTCTTCGAGGAGAACTGGTTCAAGGAAATCGTCCACCTGACCAATTGCACCCTCCATGTCCGCACACAGCATTTCTACAGCCTCGGCGCAGGAGCTGAAGATCACCTTAAGGACAAGATCCTCGATCCATCATTTCTGAATGGCATCGTGGGGACATTCAACCCAGTGCAGAGTATACTGAACAACTCTGGGAGCTCCGCCGTAGCGTGGGTTAGTGAAGCAGGCTGGGCTGTCAACAGGGGTGGCTTGTTTGACGCTACGTTAGCTGCAGCATTGATTGTGACAAGCCGAGGGAGAAGAACGACGTGGGGATATTCGGCGATTGCCGTCCGTCCTATGTGGCTCTCCATGCCCTGCAGCACCGCGGGCAAGAGAGAACGGGGATTGTATCCGTGGAGAAAAAGGTGCTACACTCAGTCACCAGGTTAGGCTCGTCTTGGAGTTGTTCACCCCCTCGAAGCTCAATTAACTTACTGGTAGCTCGGCCATCAGATATGTCTGGTATTCGACTGCCGGGTCTTCCATGTTGAAGAATGTCCAGCCTTTGTTGCAGGTTGGTCTCATATTTAGGAGCTTGATGATTGATCCGGTCGTGGTTCCACGTCTGTTGTAAGTCCTTGTAATTTTCTCTCTCGCATTGCAGGATATAAGTTCGGCTTTGTCGGAGTGGCGTCCAAACAGGAACTTGGTGAATTACTAGACCCTAAGGGCGCAAGGTTGATGGAGTGTGCTTGCTACAACGTTTTCCCACTGAGGGTAAGGCAGAATTTCCCAGAAGAGAGGAGTATTGGGAGGATTCTGAGACTAGCACGATGGTGCAGACACATTAAGCAGGAACAACAAAAGCGCAGCCACTCAAGGCAAGCCAATAATCAAGTAGAGCTCATCTGCTTCCGAGAACCTAGTTCTGCTAGTTTCCAGATTGATATTCTTGAGCATGTATATTTTCCTTCCCTTAAGCCGGGAAGTTTGCAGAGAGAACAACAACAGTAAAAGTGACCAAAATGAAGATTGTTCTTCGACACGAAGAAGATAATGTAATTGTCATGTAAACTAGCCCTTCAGTGCCCCGGGTGTTCCAAATTAAATATTATCACCCTAAATGGCCTTGGAATTAACTATTCCACACTGTGAACAAGGAAAGTTTTCATAATAAACAATCATTCTCAGATGACCTTGGATCTTTTAATCAAAGGGGTTGGTCCCAGTTCAACATATTTCACAGCCAATGAAGCTGGCATGTGCTGAGCATCTGATCAGGAAACTCATTGTCGTGCAGCTCCAGGTAATAAGCTTGCAAGTGATGGTACTCCTTGACTCCTCATTTCTTCCTGAGCTCGTCTCATTTCCTCAGGATCTGTTGCCCAAATATAAGAGCAGTGAGAATCATCAAAAGTAAAACAAGTTCTTGCTATCCGTCAATCTCCCAGCAGCTGACACAGCGCAACCATATAGCAACTGGGCATCAGCCCACTCAAATACTCTACTATCTACTAATAGGATCAACACGACATGATAGATCATGCCGATGGTACTTACCCATGTTCTCCACCATCTTCGGCATCAGGAACATGACAATGAGCATGAACCCCACCATCAAACCCATCGGGCTTTTCACAACTGACATTATTGAGAACGGTTCCCTTATCTGCCAAGAATTTCAAATAAGAGAGAAATTAACTAACACAATATGGCAACGCAATTACCCAGCAACAGGAAAATGAAAACGTATGATTGAATCAGAACCTCATAATATTGTTCTTCTCTCAAAGGTTCCAACACCAACTCATTCAAGCTCCGACGAGTCTCGGTCAAGGCTGCCTGAACTTTTCCCGGATGTCTAGCACTGACATCTACTCGAACCTTCAAAATAGTACAAATTATAATCACTGAAGGGGTGGGAAAATTCTTGTAGAGAAACCGAAAAATCAAATAGCACCTACCGGAGAAAAGAAATAACCAATGGCGGCAACTTCAATAAGGTGAGTCCCAGCAGAGATGTTGTGACTATTGTTGCCAATTATGGAGGAAACAAATATCCAAGAATACTAGTAACCCCAAAAGTAGCAGCACATGAAGATAATCCCACTATTTTTGCTTCTCCTTTTTGGTGAGCCCATTAATTTTCATATAATAGCACAAATAAATAGGGAAAAAAATCCAACTGGTAATTGAACAACATTTTAGGAAGAGCAAGGAAGGATACAAAGAGAAATATCCATCTGGTCGGAGAAAGGTAATCTTTCTGCCGCCGTTGAGGATTACTTTGGCATCTGAAAGTTTTCCAGAGACACCAAATGCTTGCACAGCCAACCCTGAAAAAGGAAATTTAGACATTAGAACTAAACATGATCTTACCAAAAAGAATGGTCGAACAGGAACTTCGTCGAATACTCGAATTAGAGAACAAGCCCTATGAAATGCTAAAGTCAAAACAAAATATCACTGACATTGATCCGATAGCATCCTACCAACACCCAGACAAAGCATTGGACCATAAGAATCAACTACCGTGTTCAATTTCAATCTAATGCAAAAGCATCTTCCATTTGAGGAAACGAGCACCTGATTGGTACCCTCAAATTTCCCATACATTCTTCACATCATTGTTACTCGCAGATGAACCATGCTGACTAAAGCAGATGCTCAAAATTTTAATTTTGCATGACAAGAACTGTACATATAACAACTCCTTTGCCTCCTCATATTGATTTATAAGTATATCTTGAAAATAATTAGTGCTCTCATTTCAATATCATGGTTATAGATACAATGATGCCACTCCAATTTTCCAAGACGCAATTCCATACCAGATTTGGGATAACAGATAACTATTAAAATCATAAGCCATCTGATCTTGTTGCATAATCCTTGAATCCCAGCAAGAAATCGTGTCGATCGGAGGACTGCAAGTCCAACAAGCCTCTCAAAAAAAAACCCCAGGGCTCCATATGACCCCTATTCTAGCAGCATCCAACTACAAAAAACCATCTCCCAAATTCAACTAATAGCCTAAAACCGATCTGCCAATAACTCTACGGTATTACCAAACCAATAAAACTATACAATCAATCATAAAGAACCCGTCGCCATAATAAAAACCCAGATACACGCCCAATCAAGGAACAGTCTACCGCACAGAAAGTCGTCCAAACCTGGGATCTTAACGCGGCCGTTGATGGTGAAACCTTCAGCCGACCTGCCACGCCGCAACACCACGAAATCAACCCAACAAAGAGAAAAACAATCAAATCTTTCACATCTAGTACAATTTTTCTTCAATTCACAAAAAAGGAAGATCTCTAGAAATCAAACCCGGGAGACGCAGAGCTTCCGGAAGAGAAGGGGGCGAACGAGAGCAGAAGCGAGAGCGATACGAGGAGTAGACTCAGTCGGCAGGATCTCATCGTCGAACACATCGAGAGGAGTCAAAACGCTTAAGACTCGGGTCCGTCCTTTCGTTCGAGTTTGTGTCCGAGTAAGACAAGGGGAGGACTGGGGACACCCCCGGGGGGTTGCATGTCGTGGGCTTTTTTTGGGTGGGCTTTGTCTAAATGGTCCGGCCCATGATATTTTAGGCCCATCATGTGTAGCCCAAAATAACACCCTTTCTAGAGCATATTCCAATTCCACCCACAATATCCGTTTACCCGAAACTATTGTTAGTGTCTCATTATCATAGCCGGATTGCCGGCTGCCCCAAGTTAATCGAGTCATTTTGATGGTTTTGAACCAGTGTTGTCAAGGTGCCGCGCCTTGCTCGCCTAGGCGCTCGGGCAAGGCGAGGCGCGGCCACCTCGCCTTTTTAGGGCTAGGGCGGGCGCTATACAGAAGACGCTAGCCTCGCTAGCGCCTTATCGAGGCACTCGGGCGCCCGCGCTAGCGCCTAGGCGTTCAACCCAGCCCAGTCCAGTCCTGCCCTGGACAGCTGGGCAGATAATATATCAATATTATATATCAATATTATAATATTGTTTGGTAGTTTTGTAAGGGGCAGAAGCTGATATATCATGTTTTTTTGCTGCAAAAGGAGTGAGATTTTGTGGTTTCTAGTTGTTTCCTTCCCGAGAAATTGAGCAGCGAAGTAGGGAGCGTTAATTACAGTATAAATGGTTGATTGGGGTTTCTTCTGATCCCAAATAAAAGCAAGAAAATGACATTTGGTTATTCCAGAGGTTAAAAGGAAAATCAACATCCATTGGTTTCGGAATTTTACTTATAATTTGACTTTTCTATTTAAAATTTCTATTATAATAAATTATTTTATTCATTATCGCCTAGGCGAGCGCTTCGCCTAGCGCCTAGCGCCTCGGGCGATGGAAGCCCTTCCCGCCTTGGTGGCGCCTTAGCGCCTTGACAACACTCAGTTGTGCAAAGGACTGGCCTGAATTTCATTTACGATATTTTGCTTGGATGGATCATGACCCACATGCCAGTTAGATGCTGGTCCCAGGCTAGAATATTAGTGTTTGATCTTCCCACCGACCCCTTTTTAGGACCGACGTGATCACGTTCAGTCTAAAGACCACAATTTCAGCATCAAGAAGATCCACGAAGAAGTTAAAAGGGATAGATTGCGAGAGTTTGAGGATAAACAAAAAAATAGGCAAGTGATTAGACTAATTAACAATCAAGAATAACTACTAATAACGACCAGATTGAAAAAAATTCTCTTTTGATCGTCTTCATCTCACATCTAACAATTCCCTTCCATCCCACTTCTTCTCTTCCCCCTCACCTTTTCCCCATTTTTCACCTATTCCTTCTTTTCTCCCCCCCCCCCCCCCCCCCCCCCCCCCCCCCCCCCCCCACCCCCCACATTTGGTTTATTTTGCTTTCTTCGTCCGGGATCGCGTTTTTCGGGCACCTTTCCTGAATGTTGAAGTGACCCACCACCCGGGATCTGAAATTGCATCCCGTTTCTTGATAAATTTCGACTCTTGGTCACCCCTCATTCACCTTTTCTTAGGCTTGACGAGGATTTGTTGTTGTTGTTGTTCTTCTTCTTTTCTGGTCTTGGTCTTGGTTTTCCTGGAGACATGGGTTGGAGATATAAGGCGGGTTTGTTCCTCATAGCTGCCGTGGTCATCATCTGGGTTACATCCGCCGAGGTTACCCAGGTTGGTATTCTCGTTGTTGTTGCCGGTTAAATCCTGGGTTTTGATGTAATATATTGTATTTGGTTGGAGGTGTTCATCGGGGTGCTATTGTTTGGTTGGGTGAATGGAATCCTCGATTTTAATAAGGGATCCCAAAGTGGAAGTTGTGATGTAGGATCTGATCCGATTTTAGTTTCTGATTGGCTTTGTGTCGGCCGGTAGCTGCAGGTTAAGATGTGCTAGTATTAGCTTCCTCCGTTTAGTCTTTGAGCTGAATAGGCGTGTTTTCATCTCCCGATGATTTTCGGGACAACAAGAGATGATCTTGAAAAAGGATGTCAGTTATATTTCTGACAGGAATCAATCATTGGTCTTTGCGTTAGGAATGATGTTGTACCTTTTACTTGTTTCTGAACTACTTTGGCCAGGCATTGGCTGCCTAACTATAGGTGATCTTTTCATGAATACATTGGCGGTAGACCCGCTATCATTCTCTATGAATGAAGCTTCCGCTCCCTCTTCTGCCTGACTTACTTATTGGCATTACAGGGGATCTTTACAGACTACAAGCAGCCATTTGCGGTAACATATCTGGGAGCTTCTCTTATGGTGGTTTACATCCCCATAGCTTACTTGAAGGATTGGTTATATAGATTATGTCGAGATCGGGATTCTAAACGCAGTAGGACTGCTGAAAGCAATCAAACTTCATCTGGGTTTTCTTCTCCCCTGAAGTACATAGGAGGGCAGAGTATATTCGAAATAGAAGGTTCACTGACAAGAAAAGATAGTGAACTGGACTTGGGTGCTGAAGAAGAGGGAAGGCCATTGGTTTCAAGAAACAAAGAAGATGTTACCGCCCCCAAACCACGGAAAGAGCTTACGACGAGAGAGATAGCAGCATATGGATTTTACATTGCCCCAATCTGGTTTGTCACGGAGGTATTGCTCTAAGTCAGTCTGGTCTTTTGTATGCATTTTGCACGCTCTTGTTTCCATCATCATCTGAGAAGAGACGGATTTTTCATCCTCTATATTAGCCTCTCCTTATTTTCTTACCATTGATGTGCTGATTGCAGTACTTATCAAATGCTGCCCTCGCAAGAACAAGTGTTGCTAGTACAACAGTGCTGTCATCAACATCTGGACTCTTCACTCTCTTCATTGGCGTTTTCATGGGCCAAGATTCTTTAAATGCATCAAAATTAATTGCAGTTTTTGTCAGCATGGCTGGTGTTGCCATGACGACTCTCGGAAATACCTGGGCTCCTGACGATACTCCAGAGAGCGCATCCGGGTAAATCCTTCTTCTTTTATTCACAATCTCCGGGTAAGTGTGTCTAATCATTCACCCTATAGCATTGCTAATGTTAACATTTACATCTTTTGCATGAAATCCGGCAGAGGAAAGCGTTCTCTTGTAGGAGACCTTTTTGGCTTGCTTTCTGCCATGTCCTATGGTCTATTTACTGGTAAAATATTGTCATTATACTCACTTTCCTTCCGTTAACTTATAGTTGAGTGATTTTAACCGTTTCTTATAACTGATGCTCCAGTGCTTCTCAAGAAGTTCGCTGGCGAGGAAGGGGAAGGGGTAGATGTGCAGAAGTTGTTTGGATACATTGGCTTGTTCACCCTTGTAGCTCTTTGGTGGCTAGGCAAGTGTTGTTTTTGTTTCAGTTACTTTTAGGTGTATTTTTCTGTAGCAACTTCCCCATGATAGTTCGCTTCCGCCATTAGATTCTCTCTATTGCTCTCTAACTCCTCCCTTCTTCCAACTTGTAGTGTGGCCTCTCACTGCACTTGGAATAGAACCCCAATTTTCAATTCCCCATTCTGCAAAAATGGATGAAGTCGTTTTCGCGAATGGGTTCGTTGGAAGCGTCCTCTCCGATTATTTTTGGTATGTACTGGGCCTTTGTGTCATTTTATTATCCAAAAAAGTCCTTACGATTGGTGATGATTACTTGAGAATGTTCCGCAGGGCATTATGTGTTGTTTGGACAACGCCACTGGTCGCTACATTGGGGATGTCCCTCACGATTCCACTTGCCATGGTGGCTGACATGATAATCCATGGCCGTCATTATTCTGCGGTTTACATACTAGGATCTGCTCAGGTAATAAGTCGACAAACAACTTGCAATAGAAATTCTAATCTCTGTAAACATTGTAGAAAGAACTCTTGCCTTGGTACTGGTTTCCTAACCTCTGCAAATCCATACGATGCCATGCTACGGGGTTGCTAGTATTGAAATCTATGCATTGTCTGTTGACCAAACGATTGCCTCTAGGTGAAATGTCTTTTGTTGTCGAACTTCCTTGTCCTACAATGAATGGCTCGTCATATTGTACAATGAATATCCTTCCTGGCACCGGAACCCTAGTAACACCGTCTTCCTGCCTAACTCTTGTGATGGCGGGTCCAGACCCTTTATGACTTCTTGTCCTGTGGCTCTTATCAAGTTTCTAGCTTAAGTTCTCTCTATCCTATGGCAGGTGTTTGCAGGGTTTGTAATAGCAAACCTCTCGGATTGGTTATCAAAGAAGTTGGGTCTATAGTTGGCCCATAATTTCTCTGGCCAGGCTGCTTTGCGAAACTTATTGGTTGATGTTGACAGCCCTGAAGTTTTGTCGGTGTCGGTCACCAGTCTTGTTCCAGTATATGATGTTTCTTTCTCTGTTGTGGTGGATATGCTGAAACCGGAAGGGGGGCTCAACTGTAAGGAAGTCCCCAATTTCTTCCCCAAGAAAGCAAAAGTAGCAGCCAATCATCCATAGATGTGTTGGGAATGGAAAAATTTTTTAAAATCTTTCTGGCTACAGTATGTTTTCAACCTCGTTCATAGGTTGAATATCTTCATTGTTTTATTCTTTTACGTGGCAGTATAAAAACTTGAGATGGAGTTGATGTGTATAATGGATTTGCTGTTATAAAGAAACTTTTCTTCCTGCACGGGGAAGAACAACTCCCGAACGATTTTATCCCAGATTGCAGCTTAAGTAAGATCTCGAGTTCGGTCCTGTTATGAACCAACTCGTTCTACTGAATATATGTTGGCTATACAGGCTCTACCTCAACAGTGTATTGGCCTATGAAGGTCTCAGTGATGCTGAAAGTTTCTCCTTTTGCTTTAGTGGCCGAACTATCGCGTCCTGTAACTCGTAGATGTGCCTTAATTCTTGTTGCCGTTCCTTCTACAAAACCCGGTGTCACCTTCAGTCTTAGCATTTTTTCTGCAGTAGATGGATGATCTTGCTATTTTATGGGTGATCTTCTGGCGTGTTTCAGGAGTCAAGGAATATAGGCTGTGGAGTCCACTTCAGATGTAAGAAAATCTTCCCCGACTTGGCGCCATCGAGAAGGAAGGAATCATGCACTTCCCCTTCTAATATCACTCTTGTCAGCGTCATGATGCATTTCCCTATCTTGGTCTGACAAACATGTGAAGAAGGATGCAAAACGTCATTACTGGAGAACGCAAGAGAAGAACCTGTCGGGACAGAGCGAACAGAAGTACCTTGCCAAAAGTGTCATGATCCAACACCTCCACGATGAGCATGTCATGTAATCCGTCCTCGACCACGATGTCAAAAGTCTGATTCCATACTGGGTTTAGAACTTCGTTCAAGACCTGCCGAAAATGGAACACGTCAAGGAGGAAGAAACTTGACAAACCATTTGCCTCGGAGATCTTGCTTACCCGGGTCTTATGTTTCGCTTCGGACTTCTTCATTGTTAGGACTACGTAAGGGTCGGATTTCCCTAGGATATCTGTTACCGGCAAATTCTCAGCCGCAATAACCGTAACAGACAGCACTCCTCTCACGATAACATCCTTCTTCTTAGGTGGGGAAGAATCAGTCGCCACTTCCTCAGGTCCGGCAGCAAGAACTTTCTCCAGTGAGGTTAACGTCATATCTGGTCTAAATGGGTTCTTGATGGTGCTATCCGTTCCGAATGGACAGTACAGGAGCTCCAATTGCACCTAATGATCGACGATTTTCACGGACAAGATAGCGAATAAATAGTTCCGACTTCGGGAAATCGCAGAACTAACCTGACCCCGATTCTTATTATCTCTTTGAACCTCTAGATCCTTCACCAACTTGAGCCATACATCCTTTACCTTACCAGGCTCAAGGCTGTTCAGGGAGATTCGTGCACAACCAATGAACTCAGAGGTTTGTATCCCTTCGTCATCAAATACCCTGATAGTCAAGTGTTGGGTGGACGCGTCTTCAATTATGAACTCAAAGTGCTCGTTCCATATGGGATTAAGCTGGTTGTTCTGAGTTACAAGAGAAGATGTCGGTTATAAGTCCAGTCCCAAGCGATTCGGGTGAAAGACTTTGATAACTTACAATGACTTTGCTGGTCTTCGTTCTGCTACGCAGAGGACGCACAAATAGCACAGCGTAAGGATCTGATTTCCCGACAAGGTCTTTATTTGTAAGTTCCCTTGCTTGCACGAGCTTTACCTCTAATGTCCCAACAGGCTTCAATTCCAGAAAGCTGCAATGCCAGGAAAGCATAAGTCAAATCACTGCCAAAGCACGGAAGTGATCCTCTTTCTGAGAACATTACCTGTAATCTCCTGGTATTATTGGTACGATCTTCCGCACCGGCCATGTCAACGTATCCTCAATTGCATCCCTTATGGTTTCCTAAAGAGTAATTTTGCGTTACTGCCGGTTAAATCTCTCTGCATGGATAGCGGCAAGTCAAGAACATGTACCTCGATGGCATCGGATATTCCCGGGATGGCCGATATGTCACCGCCGGCGATCTTTAGTTTAAAGTCAAGTTTTTTCTTGAAGCCAAGAGGCATATAAACAAGCACAACATGAGCATCGACTCGTAACTTATCATGCGATCCGAAGAGATCAGTATACAACCAACCTTTTCTCTCAAGGAATAACAGACAGCACCAAAACAAGGGAGTTCGTCTACCATCGGCTTGAAAATTAGCCTGAAAACACCTCTGAATCCGATGTCTTTCACCTGCACTGGTAAGCCGACTCCTACTCGAGTTCTAATATCGAGTTCAATGTTCGGGTTACCATCCCACTTCAATTCCAACTCCATAATGACTTCATCCCCTGCTTCCTTCTTGGTGTCTAGAATCTCGACTCCTGGACGTTAAAGAAATGTTACCATCATTCTCTTCCAAAAGATATTAAAAGATGACGATGATGACGATCGATTGATAGTGCTTACCTGTGAATTGAGGAGCAACCGTCCCTAGAGTAAGCTTCGAGAACGTCATCGAAGACAACACGATGGGCTTATACTGCTCGAGAACAGGCTCCACGTTTGCCCTTATCATCTCAGAAGCTGCCTGTCCTGAGTCCATATGCATCAATCCACACGTACGAAACTACTTAGTAATACCAACGAAAGAAAAGAGACAGATACCGCGTCGACATAAGGCCAGATCTTCTTAAGCTGCACGTTAAGCCAAGTTAACTGCACATCATTCAAAGGACAAAAAAAAAAATCAGCAACGACATATTAACGACATCTGCACGAATCACGAAGAAAACCGATAAGTCACTCAACTTCTGTCGCTGAGTAAAGACGACCCAGGAAGGGTAGAACTCGCCAGGCAGCAGTTTCCGTGAATCTTCCACCGTCATCCTAGCGAACGCTGCGACAGTCGCCGCCTGAACAAAGAAAATATGCTGCCTTTCAGAGATCAACTCGGGATGAAATGAAAATCTGCCGGACAACCAATGAGAACCGAGAAACGGAGACATGGTTCCAGATCGCGGAGACGTGACCAATTCAGAACGACGGCGGGATCTGATGTTCCGGTAGAAAGCGAACCCGAAAACCAATCCGATGCCAAAGGCCAAACCGAGGACTATCCCGGAGAGAAAACCCATGATCCTTCTTCTCACGTCCTTCTTACAAAGACAACGTACGATGACGGTGAATTTGTTTGCATGGAGAAGATTGAAGGGAGTTATGAAAAAGAAAGAGAAGAAATAAGGACAGTGTAAAAGAGAAGAGTATAAGATCACTCGAGTTTTATGTAAAAAAATTCTCTTAAAAATGAAGTTATTACAAAAACAAAACATTTAGTAATAATATATAAAAGAAGGCATTATTGGATTTGTGGTTTATAATTATTCTTTGTTAGTATATTTATTTTAGTTAATTTGAAAAAGAGGAGGGGGGGGGGGGGGGGTGGGCGAATTCTTTGCTTGGGTTGGGGCATGTTCTTCTGCCTTCATCTCCGGGTTAAAACAACATCCGCAATTGCCACAAAAGTGTGGAAATGCAATAAAACCTTTTTTTTTTTTTTTGTTCATAAAGTTGCTTCAAAGCAATCGATTATCAACACATAGATGCTCTTATTGATATAAAACATGTTCTTAGGGATTCCAGGAGAGTTCCACATGAACCTCATCATCATCCACAAATCTTGTCCATGGAAAATACTTCCATCATCTATATATCTCCTAGACCCAGTAACTGGACCATCAACCCAAATCCCAATAGGCAGAGAAAGAGATACATCATTTCTCGATGGTGGAAATAAGCAACCAAAAAAAAAAAAAAAATCTATCACATTCGAGGGTTAAGAATATCACATTTTCACAGAAATAGTACTAAAGTAAACGAGGTTATACATTCATCATCTTATGTGGATATGAGAAGTTGATTCTTTTCTTTTAATGAAATTATCCCTAACCCACCACCAAAACCAAAACTAAGCCCTACTTTTTTATGGTGTTTTGACCCACAAGCTCAACACCCCCCGAGCAACATCCAAGACAGGCATTACTATCTGCCAACTGGTTTGCGGATGGATCATTACCATCATGTCAACCTCTCATTCCTGTTCTTCGTGGTGTTCTCCTCATCCACTCAGCTCGCCATAAAACTCATGCCCATTTCCTCGCTTCTTCCTCCCCTGTCTGCTCCACAAGTCTGTCCCTCCTGGCTTCCAATGCCCATGAGCTCTAATGGCTTTGCCTCCTTGTAAGCTATTTCGTTATCGAGTGGATCTGGTTTCAACCTATTTTGTAAGAGAAATTTTAGAAGAAAAAAGAGTAAAGATTCATGTAACGGTGCTGCAATTGCTGTCGTTTGAATATTTATAACTGTAATAACAAATTGCAGTGCAAGAAGTTTTGCCCTGTCATTGACACTCTTTCTCTTCCTCACCCAGTTTCTTTTTTTATTGGTCACGTAAATCATTTTTTGGCTATTAGATTAGATTCGACTCATAAAATGACTCAATTATAACATTAGAAATGTTGAGCGTTGGAGATAGCAAGACAGAACAGATTTATCAGCTTTGCGGCCCCAGAACGGAGAACACAACTTTTCTTTGGACCTTGAATGATATGTGAAATAATACCAACCCAAAACGTCGTGGAAAAGTATTTGTTCGATCCTTAGAGCTTGACTTATGAGGAGTTCGAACATTTTTAACATGCCATTTATGGCCGGTTCATACACTGGTTCATGCATGCATCATCTCATTTATGCGTTTACGTATTTGGCTTTGCATGCATCTTATTAAGTTCATCGAACGTACATTTCATTTATGTTTCGTTCATTTATCATATATATACTTTTATTCTTGGAGATCCTATGTAAAGGGCACCATTGTAAGACTGAACGCACTCAACTTAGAAATCAAATCCTAAAAAGTCACGACTGTATCTTTCTTTCTATCACTTAATATATCAATATATACTCCACGTGTCCATTTTTCATTTTAATAAAAGCTTGCCAGGCGACCTTCTTAATAGCTTATCATTTTAGGCTTAATTTTTTTTTTTTTTGGTTACTGTGGGTGCTCTTAGTAATCACGGGTTCATTATGTAAGTGTTATTCTAAACGTGGAACGGAATGCATGAAAAAACAAGATGCCAGGCCCACCGTAAGGGATCTTTTCAAACTGGGCCCAGGCCCATTAGAACGGTAGAGGAAGAGAAGAACTGGGAAATTCAATTGAAGAGAGGAAAAGAACTCAACGAATAGTGGCTGGCTCTACAGGCTAAAATCAATTGTCATTTGCTACTCAGATTTCCGATCATGGAGTGACTCAACAAAAATCTCAAGAGATTCTAACAATGGCGGCACAAGGAAGAAAGATGGAAAGACGCGTGTACTGCGCTCGGGGTAGACATTGGAGATGTCCGGATGTCTGATCGGGGACGAGCTGCAATATCAAGACTGTGGTTGGGTTTTGGACATTTAGAGTTGATCTCGCGTGCACGCAAGAAGTTCTCTCGAGTAAAAAGTGACCACTGACCTTTCAACAGAAATCATCTATCTCGGTCGGCTCAACAAGAATGTAAAGCGGCTTCCCTTGATCTTGGAATTAACCTGAGGTATTATGCCATACAGAAACGTCTCAGCCGAAAGTAAGGCCCGGGATACCCGCTCGTGCCGAGACATACAGGTATCATTCGTGATATGAGATTTTGGGGATAAGGACACTAGAGAGCCATCGCCCTTACCTTGAACTTTGGCAACCCGATGACGCAAGCACATTCAACGACTTCGCCTCCTGCTCGTTCTACAGGAAAAAAGAGGGCCATTTCATCAAGATCATTTATGCCCGGAATTTGAACAGAACGGAAACACACAGACCATAGAATTACCGAGAAGTTTAATAGCTGCCGAAAGGGTCCCTCCTGTAGCCACCAAATCATCAATTACAATTGCCTTGTCACCAGGACTAATGGCTCCGACGTGCATTTCAAGACAATCTGTTCTGTACTCCAATATGTATGACTCCGAAATAACTTCACCTGCAACCGCAAACTTTCATGAGCTGTTTCAAATGACTGACCATTCATGCACTCTCCAAGTATGATCTCCCGTGACAAAACCAAGTTTCAAAAACAAGAACCTACAGGCAGTTTTCCTCCCAGATAACAGGACACAGAGTTCAATACTGCCAGGTTTTTAGCATAAACTCAAACACGAAAGAATATTTTCTTCCCAATCAATCACCACCATAATCTTAAAAAATCCTTAGTTCTATACGGCTAGCATAAAATCTTGCACATACGCATAAAACCACGCAACAGTGCCTATTCGCACGAAGCAATTTGGCGATAAGAAGCATTAGAATAGTACCGGGAAGCTTTCTGGGTTTGCGCAGAGGGACGAACTTGGCGCCAATAGCCAATGCAATGGCTGGTCCAAACATGAACCCCCTGGCTTCAATCCCTGCGTCCGAACAACGAAAAGATTTAAAAAAAAAAATCAATGATAAGAGAGACTTTTGCTTCGGCCGACTGTCCCAATTCGTGGTTCCCCCAAAGATTCACGCCCCCGGAATCGAGCTCCGGACAAGGAAATGCCCCCAGTTCCCTCATCCCGTCAGACCCAGGAAGGAAAGACGAAGGGTACCCGCTACGACGTCGATGTCCATGTTGCGGTAGCGATCGACGAAGATGTCGACGGTGTCCTTAAACGCCTTGGGGTCCAGCAACAACGTGGTTATGTCCTGGAACATGATGCCTTCACACAAACACACGAGAAAAAAAGGAACATGTTGTTTCAACATTGACATCCCAAAAAGAAGGGGGACAAGACAAGCAGGGGAGGGGGGAAGAAAACAGGGCATGCGCTCCATGAAGAAGAAACCTGGTTTGGGGAAATGGGGGATGACGCGAATGGCGCGGGAGATGGCGTCGAGCCTGGGGTCGCCCTTGAGCCCGTTCTCAGAAGCGAACATTTCCAAATGCTCTGGTTTAACTAGTTCTGGTTCCTTACCCTCCTGGGGATCAACCAAGGGTTTGAAGGAGAGGCCGGCAGAGGGAGAGAGTGTGTAGGGAGGGAAGTAGTGGTGGGTTTTGGTTATATCTATGATCAAGGACGGGGGGGGGGGGGACGGGGGGCGTCGTGTCGTGTCGAATGGATCGAGGAGATCTCGTGGGGGGGTTAGCTTCCATTGTCAGGGCTCCGCAGACTCCACAAATACTGCTCCCCCTGGCCACCTAAGGATCACATACTTATCACATTAACTGTTTACAACACAAATTCCACGGTCTCATTTTTATTTTAAAAAAATTAAATTACATATTTTAATTTTAATAGACCCAAGCCGACGGTCCTTTTAATGTTTCATCGAGAACTACGTTAAATACTTCTTTTTTTTTTTACGTGGCATTTTTTTTTATATATTTTCTTTGCATAAACCAAACAAAATTTTATTATTTTTTAAAAAATTGAATTTTCCCGTCCTCGTTGCTTTCGAAGGAGAGAGAGAGAGTGAAGGACAGTTGCGTTTGGATGAAACCAAACAGGACCTTCCTAATCGTTTCCCAATTAAGTTTTTACTCGAAGAGTGAGATGACATATTAAAATGATTTCACCTAAGAAACTAAACCGTAAGAAATACTTTTTAATAAAGTAGATCCATTCGTAACCTGAAAAGCGATGCCGTAGGGGCTCTACGTGTACAGGTGCCCAACAAGAAGGGGGGAAGAGAGTGTATAATTTATTAATATGATATAATATAATATGCTCACCCGTCCGAAGCGCAAAAATGCCTCTAGAAAGTAACCAAAACCAAACCGAGACGCCCCCATTCCCAGACAACCCTGTCCCTCTCTTTTAATTAAATGTGCTTGTTTTCTTGCAAGTATCTCGTTACCTCGTTCCACGTGCTTCTTACACGTCTCTTTTTCTTTTTCTTCTAATTTAATTTTATTCCTGTAATAACGAATAACGACACGTTTTCCATTTCGGAAGCAACTGTGTACGTATTTGCATTATCTATCTTTAGTGAAAAAACATCATAAATTATTAATAAATTAAAAGGAGTACGACGAGCACGCACTCCATTTGACTTCAACTAGTAACCGAAATTTTGGGAAGTTGAACTAATAACTTATTTTTGGTATAGTTGACTACAGAATAACTCGATGATATTTGACAAATAAATACGAGGCTCGGAATTTGATTCAAAACATTATCAACGAACGCAGAAAAAAAAAACACTATACTTACAAATAAAAACGAATCGAACTCTTCATGAACTCACTCGATTAAAGAAAATACTTATAAAAGTCATGTGTTATAGTTCACTTTAGAGGGACCACATAAGTAAAGCAACATCGTCCCTAAAACCTAATAACAAAAGTGACAACTTGTAATAATCACGTATTCTATTTTTTTAGATATTTTATAATGTGAATTTTAACTACTTTTTAAATAATGTCTTGTAACGAGCAGCTTCAGTTTCTTAAAAAACGTTTATGTTATCTCTCACTTGTTTTCTTAACCACGTGAAACTGTCCTCAATCAATACTCACGTCATTTGCCTGTATGAATTGTAACCTTTTAGTCTCTAGATAAATGATTGTGTCCATACGATACTCAAAATAAAGCGATCGGTAAAAATGACTATAGTCTTAATTAAGTGAAGATTGAAACCGACTACTTTCCGAGCGAATAATAAAATATAGACGATACTAAAAGTTCGAATGAACGGAGAAAATATGTTATGATTTTAATCAAACAAATGACGAAATCAGAAGATGCATTTATATCTTTGCAAATATACCGAGCCTTGAGTTTATCTAGGGACATGTGGCTTAAGAATTTTTTAGGACGAAAAACAACAAGACTAATATATAATTTGCAATGTTATGAACGTTGACCCGGCTAGCTTGTTTAGAGAATTTAACTTACTGCCCTTCCAGAAAAGACATATTAATGAGAGGAGGAGGAGGTGGTGGCGTTAAATGCACTGCGGTCGGACTCAGGACACAATAAAAATGAACAAAAGAAAAATCCCCCATTGGTAATGAATGCATACGACCTCTAAAAAGGAAAGAAGGAACCATCAAAGAAAATCTAACATAGGATTCTGTTCGTTTCCCAACACCAACTCACTCTACTTGTTCAGAAAATATTCAATGTGTCTATTTTAAATTGACGTAGCATAATAATAAATGGATTCGTTAAATTCGCCCGCCATGATAATAATAATATCATTTGTAATGTATTGGGGGGGGGGGGGGGGTTGCCACAGGAAGAGGAATAG
This sequence comes from Melastoma dodecandrum, assembly GCA_029817715.1. NCBI lineage: Eukaryota > Viridiplantae > Streptophyta > Magnoliopsida > Myrtales > Melastomataceae > Melastoma > Melastoma dodecandrum. The sequence continues at coordinate 134,137 of JARUPY010000211.1, forward strand.
AATTAAGGGACGTGTGAGTAGTTTTGATTGACGATTAAATCCTGGATATATGTGTAAATGACGACAGAGACGGATTGTTGAAGAGTGGTGGTCCGGTCGTCTTTTTTTTGGGCATTAGCGATCGTGGTGGTCCTTCCCAATTCCACCTGTCACATCCATCACATCCCCCCGCTAATCTTTCTAATTTATCTTCCTCCTTATATATATAAAGCAACGAAGGATTACATTTTGGTTGTTATGTCACTTGTGTATCTTAATAAAGTTTAATTTATATCACTGGGGCGCACAACACCGATCGCATTGATGATATTGTTTAAAAAGCAGCAACTCCCTTCTCTCTCTCTCTATATATATATATAAAGTTTTAAAAATATAGCTGGGAATTGGGGGCGGGGGTGAGGGAGGTGGAGGGAGGACACGTGGGAATTTTGCCGACTTGACAACACTGCGTTCTCAGGTAAAAACCCGAACCCTGTGCTCTCTCTGCAACCCCATTTAATTACATGACTGTCGTTACAGACACCCCTAAGATTTTTAAGACATAATACGATAATATATACGTATAAGCCCAAAGATTTGTTATCCAGTGATGAAAATGCTCTCCAGCTCGGTACTTCATTGCTCCAGACAGACATCAGAAGTGCAGCGAATTTATCTTCATAAATTTTCGTTATTGCAAAATGTCAGGCTTAAACTGGGAATATTTTTAGTACGCGAATAAAATAAGAAGACCTAAGACCCGCCGTTTACATGCAGCGGGACCCGCATTTCGGCCGGTATAAAAACAGCGAGATAAACTTTTAGCTTCACTCCCCTCTCAACGCCACCACCTGAGGTCCTCGGAGATAATCCTTTGTGCTGTGGGGAAACTCTTTATTTCTTTCAAAACTTCGTACAACTGGTGACGCGAGCTTTCAAAAAAGTAATCTCGAAATCGAATATTGAAAATTCAAATATCAAAAAAATTTCATCTTCAAAAATTTTCGTTCATTCTTTTTCAAGTATCGAAATTCCACGCTCCGATATTTGGAAGTTTCAAAATTATCGAGACAAAAAAATATTACCATTGAGGTTGAAGAAACGAATAACGCGACATGGAGGCAACCCGGGTACGGTTGCGCGAGGATCCGAAAGATGGACGGGAAACAATCCGAGAACACGACGAGGACGCTGGATGCAGAAGCTTGAGGTTAGTAGAGAGCCAGACGTGGAAGAGCTATATCCAGAACGCGACGGGGACATGGAAACTTGAGCTGATTATAAGGTGTTACAATTTAACACAATTAGGCAAGATATCTCATGCTATTTGTAAAAACCATCCATGGACAAACATCATAAACAGAGAGCTCCCCCGCCCAAAATATTTGGACATTTTTTTGAGACTCCCATATGCACCCCCAAGTCCCCCTATTCCTGTAAATTAGAACCCCAGTCCCCCCGTCCACCAACACCGACCCCCCTAGTGCAAAAAATAACTGGTTTTACAAATCGAAAAATTAAAATGTGTGTGTTTTTTGTATAAATTTAATTTTAGGTAAATTTAATTTTTATTTAGTATTTTATTCCTCTTTAAGAATCAAAATCACCGTGCACGCCTTTCACATCTATCCGTTGATCGACAAGCTACACATATTTCAGGGCTATTAGAAAAGAAAGGCCTTGATTAATACAATAGGAGAGGACTTATATGGAAGAGCCTCAAAGGATATCTGTGTGTATGCCTCAAAGACAAACAGGAAAGTGCCAATCAATCTCTAGACACCACGACCATTACACATGAAGAGGTAGAGTCCAAGGTTTAAATGTTATGTGTCAGAATTATATATAAGGGATTAGTAAATGAAGTTAATTATAAATCTAGATTGATCCATTCCTCATGGAAAAAGCACTAGAAACTAAGGAAAAAGAGATTGAGGATGTATGCATATCAATGAATTAAAGATGGAATTGACATCCATAAACGTCATATGAACTTTGTTAAACGATACTCATGCTAATGCACCAAACGGTTAATAATGGTGTTTGAATCTTTGGTTAAAATTTTTAGAAGAACAAAAATAAAAAAGAAATTGAAATTAAATGACAGGCGTGTGACTTGGACGAATATGTGTAATTCTAAATTAGTGTTTCAAACCAATTGCTCATCTTCCTAATAATTCGATATTATTTGACTTATGGTTACCACTCCATATCTACTAAGGAGGATACTTTTCAGGGAGTTTTGAAAGCTCTTAAAGTTCTCGATGGCTACGCATCTAATATATCAAGTGTTGTCAACTTGAAAAATTGCAAACTTTTAAGATTAAAAAGTCATGAATGGTCATTTGTCACAAGATATTCTTCATCTAGCTTTAAGAGGAGTTATACCAAAATATGTTCCTAATAAAGCACATTCATCAAAGGGATTAAACAAAGACGTAAATGGAACTATTTTAGTTAATTTTACATTTTGATTCGAAGGATGACCAATTTATGTTTTCTTCTCAAGCCAGGCAAGTTTTTTATCTCCAAGATCTGACCAAAGGGGCGACTTGTTCCAAGTTAATAGAGTTAAGCCTAGAGATTTGTATGTCATGGAAATTCCAAATCAAGAAAATCATGAATATTTATATCTAGAGCGTATGCATAATTCTTCTTTGGTGGATCGAGACATTAATAAAGTGACAACCTGAACGAGAGACAATCATGAGGTAGACGACGTTACTTGGTATTTCTTGTGTGTTATTTAATGAAATGTATATAGATTTGTGTTCCTGATTTTTACATCTTCTTAATAATATTAGTTATCATAGGGTAAACCGTAATTATCCAAGGCAATACTAGAAGTTCAACATGCATTCTTACAATGAGTACGCATAATTCTACTGCTCTTGTAGGTTGATTTTTCATAAAAAAAAAAAAATATTTTGTGGGGTCTACTTATTTATGCTAATACTTTGTACGTGAAAATGTGTTTTCTTACGATATGAATTGAATTCTAAAATTAGGTTTCGAGTGTTAATAGAGTCTTTGCGTCACAAGTCATGGTAATGTTGGCTTTTGCATGTCTTCCCCCCGTCTAACCTTCGTTCTTCATCGTCATTGACGTTTTCTTATTAATATTGTCGAATAGTCTTAGCAATTACAAATATTTTGTTATTCTTGTTGCTATATTCATTTGATTAGTCTTACAATTGGAAAAATTGTGTTCGACTTTAATTTATTTGTTAGTTTCACTTTTGTATTGGTTACTTCTTTTTTACATTCATACAGAAATTTATGTCATATACCAACTAGATGTATTAAGCTATCTTCAATTAATCATAGAAATACTTATTATAGGTTGTATTTAACAACGAAATTTTATTATTTAGGCAAAATATACATTTATAGCCCTAATTATTCACAAACTTTCTTTTATATCAGTATTTTAGTTTGTTATATAAAAATATTCATACGTTTGTCTTAAACCTTTTCTTCGACCCAACTTCGAAACAACGTTAGGTGTGAGTCTCACATGGACGTAACGGAGTCTCACGTGGGCATTGAAAACAATGATCCAACGTGGAAAGTAAGGACACGTGGACACAAGTTGGGGTTTTAAATGTCGTTACCCCCGATTAGTTCAAACCAATTACCAAAAAAAAAAAAAATAGATCAAACCTTAACTGGAGGAAATGGCGATTTTGGTTTATGGAACATGGGGCAACGGAAGACATTGATCTCCATATAGAGCGATTGTGGATCGAACTCTAAGCCATCAGCCGTGAAGAGAAAAGAGAATACCCAAAGAATCTATTGTGAACAATTGAAGAGTATGTTTACATACTACAACCTATCCTTGGTAGCAACTCAGAATAGTCTTCTGTTGAACAATTTTAAGGCATGTTCCTCACCTCCATTTGCGAGCATTGCCCTTGTATTTGTGAGTATTAGGTTGATTAAATACGTAGTAGGTTTTGAATGTTGAGTTTTGGTGCTCGACCTAGAGATACTATTGACGAGGGTTAACATTAGTTTGCATAGTCGGGGAGAAAATGTCTTTCTCTGGCTCGTTGTATCTATACAATAGAGGAAGCGTATGGTTAATTATGATATTGTTTTTGATGCTGACCTTTTTAGGCTTATTTTACTTTAGTGGCTCTTCGTAAGGACTTAAGGCTGGTCTAGGGTGCATAAAATATGGTATGGAATATTTTCTGGTCAGAATTTGTCTAAGATGAGAAAAATTGTAGGAGATGTAGAGGTAATGAAAATGTTAGAAGAATGTGATGACAGTGGGAGAGTTGAGGTATTTTGTAAAGGTGAGGAAGAGAGTGGGGCCGATGAGTTAGATGATTATGGAGGAAATCCATGATGAGGTAGATGAAGTTGAGGAAGATTCCTGATGAGGTTAGGGAAGTCAGAGATGTAGTAGATAAGGAAGAAGGAGAATGAGGAAGGGGGGAGGAGAATGGGCAGGACAATGAGGAGGAGGAGGAGAATGGGCAGGAGAATGAGGAGTTCTACCTGACATACTAGAGTTGAGGGGGAGTCGAAGTATGAGAGGTCTGAAGATGAAATTGTAGATTATGATGGTGTTTCAACCATAAAGGAAAGACGAAATTTCACTTATCACTTATGAGTCTTCTACTTAGGGAAACGCCTGATTCCTTCGTCTTTTACTCTTTAGGTGATGGTTGTCTTGAATCGTTCAATACTATGGAGATCAACGATTCGTCGCCCCTGTTCCCTAAACTTGAGTGCCCTTTTCACCAGTTAGGGTTTGAATCTAATTTGGGGCAGCGACATTTAACCTCAGCCTGTGTCAATGTGTCCTTCATTTCCACGTTAGATTGTTGTTGTCAACGCCCACGTAAGACTCCTTGCGTCCAAGTCAGACTCGCGCCTAACATCGTCCGAAGTTGGTCGGAAAAAAAATGCATAAGGCATACGTACAAATATTTTTTATATAACAAACTAGATTGTTGACAGAAAAAAAGGTTTGTGAATAATTAAGGTATAAACGTATGTTTTACCTATTATTTATGTTTTGGAACTTAAATATAATATTATTATGCTCTTTCTATGAATTTTAATATTTGTTTCAATATTATGACGGGGGTAATAATACTTTGTTGAAAGAAATTTGAAGCCTTGGAAAGAGTTAAAAATATTTGAACCATAGGGAAGAGGACAAATTTACTTCCATTTGAGTTTATTTTACCCTTCGAATATAGTTCAATTATGGTTTTGACAATCGATTGAATATTTTCTATGATGATTTTAGCTATGAATTATGAATTATTTGAAATAATTAAAAGTGTTTATAAGTAATTTAAATTCAAATATCAATTAGATAAATTTATTTTTGAAAATATCTTTAAAATTTTATTTGAGACGATTATATTTTATTTTGGCCAAGTTATCACTTTTAATTATTCGTGTCAACTAACATTAAGACATTATCTCAAAATTATTCTCCGTTAGACCCGATCACTAACGATGTCCAACATGGCATTGATGTGTACCTTTACTTGCGTTTAAACCACTTAGTGTCAATTGAAATTACGTCCAAATTATTAAATATATCATAAACTTTCTAGTTTTTCCTATTTATCCCATCATTTGAAAAATATCTTCGTGTAACTTAACTATTCTCATGACCCCAACCCCCATCCTCTGCCACATCTCCGATCCCAACCCCTTCAAAGACCCCAACCCATCTCGTCCCTTTCCCTGCTCAGCTGCCAAGAAGGATTGTATGAAAGTCCTTCCAATTATGAGTATTATGCTCTGTTGTAAGGAGATGTGAAGTTGTGATAAACATAAATCTCAATGGAACAATGAATTAACAAAAACAAAACCCATAAAGTTACAATTTTATTGTTGGACAAATAACATTACAACTTCTAACACATGGTCCATATTAACATACATGGCACGCATGAAAACAATCAAGACACCCATGGCACCCATAAACAACATTCATAATCATCGGTTTCCTGTTGTAGAGACTTCCATGCTAGATTCAATATTAGAGCTTTTTCTGGGTTCCCGATGTCTCTCATTATAGTGCTTTAAGCACGACTAAGAGTTTCCTCTTGGATGGAACGTGAATTAGGGTTTGTTGATTAATTTTAACAGTTGTTAAACACCGAATAAGGTACGCATTTAGCGCTATTTAGAAGTCTTTTTTCCTCGTGTTTTTCTACGTGGTAACCGGTAAATAAAAGTTTGTCAAAAAGTCAGTTTTTATGTAGTGAAACTTTAGACATTGATATTCCACGGCGGTGTCCGGGCGAAAAGACGTAAACCTAATCTCTTGCTTGGACGTAACTCCATATGAGTGGTCCCATGTTGTTTTGTCCACGACACCAAACGTCCAAAATTGAAGACATCATCCGACCAACTATTAATGTGGCACGCAGGAGTGGGCGACATAGTCAACAATACCATCAAATAAGATAATATGATAACGCAACAGGCTAATGCAATGAACCGATGGCCCTGCCGTGTCCATGTTTCAAACTGTTTTAATTTATCGTACAATGTCCCCTTCATGGGGAGAGGCTTGATATATCGGGGGATTGTGATTATGAAATTTATTAATGATTTATAAATAGCAAGATTAAATAATTAAATGAAAAATAAAAAATTGAATGATAATCACCCGATTCGTGTGAAAATTTTATATTCAAATTTTTTTATCCTTAATATTCAAAAGGCTTCCAAAAAAAGAAAAAAACAAAACTAAGAAAAATATAAATCAAATCCCCATTGCTTCGATAAAAATTCAGGCAAACGTTTTTAATCCACGAAGGAATCGTTCCTGAAACTTTCCTTACAAAATGGTTTTTGTTTATTCTTGATTGCATAACACGAGAATTTGTTTACTACATAAATATTGAAAGAAAAACATACTACAAATAAAAATGAAAAAAAGGGATATCCATGGACACATTCGCTGTTAGAAATTTCCTAGAATTCATCCCTAATTTTAGATAAATGCTTTGAATCAAACACTTGTAAAAAAATTTTAAAACAAAATTTGATATAGATTATATTTATATCATCCTTTTCATTTTTAAACATTACATGGGCAAAAGAGATTCTGGAATGATGATAAAATGAACGGGGAAAAGAGGAAAAAGCAAAGGACAAAGTTCCCCCCGCCATTAGATTTCGTTGCCTCCCCCTCCTTCCAAAAGACACGATATGATATCTTCATTTTTAGCCCCAAAATCCATCCAATGATTATATATAAACATCGTCCCTCGAATTATAATTACTTGTAGAATTTCGTTATACTTTTTATTTGACATTAAAATTTTGTTGCTAATTTAATTCAAAATTGTCATTCTTATGTAAAAATTTTCAGCTCCAAAATCGTCATCCCGCCAGTCGTATAAACTTTTGTCCGAGTATTATTAGATATGGCATGGCGCGCTGCGTTGTTGTTCGGAAGTAAATACCAACATTTACTCGAACAGTGTCGTGTCGTTTCGATAATTCTACGAAATGAAAATTTTCAACATTTCGGGTGGTATCAAGTGGAGGTTGTGTCCGTCCGACCGTGTCACGTGAAGTGAATGAATGCGTGTAGTTGGTTGGGTGAAAATACAGATAAATAATCTCATTTTATTTAATGAGAAAGGAATTGGAGTAGGGGGTGGGGGAATGTAAATGGAGATTTAATGTATACAGAGGGAGGGAAAAATTTAATGTGTGGTGTTATTTTGTTACAGAACGGACAGTGAGACATAAATCTTCGTGACACCCCCCTCTCGCACAGCTCCCTAAAAAGGATTCGGTTTTTTAATTAGTTTTTAATATTTGCCTAAACGAACACCCACTCCACATAATTCTTTTTCTTTCTTTTTTTTCTAAAAAAAGGAATAAATAAATCACGTCACTCGATACGCTTTGACAAGATATTACGCAACTATAGAGATAAAGATCATGAAAAGATAACAACCCCCCAAGTGACACGTTCCTTTGGGAATAAGTTTGATCCAGTTGCAGGGAATTACGCTTTCCGACAGTGTACTAAAAATATACGAGAAAAAGTTAACACTTAAAGCCACGTGAAAACCTAAAGAAAATCTTAAGCAGATAGATATCACCCGCGGAAATTTTGAACTTTTGCCATTTCTATATTGATTAGAGGATGCATTGCACTTGTTTGAAACTTTACATGTTTTCTTCTTTTTGGTTGGGTTAATATTTATTTTTGAAAATAAGGAGCTAGTTAAGCAGTGAAGTTTACGAGAGGCGACTTGAATAACTCGTTGTTTGTAAGAATGAGTTTGTAACTCTTATTTAGAACTCGCTGTTCATAACAACGACTTTATAAGTATATGTTTGATTTGATATCATGAAATTATTATTAAAAATAACGAGTTTATCATTCAAGAACGAAACTCGTTGTTTTTAAGAACAAGTTTATTACGAGTGAACGTGAATTAACGAATTTATGGTATAAGGTTTAGTATTTGAAACAGCTAGTTCTAAAATTCGTATTTAGTAACTAGCGACCCTAAAGAAAATAAAATACGAAGGGGAACATTTTGAGGGGGCAGTTATTCTCGTGAGTGTGTTGGACAGGTGACTCTGTTAAGTCAGCTTTTAATCGAACGAGGGAGGGATGGATGTGTCATAAGCCTCCCCAAAACTGTCGTGGTTTGTCCACAATAACAGGAAGGGGTGGTCCACTTCCATATAACCCATATATAATAATATTATTCTTTTACTATACTTGGTATATTTTGTATGCGTAATTAGCAATAATTATCCCCTTTAGATTAGACCCCGCCTATTTTATTTATTTACTTTAAAAAAAAAAGAAAGGAGAGGAGAAAGTGCATCACATCAACTTGTCTAAAGCTCGCTCGCCACACATCTGCTGGTATTAATTATTTATACACGTGATGGAATTATTATTATTATTACAAGGGGAAGATTCAAAAGAGATGACCAACCTGAAACCAGACTTTGTTCGCACTAACCTTTTTTTGTTAAGCCAGTTATTTTAGAATTTCTTTTTCTTCGTTTTTGGTTCTTTTTGAATGCCCCGGGGGGGAGTTAAAGTAAACCCGGTTGGAATCCGAAAAAGATGATGATAATAATAATAATGCTGGTGGGAAAGAGACGTGATACAATCAATGATAAGTGTGAGGATAATTATCTCAGGATATGTTTGGGGAACACTTTTTGAGGACGGAGTGTGGTACAACCAAGTAAACGCAATGGACCTTAAAAAAAAATCATGGGGATGAGGTTTTTCGAGGGTAAGGTTAAAGTAATAATAATGATGTAATGTCTCGTTAGTTACGAATTTATTCTCCGTTAGTAAAAGGGTCAGTGAGCTTGTAAAAATATATATTTCTTTTATGAAATAATATTAATGGATTTTCATAAAAAAATATGCACTTTTACGATAAAATTTTCGTAAAGTACGAAATAGCGGCTATGTACATTTTTATGAAAGTGGTTCGTAAAATGTTACGAAATGATTTTTATACTTTAACGAGATCGCACAATGCACAAACCGGACCTAAAGTAAAAGGATCAATTTGAAAAAAATATTATTATTTTTCAAATTTAGTCTATCATTTAAATAACCCTCACACTAATTCATAAAAATGTACGAATGGTTCCGGAAAGCACGGGAAGTCTCGTGTGGGGGACCTTAACCTTATCCGGATTTCGATGATTTGAATTTTCTTCTATTTCCTATTTTCCTAATCTATTTCCTATCTTTGTTTTATTTGCAATTTTTAATACCTTTATACTAAAATCAGCCGAAATTTAGTATATCGTGGGTACGATTACTTAGCAGCTTCCTTTTTCAACCCCTCCACATCTTGCTTTCTGGAAAAGTAAGAGAAAGGGGTTAGATTTTGATTTGATTAGCCGATGAAGTCAGTGGGATATGGTTTTTGCTAATTTTTCCTCTCTTTCATTGTGGCTGATAGTGACTGACTCCTTACAGCTGGATTGAGCAATTCCTTTTCCTTTTTCTCTTTTCTTTTATATCCGATACATAATGAAGGAACTAAAAAGGAAGGGGGTGGGGCCATGTGCTTGAGATTTCAGACTTCGAAAAAGATTTTCGTTATCCCAAAAATTCGTCATTGAATTACGTGTTATTAATGTTGCTTTTGATCGCTTATATTCGTTCAACTGAGACTGAGAGGATGAGGGGGTGGTCCTGCTTTGCTTTGCTGTATTTATTTATTATTGCAAATTAACAGGTAACATTTAATTTGATCGTACTAAAAGTTTTCCCTCTCTTGGGCCTAAAACTAAAACATTGGGCCTGATAAACAGACACTCATCTGTTAATTGGGAGTCGTTGCACCGACGAGTCTGCTGAGAGAGATCACTCTCGCGATGCTTGATTCTCACGGTATCACACGTCCTGTCTCTTTGTCCTAGTAGCTACTTGATCTGGGCAGAAATCTACATTGAACTCGAGTAAAACTGTCGAGCAAGGCCAGTCCTGGAAATCAGCCAGAACGGCCACTACTGCAATGATCGAATGGAAAATCAGAATGCTTAGTTAGTTGTGCAGAATGAAAATGGAAGACGAGCCCACTTCGTCATGAAATGGGAATGTTCTGGCCTTGACCCATGTCTACTTGGAAGGAGACACTTGACCACCACGGACAGATCTTTGTACTGCTCTGTAACATGTATAATTCCTTAGCCGGGAAGGAGAGAATTGATCTCCTCTTGAGTCGGCAGCAACGCAAGAAATACGGAATATCAGCTAGATCCTGTTCTTCTCTGATGATTGAGCACAAATTTGTAATACAAGAGGTTCAGAAGCAAGCCTCATCGCCGTCCTTGATGCCATGGCCAGAGATGTATTCGGTCTCCACGACAAACTTCTGGTCACCATGGGTTAAGCAGAATGGGCCTCCACGGGTGCTTACTTCGATATGAATGTGTTCACAAATCGGTCAAACACTACGAAACACATCAAACGATCGAAGGCTGCTAACGGTTCTAGCATCATAGGAATGCCAACCACGATATCTGCATATCACTGGAGACACTCTCCACCACCTCCTTAAGCTCCAATACGGTAGCCATCCTCGTGAATTCAGTATCTGCAGGGCAGCTCCTTACATGAGGCTCCTAATCAGGCAATCATATAAATCACAACTCACAGATAAAGCGACAAGAAATCATTCCCCAAACCAACGAACAACTTCTCGCTTACCGAAGCAGGATCTGTCCAGTTTGAGGACAGAAAGCTTGAGGGGATCCTGTGGCTGCTTTCTATATTGGTCGAGAAGATCTTCCTATAAATATCCTCGATCATCGCCAGAGACTCCGACGAGGGTCTCCTCTGTATCAACGAAGACTGCAACATCCTTTGACCCTAATACTGCCATGGCCCTCAATTCCATCCGTTTCAGCAGCCGCAAGATGACACGCGTAGTTGAACCTAGCAATCAATTGGAGACGTTACACGGAGAGCGAAGGAGGGTAATGGTTTTCAATCTTCCCCTGCCTCCTTCCCTTTCTTTTTCCTTTTTTTTTCTCTGCTTTTTCTCCGAATCTGATGCTCTGCTTCTCCTCCTCTGCCTCTTTTGCTTCTCCAACCGTTTTGTTCATTCTGTTATATACTCAGCGCGCGCAAAATCGGATCGAGTGAAGATTGGGCCTACAATGGACAGGCCCATGGCCCGACATTGGGCCCCAGCGCTGCTGCCACGAACTTCCTCGTGAAGAGGAACTGGCGGTGGTGGCGGTGGTGGCGGTTGATAACTCTAAGAAATTAGAGTTACAAATCACATTTTAGAACAAATTCGATGTTAGTTTCCGTTGTTTAGTCTCGTTTGTGCGTTTCTCATGGTTTGTTTTGGAGTGTGCACGTATATGTTGGTTTTGTAGGAAAACGAGTGATACGGAGCGAAATCCATGAGGAGGAAGCCGTATAAAAGGAGGAGGAATGGACAGACGTGAAGGTGTGGCCGCACCAAGCAGAGATGCGGCCGCACATGAAGAGCAAAGGGAGGATGAGATGAGCAGAACGTGAGGTGCGGCCACACCAAGTAGAGATGCGGCCGCACCAGGAGGATTAGAAGAGGAGCTAAGAGGCAGAACGTGAGGTGCGGCCGCACCAAGTAGAGATGCGGCCGCACCGGTCGAGGTGGAAGAAGGACATCACAGTGGCGGAGGTGCGGCCGCACCAAAGGCCTGTGCGGCCGCACCGGACGAGGATCAACTTGAGATATTTTATTTGATTTCTTTTATTATTTCCTTAGAAGTCCTAGTATAAAAACCTTGGTGAGGACTCGGTTTAGGGTTATCTCTGAGACACCTCTTGACGGCCGGAAACGGAGAATTGAGATCTTGAGGGAGTTCTTCATGTCTTCCCTTAGTTTCTGCGTTTTCATGATGTTTCCGATGTCGAACTAATTTGCTTTATAGGATTGTGATGAACCGATTCGCGTAGTCGGTTGTCTACACTCTTTTCAGATTTAATTTATGAAGTTCTGCGTTTTCTTACGTTTCCTTGTGTGCATTGCCTACTTATCGGGTTGATCGCCGGTTTGTTTGATTTCTTATCGCTAAGTGAACTCGAGAGAGACTTAGGATTAGAAGAGAGGAAACGTAACCTGAGTTAAGGCCGAGAGATCGGCTTAACTAAGAGGAGTATAGAGATATACACTCGTAGGTAACCGAGAGAACAATTGGATCTCAAGGAATTTTGATTATTCGTGATTCGCTATAGAAATATAGGTTTACGGGTAATTAGTAATTCACAGTTACAGCCTCGAGAGAGGTGTAGCGATTGTTAGGGAATTGTGGTTAGTAAACGGTAAAACGAATTGAATTGAGGAAGAGAGAGTGCGGATAACCGATGAAACGATAGGGAATTCATAGTCCTAGGTTTTTCTCCCATTGACTACTGCTTTACTTTTATTTTCTGCAATTTTAATTACTTGCATCAACTCATCAAATCAATTAACTGTTTACGGCTAGAATCTGAGATTTGCTGGTAATCGGAAGTAGGTTCTAACTAGTCCTCGTGGGAACGATACTTTTCTCATCATTATATTACTTGCGCGACCCGTATACTTGCGTGTGCGATTTGGTTCGAACAAGTTTTTGGCGCCGTTGCCGGGGACTAGTTTTAGAATTTATTTGCTAATTTTCTTCAGCAATTTTCAATTGTAGTCGCTGATTCTCTTTTTCACTTTTTGCAGGTGTATGCGACATCGCAAAGGTGACAAAGAGCTACTCTTTGACCCTGAAATCGAACGAACGTTTCGAATTTTGAGAAGGGGTCAGAGAGAAACAATGGCGAACGCGAACAACGACAACATCGTCAACATTGCGGCGCAGCAACCGCCGAGGACAATGCGGGATTACGCACAGCCGACGCCGCAGAATCATGCTGGTTTCCTCCGTCCTGAAATTCAGGCGGATACTTTTGAAATTAAACCATCTATTATTCATATGATTGAAAATTCAAATTTTGGTGGTTTAATTAACGAAGATCCGCACTGGCACCTAACGCGGTTTGAAGATTTGTGTGGCACTTTCAGGTACCACGGAGTATCTGCAGAAGCAATCAAGTTGCGGCTGTTCCCGTTCTCGCTTCGAGATAAAGCCAGAGCGTGGCTGTATTCGCTGCCAGGAGAGTCAGTCAGTTCATGGGACGACCTCCGCAAGCACTTCCTGTCCAAGTACTATCCGCCGAGCCGAACTGTGAAGATACGGAACGACATCACCTCGTTCCGCCAACTCGCCGGCGAATCCATGTACGAAGCGTGGGATCGATTCAAGGAGCTGCAGAGGCTATGCCCCCACCACGACATCCCCAAGTGGATGTTGGTTCAGAGCTTCTACGACGGGCTAGCGGAGCAACTCCAATCTACCATCGATTCAGCCGCAGGAGGTACCATAATGAACAAGACACCGGATGATGCTCTGGATTTGTTCGAGGCGATGGCGACAAATGGCCAAAGGAGAGCACCAGCAAGAGGAGGAGGACATCACCAGATAGACGCTATCACCGCCCTCAGCGCTCAGCTAGAGACATTGACCAAAGAGATGGCGGCGTTGCGTACGTCGACTCAAAATGTTAACCCTCCACCTCGTTCTAATTTGCAGGTGATGGAACTGCAAGAGGCTGAAGAGGCGAACTACGTGGGAGGCAACAACAGGAATAACCCGTACTCCAACACGTACAACTCAGGATGGCGCAACCACCCCAATTTCTCGTGGAGAAATACTCAGGAGCATCAGGATGTCGGGCCTTCGCGACCAAACCAGCCACCGGGATTTGCACCACCGATGCGACAACACGTAAGTGAACCTAAGTCTAGTGTTGAAGATTTGTTGAGACAGGTTCTGGCTAGCAATGAGGAGGTTCGGAAACAGCAAGAGGAGACGAGGAAGCAGCAGGAGCTCATACTGAAGGACCACGCGACCTCGATCAAGCAGCTCGAGATGCAGATGGGGCAAATAGCAGGATCATTGGTGATAAGACCGCAGGGGACGTTTCCGAGCAACACAGAGCTCAACCCCAAGAATCGGGAAAACTGCAGTGCTATTACCCTCCGAAACGGGAAGGACCTGGAAGAGGAATTTGAGCGGCAAGAGGCCGAAAAAGAGCAAGCTAGGGAGAAACGTCAGGCTAAGGTACGTGAGACGGAGTCTAGAAAGGACTCTGAGCATCAGAGTATTGAAACACCGGTACGTACTGATCCTATGCCTGTAGTTCCTATTATTCCTCAAGTTCCGTTTCCGCAGCGTTTAAAGAAGCACACTGACGAGCAGCAATTCAAAAAGTTTCTTGAAGTGTTTAAAAAGCTGCAGATCAATATCCCTTTCGCGGAGGCGCTCGAGCAAATGCCAAGCTACGTGAAGTTCATGAAGGATATCCTGTCAAAGAAGCGGAAGCTTGGTGGTCACGAAACGATCTCGTTGACCGAGGAATGCAGTGCAATTGTTCAAAGGAGACTACCGCCAAAGCTTAAGGATCCTGGTAAGTTCACCATCCCTTGTCACATAGGGACTGATTTTTTTGGTCATGCTTTATGTGATTTAGGGGCGAGCATCAATTTGATGCCATTTTCGGTGTTCAAGAAACTGAACATGGGAGAGGTAAGACCAACATCGCTGACCTTACAACTAGCTGACCGATCTTATACTTACCCGAAGGGTATTGTGGAAGATGTGTTGGTGAAAGTGGACAGGTTCATCTTCCCCGCGGACTTCGTCATCCTAGATTACGAGGAGGATCGGGAGGTTCCCATCATCCTGGGAAGACCGTTCTTAGCAACGGGAAGGACATTAATCGATGTCCAGAAAGGAGAGCTCACCATGAGAATCCACGACCAAGAGGTAACATTCAACATGGATAAGGCCATGAAGATGCCTAATGAAGTTGATGAATGCAGGTACGTGGACATACTTGAGGAGGTTACCGTCGAGACTATTCTAGAAGCCTATGAGTTACCGACGGAAGATGCACTCCTTGATGAGATGTGTGAGGAAGAGGTGGCCTTTGTGCGACAATTTCAAAGGGTGGAACCTCTTGACCGACCTGGAACCACCATCAAGCCTTCCATCGAAGAGCCCCCGAAGTTGGAGTTGAAGCCCTTACCAGATCACCTACGGTACTCTTACTTAGGTAAGAACAACACCCTTCCTGTTATTATTTCATCTTCGTTGACTAACGAACAGGAAGAGATGTTGCTACGAGTGCTTCGGGAGCACCAGACAGCCATCGGGTGGACTATTGCGGACATCAAAGGGATTAGTCCAGCAATTTGCATGCACAAGATTGTCTTGGACAGTGAGAAGAAGGCGTCCGTCGAGCATCAACGGCGACTGAACCCGCACATGAAAGAGGTGGTAAGAAAAGAAGTCATTAAATGGCTTGATGCAGGAATCATCTATCCGATCTCGGATAGTCCGTGGGTGAGTCCAGTCCAGTGCGTACCTAAGAAGGGAGGCATCACGGTGGTCGAGAACAGCAAAAATGAGCTCATTCCAACGAGGACGGTCACCGGGTGGAGGATCTGCATGGACTACCGGAAGCTCAATGCGGCCACATGCAAGGATCACTTCCCGTTGCCCTTCATTGATCAGATGTTGGACCGTCTCGCAGGTAAAAGTTTTTACTGCTTTCTGGATGGTTACTCAGGTTATAACCAGATAGCGATTGCACCTGAGGACCAGGAAAAGACTACCTTCACTTGCCCTTACGGTACGTTCGCTTTCCGTCGTATGCCGTTTGGATTATGTAATGCACCTGCCACGTTTCAGCGATGTATGCAAGCAATTTTTTCGGACATGATTGAGAAGACCATTGAGGTATTCATGGATGATTTCTCAGTTTATGGATTGTCATTTACAAATTGCTTGGATAATCTTGCGGCTGTCCTTGCACGATGTGAGCGGACTAACCTGATTTTGAATTGGGAAAAGTGCCACTTTATGGTGCGTGAAGGTATTGTGCTAGGTCACAGAATTTCAGAGAGTGGCATCGAGGTGGACAAGGCCAAGGTGGAGACAATCGAGAAGCTACCCCCTCCGACATCAGTGAAAGGAGTTCGAAGTTTTCTGGGACACGCTGGCTTCTACAGGAGGTTTATTAAAGACTTTTCGAAGATTACCAAACCGTTGTGCAACCTCCTGGAGAAAGATGCACCTTTCCTCTTTGACGGTAAGTGTAAGGAGGCGTTCCATACATTGAAAGAGAGGTTAGTGTCTTCTCCAATTATCGTTGCCCCTGATTGGAACCTGCCTTTTGAACTCATGTGCGATGCGAGTGATTTAGCTGTGGGAGCGGTCTTAGGACAGAAGAAAGATAGGCATTTTCGTGCAATTTACTATGCTAGTAGGACACTCGATTCCGCCCAAGTCAATTACACGACAACTGAAAAGGAGATGTTGGCAATCGTGTTTGCATTTGATAAGTTTAGGCCTTATTTGATTGGTTCTTCTGTGATTGTGCATACTGATCATGCTGCCATACGCTACCTGATTTCTAAAGCGGATTCCAAGCCGCGACTAATCCGTTGGGTTTTATTGTTGCAAGAGTTCGATCTTACAATTGTCGACAGGAAAGGTTCCGAGAATCAGGTAGCTGATCACTTATCTCGGCTGGAGGAGGGAACAACTAGCACCACACTTTCGACGCTGATCAATGATTCCTTTCCTGATGAGCAACTGTTCGCCGTGGAAGTAGCCGCACCTTGGTATGCCGACTATGTGAACTACATAGTCGCGAATATTTTCCCTCCAGACATGTCAAGCCAACAGCGGAAAAGGTTCGTTCATGACGTAAAATTTTATATGTGGGATGAGCCGTTGCTTTTTCGTAAATGTGCAGATCAGGTTATTCGGCGTTGTGTCCCGGAGGAAGAAATCAGGTCGATCCTTGAGCAGTGTCATGCATCACCGTATGGTGGACACCACGGCGGTCACAAAACAGCAGCAAAGGTCCTACAATCAGGTTTTTATTGGCCCTCCCTGTTTAAGGATGCGTACTCTTTTGTCGCACAGTGTGATCGTTGTCAAAGGGTAGGCAATATTTCGCGTCGTGATGAAATGCCCCTGAATAGCATTTTAGAGGTTGAACTTTTTGATGTATGGGGAATAGACTTTATGGGCCCCTTCATAGACTCGTTTAAGAACAAGTACATACTAGTGGCTGTTGATTATGTGTCTAAATGGGTAGAGGCTATTGCGTTGCCCACTAACGATGCTCGTGGAGTTTTGAAATTTCTTAGACAGATTTTCACGCGATTCGGAACACCACGAGCCATCATCAGTGACGGTGGAGCCCATTTTTGCAACAACAAGTTCAATGCACTGATGCGGAAATATGGAGTCAAGCACAAGGTGGCTTTACCCTATCATCCTCAAACATGCGGCCAAGTCGAAGTTTCCAACCGCGAGATCAAAAGGATCCTGGAAAAGACGGTAAGCGTTAATCGAAAAGACTGGTCTACTAAACTTGACGAAGCTCTATGGGCATACAGGACGGCCTTCAAGACCCCGATTGGGACATCGCCGTACAAGCTGGTATATGGCAAAGCTTGTCACTTGCCGGTGGAGTTGGAACATAAAGCCTACTGGGCGGTTCAGAAGCTAAACATGGATCCTAGCGCAGCGGGGGAGCAACGATTATTGCAGTTGAATGAGATGGAGGAATTCCGGAAAGACGCGTACGAAAATGCCCGCATTTACAAGGAAAAGACCAAAATATGGCATGATCGGCGCTTGAAGGATCGTAAGTTTTCTCCAGGCCAATTTGTTCTTTTATTTAACTCCAGACTGCGGTTGTTTCCAGGGAAACTCAAGTCGCGTTGGTCCGGGCCCTTCCAAATTACCCAGGTATTACCGTTCGGTGTTCTTGAGTTAGTAGGTACTGATGACTCTAACAGATTCAAGGTGAATGCGAGTCGTGTCAAGGCTTATATGGGAGGCGTTGTCCACCGGGATCCGGGGACACTGGCTATGGAAGACGCCTAGTGGATCAACATGTCAAGCCGATGACGTTAAATCAGGCGCTTGTTGGGAGGCAACCCAACAATCTTTTTATTTAAACTTGTGCATTGTTTTTATTTTTATTTTTATTTTTATTTTTGATTTAGTACTTCATAATTTCTCGTTTTCTTAGGTGGGCAATAGGCAGGACGAACTTCATCATGGGGAGCTCGCCAGTGAAACGAGAAGCAGCCAGTGTGCGAGGTGCGGCTGCACAACGGATCGGTGCGGCCGCACAAGAGAAGGGGCGCCCCATCCACAGACCGTGTGGTGCGGCCGCACATAGACTCGATGCGGCCGCACCTGAGTAGAAGCTCCCATGATCAGTAGCCACAGTGCGGCCGCACTTAGGGGAGATGCGGCCGCACCAACTGAAGAAGTCCGTGACCAGAGGCCACGGTGCGGCCGCACTTAGACTAGATGCGGCCGCACCACTTAAAAAAAAAAATATATATATATAATAATAAAAACACCACTCGCCCCTCTTTCATTTTTTACCCTAATCTGATTTCTTCTCTTTGCAGGAAAAGGGTCGGCCGTCACCCCCAACCGCCCTAGAGCCCCGACAAGCCGTCGCACATCCACCACGCCCGAACGCCGGATTTCGACAACCGCATTGCCACTCACCGTCTCTTCCCAGCAGATTCCCGCGGTTTGCACATCCTCTAACCTCCCTTTGGTTTGGGTGTTGTGTGGTAGCGATTGAATTTGGGTTTGGGTGTTGTGTGGTAGCGATCGGATTAGGGATTGGGTGTTGGTTAGGTAGCGTTTCCCGGTTAATCTGATTGCTTGATTGTGATTATGGCCCCTAAGAAGAAAGCGAGAGTGATTGAACACCCGCCCGCTAGGGGCCGAGCTAGGGGAGGCATGACGGAGGCCGCGGAGACTCGATATAGGGAAGACTTGGTAAATAGGACTCTTAACGTCGAACGGGGATTAGATTATAGCAGTGGCCATATGTACAACTTTAGGTACACCATCTCCCGCCTTCATTGGGAGAAATTTGTAGAATCACCAGCGGCTTTTGTCGTACCCGTAGTGCGCGAGTTCTATGCCATTGCGGGCACCATGGATAGGGGTACGATGGTTGTGCCCGTTAGGGGAAAAGATGTTTGTTTTAGCGCTGCGGCGATTACGGAATTGTATAACCTCCCCTATATAGCTCAAGATGAGTTCTACACCACGGTCAATGAGCATTTCGATGCCGCTGCTATATTAGGGAGATTAACCATTCCGGGGTCGTCTTGGACATTGTCTAAGAGTACCCAACAGCCCATATCCCTGCTCAACACTAATCTAAAACCGGAAGCTAGGTTGTGGTTGCAATTTATCTCGTCTCGCTTGATGCCCGCAAAGCATACAACGAAAGTGACAAAAGAACGCGCAGTGCTTGTTTATTGCATTCTTGAGTGCAAACAGATAGATGTCGCTTCGTTGATTTCTCATATGCTAACAACGAGCATGCAGGATCCTAATCTTGGGATTTGGTTCCCCGCGACGATTTTCCAGTTGTGTAAACGTGCAGGGGTGCTTTGGGATGCCCGAGAAGAGGTAAAACATATCCCTCGCGAACTCAATTACTCCACCCTGGTCAGCATGGAGCAAGCCTACGAGAGGACGCATGGGGTGGCGTCGTCTGATGACGAAGGTATGGATCTTGCCCCCGTTCCCGCTCACCCTTCTAGCTCTGCTGCAGCGCCTCCTCCACGAGCCACAACCGAGGATGGCTTCCAACAAGAAATGCGGTGTTTCATGAGGTCTCAACGAGCATTCAACCGATATCAAATGGATTTCAATCGGCGCGTCGCAGCACACATGAACATGGATATCGATGATTTGAGCGAGCCCGATGATCAAGACTCTCCCAATGGGGGAGATACCTCCGGCTCCGCCGAGTTTTGAGGCTCGTATCACTCTCCCTATTGTTTGCATTGTTATGTTGTTTTGTTTCGCACCGGGACGTTGCTCCCTTTAGGTTTGGGGGTGCCGTTTCTGTTTTGCTTTGTGTCTGCATTGTGTTAGCATGGATGGCATTTTCATTGTTAGTTTGAGTTGAGTTGATTGTGTGGTTTATGTTAGCCTAAGGAGTTGGAGTTGATAGGATCGTATTCAAGGATGTGATTAATCGGCTAGGCGCCTAGTGTAGGAGGACGAGAGCCTTTACTTTGACTTGTGATTAGGCGATAGTTGTCCAATCCGAAACTAGGAGATAAATGAAAGTTTTTGGCTTCGGCGAATCTCGAACCTTTTGAGCACACGGAGGGCGACATAAGTAGAACTACCTCGGCCTTTTGAGACATAAGTGTTAGGCAACAAAACAAAAGAAAAGAGAATTTTTAAAATGTTTTGCCAAGGCTCTGAGTACCAATGTTCGGGCGTAAAAAAAAAAAAAAGAAAACAAAAAAAAAAAGAAAACAAAGAAAGAAAAGTGTGAGAAATTGATGAATTGCCTGAATATGTACTTGTGGTGTAAGTCTTGATGGTGGTGGCTTGAGTGATTAGATCCGAGGGGTGCTTTATCACCCAATGCCTTGAACCAACTGGTTCGGGAGTCATTGATCGAAAACTTATTAAATAGGTACCCACTGTTAATGACGAGCATTTAGAGTCGTGCAAACGAAAAAAAAAGGGAAAAGAAATGAAAGTGTGTTGCCTAGCGTGAAGAATCATAGGTTTGGGTTGGTTTTGCGATTCGTTGCCTGAAGTGTGCTATTTTGGTGATAGACTCGTTTTAGCCTCTGGTTGGAGTCGAAAATGTTTGTAAAGGAATGCGGTGGAGGATTGGAATGCAGGATTACCGAGGCACAAGTCGGGTAGGGGCAGGAGTTCAAATATACTAGCTGAGCAACCGATAACTGAGAATGTTTAGCGTGACTAGAAACTCCGACACACTTAGGCTACCGTTGCATTAGATTGTTTTAGGTGCATTTTCTATTTGTTTTGCTCGGGACTAGCAAAATCTAGGTTTGGGGGTGTGATAACTCTAAGAAATTAGAGTTACAAATCACATTTTAGAACAAATTCGATGTTAGTTTCCGTTGTTTAGTCTCGTTTGTGCGTTTCTCATGGTTTGTTTTGGAGTGTGCACGTATATGTTGGTTTTGTAGGAAAACGAGTGATACGGAGCGAAATCCATGAGGAGGAAGCCGTATAAAAGGAGGAGGAATGGACAGACGTGAAGGTGTGGCCGCACCAAGCAGAGATGCGGCCGCACATGAAGAGCAAAGGGAGGATGAGATGAGCAGAACGTGAGGTGCGGCCACACCAACTGGAGATGCGGCCGCACCAGAAGGATTAGAAGGGGAGCTAAGAGGCAGAATGTGAGGTGCGGCCGCACCAAGTAGAGATGCGGCCGCACCGGTCGAGGTGGAAGAAGGACATCACAGTGGCGGAGGTGCGGCCGCACCAAAGGCCTGTGCGGCCGCACCGGACGAGGATCAACTTGAGATATTTTATTTGATTTCTTTTATTATTTCCTTAGAAGTCCTAGTATAAAAACCTTGGTGAGGACTCGGTTTAGGGTTATCTCTCAGACACCCCTTGACGGCTGGAAACAGAGAATTGAGATCTTGAGGGAGTTCTTCATGTCTTCCCTTAGTTTCTGCGTTTTCATGATGTTTCCGATGTCGAACTAATTTGCTTTATAGGATTGTGATGAACCGATTCGCGTAGTCGGTTGTCTACACTCTTTTCAGATTTAATTTATGAAGTTCTGCGTTTTCTTACGTTTCCTTGTGTGCATTGCCTACTTATCGGGTTGATCGCCGGTTTGTTTGATTTCTTATCGCTAAGTGAACTCGAGAGAGACTTAGGATTAGAAGAGAGGAAACGTAACCTGAGTTAAGGCCGAGAGATCGGCTTAACTAAGAGGAGTATAGAGATATACACTCGTAGGTAACCGAGAGAACAATTGGATCTCAAGGAATTTTGATTATTCGTGATTCGCTATAGAAATATAGGTTTACGGGTAATTAGTAATTCACAGTTACAGCCTCGAGAGAGGTGTAGCGATTGTTAGGGAATTGTGGTTAGTAAACGCATAAACTGAATGAATTGAGGAAGAGAGAGTGCGGATAATTGATGAAACGATAGGGGATTCATAGTCCTAGGCTTTTCTCCCATTGACTACTGCTTTACTTTTATTTTCTGCAATTTTAATTACTTGCATCAACTCATCAAATCAATTAACTGTTTACGGCTAGAATCTGAGATTTGCTGGTAATCGGAAGTAGGTTCTAACTAGTCCTCGTGGGAACGATACTTTTCTCATCATTATATTACTTGCGCGACCCGTATACTTGCGTGTGCGATTTGGTTCGAACAGCGGTAGCCCCTGCCAACCAGGACTTGACCCGCTCCTACGACGCCGTTCCTGGTTCTACCGTTCCTGAGCCGGATCAGGAGCTCCGGGCCGACCTTGGCAGCAGGGTACGTCCGACTGGCATGCCCCGCCAGTCCACATGTGTCAAGGTGGCCGGGACCATACCACGTGGATCCATCATGCTGAGGAGTGTCGGGAAATAGTTCTCTTCTGGACAACACGTCTCGAGCCTCAGGCAGGGGAGGACGAACTTGGACCACACCCTTGTGTAGCCGACCACCAGCCTGGCTTGCCTAAGCGTCATGGCCCAGAACTGGGATCCGATCCTGAACTCCTCCAGCCTCGCCTCCGGCAGCATCACCTCCTCCCCGCACGCCACCCACCTCCCATGGCCCCTCGCTCGTTCCGCAGCAGCTCCACGAAGCTCCTCTTGGATTGTGCCGGAGTCGCATAGGTGAAGTTGAAGCACCGCAGCGGGATGCAAGACGGAGAGAGGAGGATGAGCATGGGATTCCCCGGGTCGTCGGGGAGGGCTCACGACAGAAGCCTTCTTGCAGCTTAATTACCCATTCCCCATTATGGCAGAGGGAAGGAATTTGTGATCACAAAAACATCAATCCACGGCAAGTATGATACGTGTAAGTCGATTCCATCTTTATCACACACTTAAGCTACTATCCTACCGAATTTTCGAGCCTTGTGAGCTCGGGCCCCTCACAGTCTAGGACAGTTGGAAGCTACTACATCTTCCTCATAGTCTCAGCACTGATTCCGCACGACAGGATTGAATCGTGGAAGGAGTGGGAGTAGCCAGCCAGAAACGCGACCTGTCCTCGAGACTAGAACTCCATCCCAATGCAGCTGTTTGGCATCCCTGGCCACTGAAGATCCGAAAACGCCCGTGGAAGGGACGAACGCCCTCCTGAATCGAACCTGCCCAATGCGTCTTCGGGGGTAGCAAGGCAGACTATGCACGAACCTCGGCCGGAACCCTTTGGAAGATCGGACATGATGCGTAGCTCCGAAGAAGTCGAGTTGACGAGCAGGAGGAGGGACAACAAGTTAAGGTCGAATTGCTGGCGTTGAAGATGGACTCGACGATCCTCACCATCAACCCATGTTTTCAGCACCCCGTCGAGGAATAATACCTTCTTCCGCACCTCCCACCTCGTACGGAATTGGGCGGTGGGATTCATCTCCGGTGGCGGAAGAGGAAGGATTATGGATCTATCTCCAAATTCCAACGAACGAAACAGGCAACATCGGGGATCCATTTCCGAATAGGAAGAGGAGAATATTTTTGGTCGGGATTGGGATTTAGGATGAGTTGGAATGGAAGCACCTACTAGACCACGGGTTTAACCTTCCATTCGTTTAGGAAACTTCTTAGAATTTTCCTACTTTTTTACGAAACATTGAAAATATTTAGTAAAACAATACGAAAATGGATTTCATATCTTACGAAACTTTTACGAACTTATTCGTACGTTCGTTCATAATCATTCTTAAAGTACGAACTCGTTTGTAACACTTTGTTCAAACTAGTTTCGTAGCATTTACGAATCCGTTTCATATTTCCGTTCTAATTGTTAGTAAAATATGAAATTTGTTGGTAAATGTTTCATACTTCCGTACTTTTTAACAAAACAGTTTCTTACTTCCCTGAACTTTTACCATGCTTTCCGAAACTTTTATAAATTTATTCGTAATTTCGATCCCAGTCATTCGTAAACGAAAAATAACCCCAGTTGAGGAGGCTGAGTTTTTTGACGAGGACGTGGCGAGACGCGGGGGAGGGGTGGGGATACTGGGAGGGGATTGGAAAATAATTTAAAATTAAGAATATGGAAATAAGACGGTCAGAACGTCCTCAAAGTGCCATTAAGATCACAAATGAAGTTCGAGCTATAATTTGAAACCACGAAAAAAATACAAAAAAAAATTGATCAATAATTTATTATTATATTTCAAGACCAGGGAATTTATTGGCGGACCAACGGGAGTGAAATAGTGAATTCAAAAGTTATTTCCTTTCCTCTCCACCTCCTGGAAGAGAGAAACGACACTGGACAAAAGAACGAAATATACGTTGTTTTGTTTCTCGTACCCATCCGCCTCCACTGTTGCTAGAAAAAAACAGGAAGGAGAGTCAGCTACTCCTTCCACATCATCCTTACCCAGAAGCAGGAGAAGCAGCAGCAGGAGTAGGAGGAGGAGGAGGAGGAGGTAAATGTTCATCTCCTTTGTTGGTGAGGAAGAAGGGGGGGGGGGTTTGTCTGGGGTCATTCGTCATCCTCCGCTCGCTGTTGTTTTGGTGCAGGGGATTCGGATCTGTGCAGATCCCGCCGTTATGTCCCTTGAATTCTGATTCCCAGGTTAGCGAGGATCTTTTGATTGATTATGGCGGATTCCCGGAGTCTGCATTTTTAGTGTTCTTGTGGATTTCGGATGTTGGGTTAGTGCTGATTTCCCTGAAAGTTTGCGTCTTTTCTTATGGGTTTCTGCGTGGTTGGATTGTGGATTGGTTTTCTGGGGTTTGGGGGAAGAGTTTGGTGTGGTGTCACTGTGGAGATCGGATACAATGTGAGCCGATTCCATGGTGATTCGCTTCTCTTTGGGGGCAACCCGAGTTTGCTATGATGTGTGCTTAGCTTAGCCTGAAAGGATCTGGCTTTTGGGGTCCCTTCCCTCATTTGTGACTGATTTCGGTAATTGGAACCAGCAATTCTGTAAGTTTGACGTTTAACTGCTGGGTCGACTTGGTTGGAAGAATGCCAGTAGCGTTCTGACTGATTGGCTTGATGGACTACCTTAACTGAGAAGCGAGTGGATATTAATGTTCAGATTTTGGTTCCATTTCTGTCGTTGGTCTGAGAAAGCTTTATTATGTTTCTTCGGCGAGCTTAGTATTGTAGTCAGGCGTTTCTCTTTATCTAAGTTCTTGGCTGAATCCTTTCGTAGTTTATGTTGGATTCAACAGTTCATACTTGGGGGCACCAATTGTTTGGATTGTGATTGCAGTGCGGATCTTTTAGTTCAAGCAAGTCTTACTTTCAGGGTGGGTCTCGGGGGGTATGGATTCTGATGGTGTGGCCGTTGGTAATGGATTTGAGCCATCTCATGAAAACGGTGTGCAAGAGCAAATTCCTTCCATGGATGTTGATAGTGCTTTGCCCAAGGATCTAGATGCTGGTGCAGACAGGCCTGCAGATATATGTGGACTAGATGCCAAGTTGAAGAGCACGAAGCTGGAAGATGGTGATGGCCCAAAGCTAAGTGTCTCAACCAAAGTAAGAAATAAGGAATAGTTCTTGAGTTCATAAGATACCCTGGCTGTTCTTGCTTTGCCACTTCAATTTACCAGCTGATTTTTGAAAATATTTCCACACATTCTCTCAGCATGATAAAGGCGGCCAGAACAATGAAAAGTCGTCAAAGCCTAAACTCGGGTCGTCAATTGGGGCCAAAAAAACTGGGGACCAAAAGAGTATAGAAAGGAGCCCAAGAGGAACATCTGCTGCAAAATCCCAGCTGAGGCGGCCTGCTAAAAGTGTTCCTCCTTCTAATGGGAAGCCCAGTCAATTAGAGGTAACTTATTGTGCTTTATAAGCGGAAAATCATTTCCAATCGTGTACCTAAAGCACAATTCGTTCTTGGTGTAGTACCTCTTTTTCATTGGTACACGAAAGGTATCCTCAAGGTTTATCTAATTTGCCTGATTATGAATTTTGTGATTGCCTGGTACAGCCAGCGGTTGTGGCGGAAGTGGAAGTCTCTGAGACCTTGATGTAGGTCTACCTGACTCGTCTACCTTCTCATTAAACACTGTTTAGTTAAAATGTGACTTTGGCTTATTTTCCTGCTTTATTGAACTGTTGGATTATAAAACTTATTTGCTTCGATGATGATACGATCTTTCTATATGCAGAGATGATGTGAAACTTAACCCCCTGAAGAAAGGATCTGATGATGAGCCCGAAGGCGACACATTAGCATCCTCGTATCCTTCTCACATGTATGCATTTGGTATGCTTGTAATGGCCATGAGGGGAAAGGCGTGGTAAAAATGGTTCAGTCCATTCTTGTACTTCAGTGCTAAGAATTGGTCATCCTTAAGAATTTTTTAAAAGAAGTCCAGTGGCTGGAGATGCGAAACCTCAGAAGGTCGGGACTCTTCCTAATTATGGGTTCAGCTTTAAGTGTGACGAGCGTGCCGAGAAAAGAAGAGAGGTTAGTCTTGAACTGTTTATATGTCACTCAAATAACGTACGCCCCCAGCGGATGGCCCCTATTGATGCCTTCATCTACTGCCTTCCTCTGGCAGTTTTACTCTAAGCTTGAAGAGAAGATTCACGCGAGGGAAGTTGAAAGGACTAATCTGCAGGCAAAATCCAAGGTGCAATACCCTGCAATTACAATGTTCTTTTGCTAGCTTAGCCACACTCAGTGAGGAAGAACTTCTTGAGTTTCTCTCTATCTCATAGGAAACACAAGAAGCCGAGATCAAGCTGCTGAGGAAGAGTCTGGCATTTAAAGCTACTCCGATGCCGAGCTTCTACCAGGAACCTGCTCCGCCTAAGGCGGAGTTAAAGAAGGTGCAGAACTTCTTACTTCTTTATATCCATCTTTGGCGTAATCTGCAGATGTGCCAGCTCACCAAAAGTAAGCTGTCGTGGATTTAATGCCGGTCTTTGAAATGCTGCAGATACCTCCTACGAGAGCGAAATCACCCAAGCTCGGCAGGAGGAAAGACTCGACTAACCCAGAAACTGAAGAGATCAATGGCATCGGCAGGCACAACCGCCTGAGCCTTGATGAGCACATCACTCGCAACAACCCCCTCAAAAGCCCTTGTTCAGTCAATGATAACAAGCCGGTCAGGAGGTCGCTCCCAAAACTGCCTTCAGAGAAGACCGCCTTATCAACCGGGAGGAGCAAAAGTACATCCGCGACAAAGCAGATCAAACCCAAAAAAGCTACAGAAGATAAGAACCAGAAGACACCAGGGGACGAGGAACCTGCCTTGGGGCATCAAGAGCAGGAGGAAGAGGGGGCATTTCCCGATAAAGAACCCAAGGCAGCAGCGCAGGAAACCTACATCTGAGTGGCCCCCTCTTCACCATGGACATCATCAATCAGTACAGAGTAATTTTGGGGAAGATTTTCATTTGGAGATCCGAAGTAAAAGGGTTTGTGTCATGTAACAATCATTGCCATGTCTTCTTTTACTTGCTTTTCTTATTACACGACCCAGGGGATTTGGGTAAAAGATTTGCAGGAACGTTTTTGTGGGATATATATGCTGCCTTTTCTTTGTCCAAATTCTTTGCAAGTCCCTCTTACAAGTCAAAATCTTATTTTTTTTAGTTAGTGCTAACACTATACTCCATTAGCTTTGTTCGCAAAATAATTTTTCATTAAGCTATAATTTTAAAAATTTTCAAATAAATCTAAAAATTTCCACAATTGATTTTGAAGTTTTATTTATTTATTTTTAAAAGGAGAAATTACTTAAAAAATGAAACTCGCCGTTAAGAATAGGAACGTCACAATCCTATGAAACGGTGTGGGGATAATATAAAGTGCATACAAAATATTCAATCCGCTTAACTCATCTCATCCCTTGGCCTTTAACCCCCCCACCAAAACACACACCCACGCTCCTTTTTGCCCTTTCCGCTCCCAAAACCCTAACCCTAACCGCCCACCCGCCCCAATTCTCCGGAATCTTCTGTCAGTTCCAGGTATGCGACCGTCCCCCGTGAATTTGTCCTTCTCCGGGAGTAACCTCGATCTTGTCGGTCGGTGTTGGGTCAGCCAGTGCCCTTGTTATTGATGTGATGCGATTGATTGGGTGCGTGTTTGGCTTTCGGTGTGTGCCTTAGGGGAAGAGAAGGAAGATCGAGAGGAGATCTCCAAGGCATGGGAGAGACGAGGGAGAACGAGGCGTACGAGGAGGAGCTGCTTGATTACGAGGAGGAGGAAGACAAGGCCATTGACACCGTCTCCGGGAAAGTCAACGGAGAGGCCGCCAAGAAGTACGTCCTATGAACCCAATAGCCGGGAGGCTTAATTTAGCAGTTCCTTTGGTCTGGATGTCTGTGGGGCTTCCCTCGCTGTTGTTACCAGTCTGTTGAGTTTCTTGAAAGACGACGCTTAATTGACGAGCTGCTCCGCTTGGTATTTCAGTTTTAAATTTCTTTTTAACAGATCTGATGGTACATAAGTTAGTTTTATGATTTCACTGGTCTTTGGAGTATTTTATTTTATCTTAAATAGTAGGTTTCATTGTTCTTTGTGGGTAAGATTACGGCCAGTGTTGTTTGTCTTGTTATTTGGGAATAGCCTGGGTTAGATTGGAGTTATAGTGTGATTTTGCTTGAAGGGCGCCACACAGACCTCAATTTGTTTGTCCATGGGAATTCTTCTTTGATTTTCTTGGCCATGTTATGGCTTATGAGATGGTATTGCTGTGGTTGATGGTTTAGGAGTTTCTGAGGATAGAACATGAAACTCTTCTTTTGGGAATTATTGTGTTGCGACTGCCATTTAAATGTTTGGCTTGTTTTGTGTTTTCACTCTGTCTGTATAGGGGTTATGTGGGAATTCACAGTTCCGGATTCAGAGACTTCCTTTTGAAGCCAGAGCTGCTTAGGGCTATTGTGGACTCTGGATTTGAACATCCCTCGGAAGGCAAAGCTTGATCCATCCCATCTATACCCTTCAGTTTCCAATACAGATTTCTTAACAAATGAGCGTTGCGGTTCATTCTTGTCTGATTACGTTTGCTCTCACTTAGTCAATTTGCCAACATTTTCTGATGGTTTCTTCATGTGGTAATTTTCAGGTAAACTGTAAAAATCATTGTTTTGGAGACAAAAACGGACCAGTAATCCTTTCACTTGAAAGGACGCGGGGACCTATATTTACTTACCAGAAGTTCCTTCCACAATTTTCTTTGATTAACCAGTGCAACATGAGTGCATTCCTCAAGCTATATTGGGCATGGACGTCATCTGCCAAGCCAAATCCGGGATGGGGAAGACAGCTGTTTTCGTCTTGTCCACCTTGCAGCAGATAGAACCTGTTGCAGGGCAAGTGGCTGCACTTGTTCTCTGTCACACAAGAGAGTTGGCCTATCAGGTGTGTGTTAAATGAACATTTGGATATTGGGTTACTATGTCAGGTTCGGAATGTTGCATTGACTTGCTTTTGGACTGACTGCCTGATCGGGGTTTTTTCCATCTAGATTTGTCACGAGTTTGAGAGGTTCAGTACATACCTGCCTGATATCAAGGTTGCTGTGTTTTATGGTGGTGTCAACATCAAAGTTCACAAAGATCTGCTAAAGAATGAATGTCCTCACATAGTTGTTGGAACACCTGGGAGAATTCTAGCTCTATCAAGGGACAAAGACCTTTCTCTGAAGAATGTGAGGCATTTTATTCTTGATGAATGTGACAAGATGCTTGAATCACTCGGTATGTTGACTTCTCTTTTATGAATTGGTATCTTCCATGGAGACCAAGGCACAGTTCACGCATTGTGTACACTCAATGAATGAGCTCATGCATTGCATTATGGAAACGACATTTGGGTAATTTATAAGGTTTTTCATTGGCAATGTGCAGATATGAGAAGAGATGTGCAAGAGATATTTAAGATGACTCCTCATGATAAGCAAGTCATGATGTTTTCAGCAACACTTAGCAAGGAGATTCGCCCTGTCTGCAAGAAGTTCATGCAAGATGTAATGTCCCTTTGCCACTGTAGTTTGACATGGTGGACTAACTTTTTCTTGATCGATTTTCCTGTAGAGCTTTATCTTGATGAGGATATGGTAGTCGCGTCACATTGCATTAGATCCTATCCTGTTCATCATGTATATTTCCTACGCAATTTTTCCAGGATGCAGTTCAATTGGTGGAAAGCTCTTGTAGCCTTATGGAATATAAAGGAAGCATGGTGGATTAGTGGGGTGTGGCCTATTGCATCTCTTCACAACATCTGCACACATTGATGTCCTTCAATGTCCAATAATCATCTGTTTCTTTTACCTTGGAGTTGTTGCGGGCCTCGACAAAGTCTTAATAGTTTTTTTTATTCTATTTCTCTTCATTTGTTTTGGGAGGGGTTTTCTTATTGAGAAGGCGTGGGAAAGGGTAGGGAGTGTAAGTTCTGCTTTTGAGTGTGAGCTTTGGGAAGCTGCTCAAAATTTGTGAAGAAACAACTGTGGATCTTGCTCACAAGATTAATCGCCTGGGCCAGATGGCTGAATAGATGGACCGGAAACTTGATGCAGTCCTTGTGATCCATTGTTCAATTCCTACTGGAATGGATTAACCTTGAGTAAGCAACAAAATCTAATTAACCTTCAATTTGTTCCTTTCAGCCGATGGAAATATATGTCGATGAGGCCAAGTTGACGCTTCATGGTCTTGTACAGGTTAGTTTTGAAGTTTATTTGAGTTGTGTTGATTATAGTGGTGTCTCATATCTGACATTGAAGTCATTTATCAGCATTACATCAAGCTGAGTGAGGCAGAGAAAAATCGAAAGCTCAACGACCTCCTGGATGCGCTGGACTTCAATCAAGTTGTTATATTTGTGAAAAGTGTGAATCGGGCTGCTGAGCTTAACAAGTTACTGGTGGATTGCAACTTCCCTTCTATATGTATACACTCTGGCATGTCTCAGGAGGAAAGGTACCCTGATTTTGTCATTTTTTCCTCTATATCGAAGTTTCATCAGCAATTACTTGTCGGTATTTGCTTGGAATTACCTTTGGCTTTGATGTTTATGGTTTGTCTGGAAGAGAAAATGTTCTCAAAGAACGATGGGAGTTTGGATACACTATTTAAAAAGTATCCGATCTTGATTTACTGCTCCTTGTCTATTATGATGAGAGAAATACTGTGGTCCGTAATCTGTGGAGCAAAGTATCTAGAATGGCTGCTGTGTTTTTTATGATGTTGACATCGTGTTCTATTCATGAGTAGACTAGGTTGGTTTCTTGTCAGATGTTTGTCAATCTATCTTCTCTACGTTTCCTTTAAACCCAGTGTTGAGTAACTCTTGATCTACACTGAAGTTACGATCATCCCAATCAACTTTTAATTTAAAGATGTGTTGCCTGGCGAGGCTAATTAATAGTGATCCCTGTAGGTTGACACGTTACAAGAGCTTCAAGGAAGGACATAAAAGGATTCTTGTCGCTACAGACTTGGTTGGTCGTGGGATAGACATTGAGCGCGTCAACATTGTCATCAATTATGACATGCCTGATTCTGCTGATACTTATCTCCACAGGGTGGGTAAAGCTTCATGATCCGTAGTTCCGTAGCCTGCATTTCTCAATCTCTTTTATAATTTTATTGGCACCATCTGAAGGTTGGCAGAGCTGGAAGGTTTGGGACTAAAGGGCTAGCCATTACATTTGTCTCGTCTTCATCTGATTCTGACATTCTCAACCAGGTTGGATGCCAATGCTTCTCTTATTTGTCCGTGGCATCATTTTTACATCTGGGCATCTCTTCTCAAACACGGCTCTCTTATTGTATCATTTGCAGGTCCAAGCAAGGTTTGAGGTGGACATAAAGGAGCTTCCTGAGCAGATTGATACCTCCACATACAGTATGTTCTCAGCTTCATATCTTTGTAGTTCTATCGTTCCTGCGATTTACATGGCCATACATACCTGTCTTCTTGGAAGGGGCTAACCGCGTTGTCCTTTTACCT
Organism: Melastoma dodecandrum; assembly: GCA_029817715.1. Classification (NCBI taxonomy): domain Eukaryota; kingdom Viridiplantae; phylum Streptophyta; class Magnoliopsida; order Myrtales; family Melastomataceae; genus Melastoma; species Melastoma dodecandrum. The sequence goes on from JARUPY010000211.1 coordinate 166,682, forward strand.
TTTGATGCAGTGCCATCCTAGGTGCACAGTTGATTCAATCCGGTGATGAGTTTTCTCCTACCTTAGGTTTTGGGATGCCCTTGTCTTTTTTGGAACTCTGCAACTTCGTAGTCCCAATTGTAGTTCCGTTCTGACTCTTCCGACACTGTTGCCAGGCGTATTGTATCCTAGTAGATTTGGTTGGAGTTCGTAATGCAGATAATAGACTCGGCTCTTGAGGGTATAGACTATTTTTCGACTACATATTTATGGTCTTTAGAAAAGAAAAGGGTGTGATCCCGATCTCGCTGTATTTTGCTCACCTGGCTAGAAGCTGATCACGGAGGCCTGCGGCTTTTGCATCCTAACGTTTATTCCATGGATCAGATATTGCTATCCAGGCTGATGGCAGCTGGTGCTGGAGGGCCTAAGCTCTCCGAGTTTGGATGCCACGGAGCGGAAATGTAACTTAGAGATTAAATTATCGTTTAAGAGAATTTTGCGGTTGAATGTTTGTTGAGAGAAATAACAATAATTTCATGCGCGTGTCACGTGGGGACGCCGTGCTCGTCCTCACTTGCAGTACTTAAGACCTTTGGTATGTCTGAAGCTAACTTTCGAAAGAAATAGCGCTTAGAAAGAGACATTTGAAATCTGATTGCTGGGGTGAGTTTACAAATGAATGAGTGACCCCTAAATATAGATTGAACAGGAAGGAACTAGAATTATATTAAATGAGTGTGGTTAACAGGAGCCGAAGGTCTGCTAGACCTTCTTGGTCGAGGCTTGGGTTTGGCTCGTGACATTTTCTCCACTTTACTCGGCCCTCATCACTTCCTCTTTTTGTGGTACTTCTTCATTAGTCCTTCAAACTATGACAAGGCTTCTGCTAAATTCCTAACTTTTTTCGCTCTCCGGTGGCCATTTCCATTTGATGAGGTTTTCCGTGCACGCTGGTTTCTCCTATTCTCGGAATATGATTCTTAGCTTATTTTGTCATCTTTTCGTAAGAATCCTTCATTCCTATCGGTGCCCGTGTTGAATTTATCTGCGCCGGGTCCTCCAAATCCTCGTGGTAGGGTTTGAGCATGCTCAAGTGAAAAACTACGTGGAATTTGATCTTTCGTGGTAGCTCTATGTTGTAAGCAACCTTTCCCACTCTTTTGAGCACTTGGAACGACCCCTTGGACCTCTGACCCCTTGTGAATTATCCCCTTTGTTCGTTGTAGGAGGTACAATCAAAGTAGTACTAAGTCTCTAACTAGAAATTTGAGTTGAAATTTGAGTTGTTTCATTTTCTTATCGGTGAACTTCTTCATACGTTAGGGGGCTCTATTCAGGTTCGATCTAGCCAGATCGAACTATTCTTGCCAATCATGTGCATAATGAAATGTTGACGGACTTGCTCCCTTATAGCCTGCTAGTGCCATAGTTGGGATGGGAACTCCGTTATGATCTAGAATGGGCTTTTTTCGATAGACTCGCTCTCTTGTAGATTGAATGAGAATTGTGCCACGTCGAGTAGTTTTGCCTATTCCTTTTGTTGGCGCTCACGTAGTGTCGCAAGTATAACTCCAGCAAGCATTTATCCTCTTCGTCTGGGGTGCAGACTTGTCGACATGTCGAAATCTGAGTCCAATAACTTGAATAGTTCAGTCCAGAATCTTCCCATGAATCATGGATCTCGATCGGTCAAAATCGATGAAGGCACTCCCCAATACTTTACCACATGCTTCATGAATTGTCAGCCTCTTCCTCCGTCGGACAAGACTTCGGTGTAGGGATGAAAGTAGCATACTTTGAGAAATGATCGACTACCACCATGATAGCCCCATATTCTTCTTACTTTGATAGACTAGTGATGAAGTCCACCGAGACACTCTTCTAAGGTCTTTCGACATCGGGTATTGGTTCAAGTAATCCCGTCGGGGCATTTGCCTCAACCTTGTCTTGTTGGCAGAGGAGGTTCATTCGAACATAGGCTTTTACGTCGTTTCTCAAGTCATGTCAATATTAGTTTGCCTCCACCAATGCTAGTGTCCTGTAAATTCCTGAATCGCCTGCCCAAATAAAATTATGACATCCTTAAGGACCACCCTCCGTAACGATATATGGTGTGGCATGTAGAGTCACATTCCTTTTGTCAGTAGCAAGCCTTCTTCGATCCATAATCTCCTTGACTTCCCCTCTTAGACACATTCTATTATGGTCCTTGCATAGGTGTCAAAAGCCAAGCCCTTGTTGATGCGCTCTTGTAAATCTCCCTAGGGTCGGCTCACTATTGATGCCAAAGTTGCTTTCCTGCTCAACACATCCGCCACTGCATTGTTCTTCCCCGGTATTTGAATTATGCAAGGAAGACTTGCTTGGCGACAACTTCTTCTAGCTATGGAAATAACTAGTAGCAATGTTCTCGGTCTTCACTTTGAAGCGGCTCCTCAACAAGTAGTGCCTCCATATTCGTAGGCAATGAACTATCGTCGTCATCTCCTTCTTGTGGACTGTATACCTCCACTCCGTGTCATTTAACTTTCTTGTAAGCCAAGGGGTGTCCCTTCTGCACGAGGACTCCAATTGCAAAATTGTTAGCTTCCATTTGTACCTCGTAAGGTTTTGTGAAATTCAGTGGGCAAGGACATGCTCCTCTGTAATGACTCTCTTCAGCTTTTCGAATGCTTCCTAACACTTCGAAATCCATTCCCAAGTTAACTTCTTCTTGAGGATATCTGTTAAGGGCATCGTAATTGTTGAGTATCCACGGATGAACCTTAGATTGTAGTTGGCCAACTCGATAAGAGATCGTAACTTCGTAGCCTTTGTCGGGGCTTCCCATTCGCACATTGGTTTGATCTTCCCTTAATCAGTTACATGCCTGAGGGAGTGGACGATGAAGGCGCGGCTCGTGGTAGGTTCCATGACCAACGTTCGTGAGAGAGGCATGAACATACATGATGATTCTCGTAAGGGTATATCCATGAGAAGACATAGGCTGACTAAGGATAATAAAAGCGGTACAACGTGAAGAGACGCTATAAAAGGTCGTGTTCCTTGGGCCGGTGTCCTTGAATGGTCATGTCTATTATGAGGGGGCGTCCCTCGTCAAAAGGGGGGACCCCATGGATGGTTAAGAGCGATTATGTTGAATACCTCTGAGCCAACATGCCTCTTAGTGATACATTATGATGCTTAGTGAACAACCACAACCCCTATAAGAGGGCTTGTTAAGGGAGATAGTTTTTTAATTCGAGAATTCTAGTGAAATACAAAGGGTGTCATTCGCCTAAAACACTTATTTGCTTCTGTTGTGCGTAGGTTAGACGTGCTCGAGGTCGAGTTGCGATGCCCACATATGAATTTACTTGATAGTGTATTTTACCCCTGTGACTATTGGCATCAGAGCACGGTTCGTGTGGACGATGACAATGTCAATCATTGAAAGAGAGTTTGGTGGGCAAACCCCCTTCTGAGGACTTTGTTCCGATCTTCAATAGATTCGAGGAACTTTGGGCGGGGATGGAAGAAACCACTCTTAGTTCGTTGAATGTGGCAGTCGCTAGGTTGTACAATAAACATGGTGATCTTGAGGGCGAGATGGTGGTCCTCAAAAGGGCAGTCGCTGTCCCGATGGTCGATAGTGACTCACGTTCAAAGGTGAGAGTTCCCATCCCAGTTTTTTTATTTTTGTGGGACATTGAGCAATACATTTTCGTGACAAGAATACCTTAGAACGAGAAGGTGCCCATTACGAGACGTGGAGCAATACATTCTCGTGGCGATGCGAAACATTGATGGAGGACAAGAGTAAAGAAAGACCTCAATGCGACACATATTTAGATAAATACGTGGGAGACCCTTAAGAAGGAATTGACGGATCGATTCTTGCCTTGCAATACGAGTTGAATTGCAGGAGTCGGAAAGCCGTCATGACAGTGACCACTATCTCCAGCTTTCCGGTCGAATATCTCCGATAAATGCGTACGTTATAATATGTTGCTAAAATGTGAAATTGAAATATAAAGCCATCAACCGACTATTTTTTCCCAGTTTTATTAATAACTTTTTAAACACTTAAAGCAATAAATTCAATAGTTTTATGTGAGTTTCAATAATTAATCTCGAATTCATCCAAGGCATGTTATTTCTGTTTCAATTATATTCAAACTTCTGGACAAGTGAAGGAAATCCTCATGTATGGTAATAAATCATGGCGAATTTCTTCAATTTTATCAATTTACTTAGCATGAATATCAGTATTATCAATCAATGAAATATATCTATCATCTCTTATAAACAAATCACGTTATTCCAAAAATTATGAGGGTTGTAGTCAATCCATTTACTTTTTCCTCTTTATCAATCAACCAACCATGCCTTTGTGGGTATACGGCGTGTTCTTCTAAACCCTTTTCCAAACTATCATCCAACGCTCTCCTAGCCAGCCCACTCGTTCCGAGAATGGTAAGGCGAAGAAGATGATGATAAATACGTTTCTCATTTATTTCCTGATCACAAACGAGCTATACCCGTAGTTTTCTCCCGATGTCGATATCTTCTTACTCTTCGGTTCTGCAGGCGCTTCTGACTGTTTTCCTCGTGTTGTGTTCTTCGTCCTCGTTGTGCCTCTACGGACACTCGCAGACGTCTCCTACGTACAACGTGATGGACTTTCGTGCCGAAGCGTTGGGAGGAAACGATTCTCAAGTATGATTTTTGCTTAATCAATTTAATGCCAATTGTTTCTGTTCTTCTACTTAAATTTACTAATGTCGGAGTTATGGCCGAATGATATGATACTTATATTTCCAAGGCATTCGGAGCTGCATGGCAAGCTGCATGCGGAGATGATGGAGGTCGAAGTGTACCTACATTTTACGTCCCCGGCGGGAAGACGTTCATGTTAAAGCCTATTTCCTTTCGGGGACCTTGCAAATCCACCTCTCTTGTCGTGCAGGTATTAAATGATTATATTTAGCTTACCAGCGTTTGTGATTGCTAATAAGCGCTTGATCTTTGAATAGATCGATGGGAACCTGACGGCTCCGGGAAGTTTAGCAGAATGTGGGGGGCGAGTTATCCGAATAGTTGGCTCATTTTTGCTAGCATTACCAACTTAATCATCCGGGGATCGGGTTCGCTTGACGGCCAGGGTTCAATTTGGTGGAGTAATTCATTGCCGCAAATGACTCAGGTGTGTGTGATTTTGTTTCTTCGAGTTCTACATCATAATATTCCTATATCAGAGTCATTATGTTTGATATGTATTACTGGTAGAAGGCAGGCTAAATGTCGCAGATAGGCCTGTGGTACACCCATACCTCGGATCATTTTGTCGTCGATTTCTGCATGAATATCCTTGTGAGAGTAACAAACGAGTATTTGTTTCTGCGGGCATTAACAGGCTTTGATGTTATTCAAATGTGACAACCTCCTCCTCCGCGGATTATATCACCTCAATAGTCCGAGGAATCAAATCTCTATTGATGGAATTAATGGCGCAACCATTTCGGACCTAAACATTGTTGCGCCGCCGCTGAGCCCAAATACGGACGGGATCGACATAGCATCTTCAAGCAACCTTGACATCCGCGACCTTAATATTCAAACCGGTAGTCTTACTTAAGCTTTGTTCTAATTGTATTCACTGTTTCGTCCTTTCTACAATCACTAAAGAACGAGGGTTTTCATGTGACCTTTAGGAGATGATTGCACGAGGGTTTTCATGTGACCTTTAGGAGATGATTGCATTGCAATCAACGACAACACGTTCAACCTGAACATTACCGGCGTTACATGTGGCCCTGGGCATGGTATAAGGTACTTCAAGACACGCTACATTTGCAGTCGCCACTTCGACCCGATCGACTTGACTTACGATGTGATCCCTCTCTTTGATGTAGCATTGGAAGTCTGGGCAGAGGTGGCGAATCCACTGCTGTTGGCGGGATACATGTAAGGAATTGCACATTCATAGGAACACAAAACGGGACGAGGATCAAAACATGGCAGGTGAAATTTGTGAAACCCTAACTAGTCTCCTCATATTCAATCGCTGTCACTAAATGCTCGAGTTTAGTTAATAAAATGTCGGAGTTGTTCTTTAGGGCGGTTCGGGCACTGTCAGCGATATCAGTTTCGAGGAAATCAATTTGGTGGAGACGCAGCACCCGATCATCATCTATCAGTTCTATTGCCCAAACCAGATCTGCATAACTTCAGTAACGATCTATATCTCTATCTCTAGGAACGCAGAGATGAAGTACGATAAAAAAAGCGTGTCTTGAATATGCATTTCTTCCATTTTCTTGTAGTCAACAAACTTGGAGATCACCGGAGTGACGGATAACGGGTTCCAGGGGACTTCTGCATCAGGAGACGCGATAACCTTCAACTCTTCGAACATAGGTTGCAAGGGCATCGTGATGAACCGGATCGACATACGGCCAGCCGATCCAGGCGGACAGGTTGATGCTGTATGCCAAAATGCGCATGGGACGTACACTGACATCTCATCGCCCCAAAACATTTGCTTGACTGCTCTTCACTGTTCCAACTCAAAGGAACATACGATATTTATATTTACTAAAAGAAAATTTCATCCTGACATTGAAAAGCATATCGACTAGAATGTATGAGATCTGGGATATAATGTGTAAGACTGGGGAATGAAACCGAGAAATTATTGTTGAGCCAACTTTTGGAATGAAATTCGTGTAAACATAAATCCATCGACGAGAGCTGACCCTAACCGAAAGGAGCTATCATGGAAGGACGTTGAATTAATTCCAGTGAAGCAAGATAGTGTGATGGGTGAAGTTCTGGTTCTGTTCGAATTTATCCAAGAGTTGTTGTCGATAGATTTTCGAATAGGAAATGGAGAAATTGTAGGTAAGGAGGAGGAAGACCATATAATTATGAGGACAAACTTTCCTCAACAAGGTGAATGATACAAAGATGGCCGACGACCCACCCTAGCTCTAGCTACCATTGACTCAGGGAGTCATCTCGCTGATCACCGAGGCAGAGAGGAGTTGATTTATTCTACTTCGAGAACAATTGGGTGTGGGGAAGACGTATTCGAGACGCCTCTTTGATCGAGGCAAGAGTCAACTCAAATGGATCGTTAATCGACCAGGAGACAAGGGTGGAGCGAAGGAATCACTAGGCGACAAGTCGATTCAACCAACCATTGACGATTCCCACGTTCAGAAATTTGAATTCCAAAATTGTTTACGTGGATTACTTGTAGACGTCATAGTCTCTATGAGGATGCGGAAGCCTAGTAAGGTCTTCTTCCCCTTTTTGTTTTTGTACGAGGAGGCGACTTACGAGAGCATAACCCTGTATCCCTTACAAGAAACTTAATATACGGTTTTCTTATGAAAAATAAGTTATGTCCTTAATTAGATAAAAATTTGAAGAACATGGAAGGGACTTAATCGTAATTTATCGTAATCACTGTTATATCCATCACCAACGGAACCGTATGTTATAAAATGACTTATTCCCAGTCGAAAATCACATCAAATAAATGAGATGCACATATACTAATAAATTTACTGATCACGATATTTTAGTGGCATTTTATACACTGTCTTGTGTTACAACACGTTTTATAAAATATAATTTAATAAAATAAAAATAAATAAAAGATAACGCAAAATATACAATTAATGGAAGCGGAAATAAAAAAAATTCTAACAATTCGATCCCGGTTCGGTAAGCTTGACCGCACTGCGTGCCAGCTAAAATTTTGTGATTGATATTCCTATGATTTTGGACATGTCAGATCAGATGTCGAAATACGATTAAGATACGTTGGAGCACTGTTCGTGTATGTACTCTCCCCATTTGTACATGTCGGTTCACGAGCCTTAAAACTTATAAATCGGTCGCTCGTGAGCCGTGTAATACTATATAAGAATATTAATAGTTTGTTAATAAATATGTTTTCGAGAATGTCCAGCCGAATTCGAATATATCGAGTCGACTTGAAGCTGCTTGCCAAAACCCCCTCATCAAATCTCTTAAATGAAACGCAAACACAATCCTAAACCTGAAATCTAGTCGTCGTCAATCAATGTCCCAGGAAGTTTGTTACTGAAGTCTGGCGGAAGAGTAGAGCAGCCCTTTGAAATTGTTGCGCACCAATGAAGCCAGTGATCACAAGTCGCAGTCCACTCTCCCCGTCCTGCGAATCGATTTCCAAGAGACTGCACCTTCAAATTACGGCAGCCTTACTATTACCCACTCGAGCAAATACAATGGTGCATCCATCCTGATGTTCATCTATTGTCACATAAGCAAATCGAGCAGGATGCACCTAAGTTTTGCTCGACTTCGACCGTTGCCTCACGGAATGAAGGTTGATGCAAATTATGAAGAGAAGAGAATTGGGAGAAGAAGACGCTCCCTCGAAGCTCTCTCGTTAAGAGGAATCAAAATGTAGTAGGATTGAATCATAAACTTCTACATAGAATCAGTTTCTTATTCTTGGGGGCCCAACCAAAAAGAACTCCAACTCGTGAATTCATGAGACAAATGATAATTAGTTTTGTTTTTTAAAAATACATATTCTTCTTTTTTGTCTAATCACAATTATGATTAAGTCTCTGCTTGTGGGAATTTCCTTCGCCCCTGTCGCGCCATCCTACTTCACTGCGTTTTTTCCTGCCTACATTGGGCTTGTTTCGATTATTGAAGCATCACCGAAAGATTCTTGCCTGACTTGCCCACTTTTCAGGGTGTCCCGAGGTCGAGAGAGCTAATCGGCACCGGTCCTCGGCCTGCCCCGTGCCGCTGCCAAATGTGAAGGCTCTTTAGCCGAATTGTGGGGCACCCACAACCCCAACTTAGCTCTTAAGTATTAAAAATTAATTCTATAAAAAGTTTTCATTTAAATGATTATATTTTATGAACGTGTCACACTTTATATTTTTATAATAAAATTTCGATTTGCTTTTAACAAAATATATGTATTTCTTAAAAAAATTAAAATTAAAATTTATGCACGAGTACACGAACGTTCTTGATATTTTTGTTTGAAAACAAAATTTGATTTGACGTGTTTAGCTAGAAGTTTAGTATATTATAAAACTATTGATGGACTTTAAAATTTCTATGTACAAATAAACTATTACACCTTTTTAAATTACATATAAACTATTTAGTTAAATGAAATTTTTTGTAAAAGAATATTTGTTCTTAGTAAGCAAAATGTATGTATAAAATTTACTAAAGAATTGTTAATTTTTCCTGTATTGTTTTTGCCGTAAGTACGAAAGGAAGTATATGAGGTTTTTGTGAAAACATTATTCTATAGGAAATATAAAATAATTGAGGAGGTCTCTTATAACAAAGAAGTGGCCTCTTTATCAATTTTTAATTCTTTTTCATGTCCAACTGTCCTAAAAGCTCGAAGTGAAAACGTCACATATTATATATTTTTATTTTCAATAATAAACTCTAGTAATTAATATACATATTTCTAGGTATACAATTATTCCCTTTTTAAAAAATAAATCTTTATAAAATACAAAATATTCACAAAAAAATCCAAAGAGTTTACAAAAATGGTGATGTTGTGAAACAAAATGACGAGAAAACTAATTTCGTTATTTATAAAATATATTGTCAAATATTATAAAAGCTTATAAAATTTGAAATAAAAGAAGATTAGCATACAACAATGTCGTGTCGTGAATTGTATATGTATTTCATTATTTATGAAAAATCTTGTCAAGTAAAATTTTACATTAACTTCACAAATTAATTGTTATGATTAATAAAATTTTTAAGGAGGATTAACAAAAACAATTAGTAAAATATAATTTTTTTTTTAAATTACCAGAAAAGAGAAAAAAATCTATAAATTTATGAAAACTTTGTAAAAAAATAAAATAAAAAAGTTAATTGCCTTAGGAGGCAAATAAAACACATCACATACAATTAAATATAAAGTAACCTACGGACTATTTTTCATTTTTTATAGCTAAATAAGTTTTTATTAATAATTTTTGAAACATTATTTCAGTAGTTTTTCGTGATTTTGAATAAAGTAATTGAAATTCAACCAAAATCATGTTATTTCTCTTCCAAATATCTTCAGGACAGAAATCCTCATATTTATATAAATATGGTAATAAATCATGTAAATTTCTTTACTTTATGATTTTTTTAGCATGAATATCAGTATTCTCAACATATGAAATTTGCAGCATCTCTTATAACAAAATCACGTTATTCCAGAAAGGCTCTTCACATCACTAAAATTGATCACGAAATTTTAAAAGAAGCTCAAGTGGACAGATGAGGAAACAAAACAGTCTTGGTCAACCAACCATCCCATTGTGTTATGTGTATATATATATATATATAGCTTGTTCTTCAAACCCTTTCCGAAACTATCATCCAAAGCTCTCCAAGCCGGCCACTCGCTTGGAGAATGGTATGGCAAAGACGGCGATGATAAATGTGTTTCTCCATTTCGTGATAACAAACGAGCTGTGCCTTCATTCTTTTCCGATATACTCACACTTCGATATCTTCTTACTCTTCGATCCTTCGGTTCTGCAGGCGCTTCTGACTGTTTTCCTCGACATCTTCTTAATCTTCCTCTATGGACACTCGCAGACGTCTCCTACGTACAATGTGATGGACTTTGGTGCCAAAGCGTTGGGAGGAGACGATTCTCAAGTACGATTTTTGCTTAATCGATTTAATGCCAATTGTTTCTGTTCTTCTACTTAAATTTACTGATGTCGGAGTTTTGGCCGAATGATATGATAATTATATTTCCAAGGCATTCGGAGCTGCATGGCAAGCTGCACGCGGAGATGATGGAGGTCGAGGTGTACCTATATTTTAAGTCCCCGGCGGGAAGACGTTTATGTTAAAGCCTATTTCCTTTCAGGGACCTTGCAAATCCTCAGTCGTCGTCCAGGTACTAAATGATTAATATATTTAGCTTACCAGCGTTTGTGATTACTAATAAGCGCTTGATCTTCGAATAGATCGATGTGAACCTGACGGCTCCGGGAAGTTTAGCAGAATGGAGGGCGACTTATTCGAATAGTTGGCTCATTTTTTCTAGCATTACCAACTTAATCATCCGGGGATCGGGTTTGCTTGACGGCCAGGGTTCAATTTGGTGGAGTAATTCATCGCCGCAAACGACTCAGGTGGGAGTAGTTCTCTTTTCTTCAAGGTCGACGTCATAATATTCCTATATCCAAAGTCATTATGTTTGATATGTCTCGCAGGTAGAAGGCAGGATAAATGTCGCAGACAGGCCAATGGTACACACTAACACGGCTCATTTTGTCGTCGAGTTTCGCACAAATATCCTTGTGAAAGTAACGAACAAGTATTTGTTTCTACGGGCATTAACAGGCTTTGATGTTATTCAAATGTGACAACCTCCTCCTCCGCGGATTACATCACCTCAATAGTCCGAGGAATCATATCTCTATTGATGGAATTAATGGCGCAACCATTTCGGACCTAAACATTGTCGCGCCGCTACTGAGCCCAAATACGGACGGGATCGACAGAGCATCTTCAAGCAACCTTGACATCCGCGACCTTAATATTCAAACCGGTAGTCTTACTTAAGCTTTGTCCTAATTGTATTCACTGTTTCGTCCTTTGCACAATTACTAAATGACGGGGCTTTTTATGTGACCTCCAGGAGATGATTGCATTGCAATAAACGGCAACACGTTCAACTTGAACATTACGGGCATTACATGTGGCCCTGGCCATGGTATAAGGTACATCAACACGCGCTACATCTGCAGTCGCGATCTCGAGATGATCGACTTGACTAACAAAGTGATCCCTCTCTTTGATGTAGTGTTGGAAGTTTGAGCAGGGGTGGCGAATCCACTGCTGTTGGCGGGATATATGTGAGGAATTGGACATTCATAGGAACACAAAATGGGGCGAGGATCAAAACATGGCTGGTGAAATTCGTGGAAGAACCCAAACTAGTCTCCTCATATTCATTCGCTGTCACCAAATGCTCGAGTCTAGTTAATAAAATTTCGGAGTTGTTCTTTAGGGCGGTTCGGGCACGGTCAGCAATATCAGTTTCAAGGAAATCAATTTGGTGGAGACTCAGCACCCGATCATCCTCGATCAGTTCTATTGCCCACACCAGAACTGCAGAACTCAGTAACGATCTATATCTCTATCTCTCGGAACGTAGAGATCAAGTACGATAAAAAAATCGGGTCTTGATTATGCATTTCTTAAATTTTCTTGTAGTCAACGAACTTGGAGATCACCTGAGTGACGTATAACGGGTTCCTCGGTATTTCCGCATCAAGCGACGCGATAACCTTCAACTGTTCGAATATAGGTTGCACGGGCATCGTGATGAACAGGATCGACATACGGTCAGCCGATCCAGGCGGACCGGTTGATGCCGTATGCCAAAATGCACATGGGACGTACGCCAACATCTCATCGCCCCAAAACATTTGTTTGACTGCTTAGGAGCACTTCATCCTTCCAACTCGAAGGAAGATCTGATATTTATAACTTACTAACTTATAAAAAAAAATTCATCCTAGACATTGAGAAGCATATCAATTAGAATGTATGAGATCTGGGATAGAATGTGTTAGAATGGGAATGTAGCCAAGATATTATTGTTGAGCAACTTTTGGAATGAAATTCGTTCCCGTCCACCATAACGAAATAGCACAAGAATAAGAATGAATCAAAGGAAGAAGAATGAAGTTGTTCTCATGGTTGCAGCAACAAAGTAAATTCAAAGTTAATGACCAGAGAGATTGGCGGAATGAAATACAGAAGTTTCATAAGGAGGATATGAGGAATGAATTTAAATTGTTAAACTTTTCTGTGACATTGACCGTGAAATCATGGCAAAATCAGATTCATGCTATTTCCTTCCTTCCTATGATTTCCTTCTCCATTTGTCTCTCCTGAATTCCCCAGTACTTTTACTATATAAGGCAGGGGCCTTTTAATTGTGGCGGGCTAACCTTTTTTTTGTCATTCATGCTTTACTCGAATTTTTTTTTTTAATCGCTACATTTTTTTTTAGTGATTAGACAAGTCATACTTGTGTCAGAGAGTATTGTTAGTCAAAATTTCTTTTCTTAAAAAAAAAAAAAAATTCTCCAACCGTCCTTGCATGATTACCTGATTTACATCAAATGCTTGCCGGAAGATAACTAAAATATATTTCAAACGCCCGCCGTTGTTTTATACATCCTCCCTTCTCCAACTCCACACCGTTCTCCTCCAAGACCTCTTCCTCTTGCTCCGTTGCCCGGCAAGCACCTGTTTTCCTCGTTCATTGCTCGACAAGTAGTCGTCTTCCTCTCCTCCATTTCTTCGCCTTGGGCAAGTCCCTACGAATTATTTTGTTTATCTTTACGTAAAAATTATCTAAAAAATTTCATACTTATTATCAATTTTTTCCGTATTATACGAAATTTTGGTCAACATTTACGAAATTACTGCCCAACAAAAAAAGTTGAGCCCCCGGCAATCCCCCCCAAGACAATTAAAAGGCCTCCTATAAGGCAGACAGACAATCCCGATTTGCTTTCTCCGCAGGAGCTTCTGGCCATTTTCTTCTCTCTTCTTAGGTAAACCAATGTGAACCTTCTTCTAGCAAAACCATTCAGACGGGGGCTGAAGCACGATTTAACCTTCTTTCTTCCGACTGATTTTCCGTAACCGGAAGAAAAACAATCTCTACTGGCTATTTTTTTTTTTTTTTTTGAGGTGTCATCAGGTAAGAACTTGCATTTTGTACTGCATGTGTCATTCCCTTCTTTTTACTGTCACTGTTTGGATTTTTTGGGCAGGCTTGCTTGCATTAGGGCCATCAAACCTTGATACTACAACTTTCGAGGACTACGCCTTGTCTCTCTTTATAGCGCTATAGACACAAATTTATGTCAATAAGTTTAAGTAACGTATTCATTAAATATGTTCACATAGTAAATAAGATGTGTTACCTTTCTTTTTGTAGAAACTTCCATCATTGTCTGCCACTTAGCCCTCCATTTCGGGAGCAGCTAGCGTCCCGTGCGTGGGACGTCCCCCGCATTGTATTAATTTTGACCCTGATTTAGTACATTGTACTAACATCAATTAGTACACTTGTTATTACTAACGATGTACTAACTACAGTGTTAGTACAATGTACTAATGGGTACTGTTTTTGTACTAGTACAGTTAGTACAATGTACTAATGGTCACTGTTTTTGTAGTAGTACAGTTAGTACAATGTACAAAACTTTTTTAGTACATTACAGGTGTACTAATTGGTACAAAACAGTAACAGTGATTTTTAGTACAATGTACTGAGGGTTACTGTTTATGTACCAGTAATGGTTGGTACAATGTACAAAAATTTTTTAGTACATTTTTAGTACATTATAGGTGTACTAATTGGTACAAAACAGTAACAGTGATTTTTAGTACATTGTACTAATTGTACTAGTGTACATAAACAGTAACCATTAGTACATAAACGGCAACCATTACTACATTATACTAACATTGTAGTTAGTAATTAGTAATTCGCAGTAGCCTAACTCCAATCCTGCCTTGGGGAAGATATTACCATTTTGCCCATTAAAAGTGAGTTTGTGCGTTCCCAGCTCAGCTAGGGTCTGGGGCACGTTATTGGCCGGGAAACCGATCCTCAGCTTGTGTAGATACTTGCGGCCAGTGACGGGCACCCACGCATTTCGATTCGAAGCCTGCGATGTAGGGAGATCGCCATGAGGACGAGTTGCTGAGGCAGGTAAGAAAGTCGGGGTAACGGTGATTTGGAAGTTGGTGAAAGGGGGTCACAGGAATTGTAAGAAACCAAGTCGAACTGCAGGTTATGTTCTCCCGAGGACACCGCGAAGTCCACGGCGATATTAACGGGGACTACACAATTCCGACGTTCGTTATTGATAATACAACGCAAAACCACACAGAGGATGCGAGGTGCCCAAAAATTATTGGCCGCGATGTTATGATGCGGCTTGGAACCCCGCCAGGGCGTTGACATACCGTAGTCACACACGTTCTACAAAAGGGAATTACGTCTAGCACGAAGAGTCCTTAATTTTCACAAGTCGGAGAAGAGGTTCCTCGAGTAGTCTTGCGTAGACATACATACAACGCAAATGTGTTACGAGCGTATGAAGGTCAAATGGAAAGTTATTTGGATTGAGTAGGCGTACACGTACCATAACGATAGCACTCGCCATTGCTGAAGAAATGAATGCTGATCTGTTGGCGTCGCCACAGGACGAGGGCGCCGCGTTGCCAAGAATGCAGAACGTGATGGTCGCTGAATGGAAACTGCTCGCATAAGCTGGCTGCATCGTTCAGTGCGGTGGACGGGATATTACGGACCACCGCCATGCACGTGTTCTGGACGGTGAAGAGTTCAACAGCAGCGTTGACGAAGGAGTATTTGTTACGGTAGTTTGGGCAGTTCCAAACGAGGACAGACATCTCCTTTTGCATGTCCGAATCACCGACGCCCTGTGCAAGCGCCAGGTCGACCGTCCCTCGGGTGTCATTTAACATGAGCTCCCACACCGGCGAGTCGTCGTACACTTCGAGCTGGAGACGCAGCTGAAATATTTTGTTCTCGGATAACGAGGTTGCTACACGAAGGGACGGCCTGTTTAGCTGGAGTTGTATCCTATTGGTCCCCGGACGCAGAAGGTTGAGTAGTGGCAGGTGCAAGAACCGGAGCAGACGTTCCACGGTGGGCGCACAGTTGTTTTCGTCTATTTGAGGCTCCATACCCAGCATTTGCAGCAAAGTAACACGCAGATCACGCACCCACCCTCCGTTACCCTGTTGAAGCTGGAGGTTTGTGTGTAGACGGACGTCGAAAGTAACCTCGTAGCCAGCGCGGCCCGGCGATACGCCAGTTCCGGACCATAACTCTACCCTGATCCGACATGCTTTCTCACAGGGGTACGGTCGGAAGGAGCTTACCTGGACGTGGAAGTTGGACGATGGCCTGCTGCCGTTCGCCATGGTTGATTCGGCTGGTGGCTGTTCAAATGGCGGAGTGGTAGCAGGGGTAAAACAATTTGTAAACTGCCACCTGAATTTATTAGTAAATGCGAGCAGTGATTAGGTTCCCTGTCAGTTCGAAATTAATGATGTGCTGCGGTTGTTGAAAGTAAGGGTTTCTCTCGTAATATAAGCAATGCATTCGTCCCCACATGCACTCGTTCTCCATCGAGTCGTAGTTTGTGTCCATGAAACAGTAGGATTACAGTTTGTCTAGTAAACAACAAGGGTCTGAATTTGCACGGGGACCATCGTATGCGGCGTACACGGCAGGGAGTCTCGAAGTTGGCGTAAGGGGTTAGAGACGACGAACAATCATACTGCTGGAGAACGCATATAATGGGAGCAAGAAAGGGCATCAGCGAAGTTTTACGGTAGGGTTTACAGTAGAGAATGTTTTCCCCATCAGCGTATACCGGACAAGAGCTAAATTTTGCAGCGTAAGTTGGGTCACGAAATGGGACCGATGGCCTATTAAAACAAAAATTATCGCGTCCACCGTCTGTGAGAACCGCTCCAGTCGAAGAGAAATATGCATATGCATCTTGCCTACATAGACCCGGGGTGCTAAACGTCCGATAACAGGTTCCTTGGGTAGTCCTACGCGGAAAGTAAGATGCATAGGATCAATGTGCGTGCGAAAGTTGATGAGAACTTAGTCCGGGTATTTATACGAGCATGTACCACAACAAGTGCACTGGCCGATCCGCTCTGCTCCTCGAAGAAGTGGATGCTCACCTCCTCCCGCCTCCACAGGATGAAGACGCCCCCACGCCAAGAATTGACATAGTGAAGGCTGCCTAATGGAAAGGCCGCGCATATGCTCCTTGGGTCGTTCATCGCGGACTCAGGGGGACCGATGACCAGTGCAATGGAGGTCTTCTGGTGGGAGAAGAGGTCCAGCGCCGCGGAGACGAAGGAGCCGTTGTTGGCGAAGGGCGGGCATCTCCAGATGCGGAAGGACAGCTCGTTGTGCATATCCATATCGTGGATGCCCTCCGCCAGCGCCAGGTCGACGACACCCCGAGTGTCCTTCAAGATGAACTCCCATGCGTATACGTTGTCGTACACCTCAAGTTTCAGTCGCATCTGGAATATCCTGTTTTCGGAGAACATGGTCGCTAAACGTAGTGAAACCCTGTTTAGCCTCACGAGCAGCTTGTTCGTGCCCGGACGCAGCAGTTTCAGTATCGGCAGGTGGATGGTACGGAGGATACGTTCAAAGGTGGCATCGCAGTTTGTTTCACTTAAATGGGGCTCTCTATCCAGCAGGTGCAGCAGCGTAGCATGCAGATCGCGTACCCACTGTCAGTTGCCATACTGAGCGTGGAATGCAGTGTACGCGTTCCATGCCATATCTCCAATCTCACACGACATGCTTTTTCGCATGGTATGGGTCGGATGGAGCATACCTGGATGTCGTAGTTCCGCAGAGGCATTGTGCCGTTTATTCTACTGCCCTGCGAGGTGCTGCCGTTCATCTGGCGAGGCTTAAGGGTTTGGTTACCGTGTCTGTGTTTCGGTGGAAGTGGCTTAGTGGGCGCGTTCCCGTAGGGTGAGTGGGATAGAAGAAATCGGTGTTACAATTGGAGTTGGCTTAGGGAAGTTAATGGGAGCAGTATCGACGGTTCCATGTCGTTTCGAGTTCTCTGAGCGTGGTTGGTGGATTATTAATGTTCAGTCGGATAAGTCCTGCACACAGATCAAACCGGCGGTCCTGCAAGCATGATGACCAATGAATTAAATGCCTTCTACTTCCACACTGGTAGGTTATTCGTTTTTTATTTTGTTATATTAATATCATGTTTTGTAGAAGATTTCGCTCGGTAGGTTCACCTACTGGATAACCTCATATGGATACGCAAGGTGAAAATCTAACGTCTGAGATTTTACTTAATAATCCCCAGCAGGCAAGTGCAACTTGTTCAGAAATTACAGCCATCTATCCCAACACAGTCCTGTTGGTCGTTCAGTGTTCTGGATTCTGGGGTTGGTTTTTTCATTTCATTTATTTGGTTTGCGCAATCAGTTTTGAAGATATGTGTAGGTTGTTTTTAGTTCTTGTAGATAGTCGTATGATGTTTTTTCCTATTGGATCACCTGAGCGACAATGCATAGAATAAAATAACTGGGGGTTTAACGAGGTTTTCTTTTACTGCTTTCCGCAGGTCCATGAAACTTCAAGTATTTTGCTGAATCCCCATACCCAGTTGCAGTGGGTGCAGGTGGGTGGTCGCTCCGTGAGCACTGTCCCAACTGTGAGCTCGGAAGGGTTTGATCGCTGTTTCCTCGCAGTGTGAGTGAGTACAGCCCTTCTGGATAGGAAACTATGGTGGCTGGGGACACAGCCGACTGTCTGATGATCGTGTCGGGACTGTCGGATGAGAAGATGATGGAGATGACTTTTGGTTTAGCAGATGAGGTTGGTCAACTTTTCAGGATGTACGGACTGGTACACGGATTCTCTACGAGGAAAAATGTCATACGACGTCGCCGAAGCGCGAGCCCGTAATGCATAGTTGGGTATGCTCGCGAGAAGGCCATCCGAGGAGAAGATCCGCCGTTGACGGGTCATCGCGAATGAGGCCGTCCACGAGGTCAGGCTGTCCCTGCGAGGTTAGAACCGCAAAGGACACCAACGGTCGTTGGTATATCACAGTAGCGAATTTATCTCACAATCACGTGTTGGTGCCTGGCCCTCTATCGTGTTTCATGTGCGAAAGGCGAGCAGTGACTGATGAGGACATGGCAGCCATGAATGGAATGTTAAGCGTAGGTTTCAGGCAATGCGACATTATGCGTCTGCTGGTTTACGCTTCTGGAGGGCACGAACGGGTGGGCTTCTTAATGCAAGCTGAAGGATGAAAGATCTGGAAGTTGCTCGAAGTTTGATGCTGGATATGCATATCTACTGTCCAGACAAGGTTGCGATCAAGGCATGTCATTGGTGACAGCCATTGAGGACGGCGAAGTCGTCCGTATGTACTGGTCAGACACAAAATCTAAGTTGGATTACAACGCATTCGGGGACGTTGTCGCTTTAGATTCAACCTTCAAGACGAATGCATATGGTATGCAAATGGTTGTCATCGTCGGAGTCAACAACCATCACCAGACCATTGTCTTCGAGGCCGCCTTAATGGCTTCTGAGTCAGTAGAGGATTACACTTGGCTTTTAAGTAAGCACGCCGAGGTTATGGGGTCCAAAGTACCTATCAGCGTTGTCACCGATGCCGATAGATCGATGATCGCCGCCGTACGAGAAACGTGGCCAACAGCCAGACACCGTCTTTGCCTTTGGCACATGAGTCGCAATATTGTCCGTAGGGTACATGATCCGACGCTGAGACGATGCATCTCTGCCTTCATGTACAATTCGAAGTCCATCGATGAGGTAGAGCAAGAGTGGGAGGATATGATGAAAAATACTGGGTCGGTTAACATTCGCTGGCTACAACAGCTGTACGATAGCAGACGAATGTGGTGGATGACGTATTGTCAAGGACATTTCTGGGCTACTCTTAGGAGCACGCAGCGTTGCGAAGGGATGCACGCATTCATGAAAATGTACCTGAAGACGAAGCACAAAGTGCACGAATTTTTATATCACTACAAGCGAGCCGTCGCAGACCTGCGCCATAAGGAAAGTATGGCGGATTACAATTCGACATGTAAGGCATATCAATTGCGAACCATGTAATGCAGCCTCGAGGCGGACGCAGGTCGGATCTACACTCTAGCATCGTTTCGTAAGGTTAATTTGCAGATCCACAAGGAAGCATTGTTCTTCGTCGAAGGTATGATAGATGAAAATATTAATCGAGTATATCGGCTGCGAAGTTACGAGCAGGAATCACTGGGGGTTGAAGTTTATTCAGCCAAACATCGTTCGTGGTTGACCTGTAGTTGCGTACATTTCGAAACGTACGGACTGCCTTACGGACATATGTTCCACATTATGAAGATCGAAGGCGTCAAGTCCATCCCACCGCCGCTCGTGCTGCAACGTTGGACAAAGGGAGCACGATTATCATATTCTTCTATCGCAGGCGGCTCCGGGCACGACGCGACTACTGAAGAATTTAGACAAGGTATTCTTATGACGGCGTGCCGTCATTTATGTTTTCTTGGAGGCAAAACTGAAGCCGCCTATGTGCAAGTCCGCAAGTCCATACAAGAATTGACGGTAGCTCTTGAAAGTATGGAGGTGTCTGACGGCAAGGCAAGTCTGTTCCGAGGTGACAAGGGTAAACGAAAGAAGGCGCTTCTGGGGTGCTAATCACTGCCGACTATGTCAAGGTTTAATCAATATGGTATTTGCAATATGGAAACGGATAAATTAAACACAATTTCGGAGTTCACTGCAACTGCAATGCAAGAAGCCAGTCTAGACGAGGGAAAGTCCGTTGTCGGCCAGATGAATATATAAGCCCTAGGTATTTACAATGTCTGCCGTACAGTGTGCACAACGACAAAAAATTTTTTGTGCTACTACGACGGCATCCTATTACGGAACAGTACTAACAAAACCTGTCGGACATCTGAGGTAGTTGTTGGAGGTCCAACCTTTTTGTGGCAGCTTTTAATGATCCGTTACTTACAGATGATGCTATGTACAACACTGCTACTATCAGATGTTAGCTAGCTTTTCTTGGTTGGGGTAATCCTTTCGCTGCGCGTGCCCTCTGCTTTCGGCAATCCTTCATCTTACCCAGCACCATGCTCTTCAGCCCGTTTCCCGGCCACTTGATCAGACTTATCGCAAGACGAAACCTGTCTAAATCGCGCACACGCTGCAAGCCGCAATAACAATGGTTCTCATCAGATGCTTATACATGAAGTCCCTCTTATACAATTAGTTTTCCCGCTGCGTTAGCTCACCACGTCTACAAGTCCCTCTGTTGGGTCCGACATGAACATGAACTTCATGACGAAAATTCCGCAATCAGCGCTAAAACACATACAAAGAAATCAGTGTTTTCATGTCTATAATTCATTATTTTGGGTTAACAATACTTACACATTGCCCAACATGAACTGTTGGGGGATGTAAGCCGGGCAACGAACGGGCCATGAACATATGTCCGGAACGGTGCGCGCACTCGATTGCTGGGCATTCTCATCCAAAATAACCTTCAGCAGGGTCAGCACTCGAACATGCAGGTCCATTCTCCCATGGACGTTCGATGCTCCCTTATTCATCGTGTCAAGTACTAGTACTTCGCCTGCGCGAAAGTTCACCACCTGTAGGCACCAGTGTGACTCCGATAGACACACCGGTATGTATATCTGTAAATAAAATTATAAGCAAATCTATATGTACAAAGAAGAGAACGATCAATTTGGTGGTACATCATGAAAACATTTAAGTTACCAACTGGACGCAATCATTAGATCCGATGTTGGGCTTGAACAATTTTAGAATATTCTGCCGATCGTCGATAGTGATCACTGGCATCTTTGCGGCGCTATAATTACGGGATGCAAGGTTCTGCCCAATGACGATAACTTCACATTCAATTTGTCAATGATCGTAATTTGTATGTTACAATGATTTCGACATACCCCCAACCAGCTAGAGAGATACCATCGCGTGGGTCCGTCGTCCGGTTGGGCGCTGCTCAACATGACCCCGTGGTAGTCGATGATCTGCAATACAGATCATCGCTATGAATGTTGTTGCAAATTTAAATTACTAAAGCATTGCATTTCCTAGTGAAGCACATTCATACGTCGTTCTGTATCCACCTATTTGGTTTCAGAGTTAGCATTCCATTCCTTGAAATGCTGACTGAATGTCCCAAACAAAGCAGTTCGCTGCAAAAACATAAATATCAAAGCATGATAAAATCAAAGTGCGTTCGGAATAACGAACCCCTACGGTCTCCAGCACATACTAAAATACAAAGCATAAAAAGAAAATCCAACCTGGGATCGAGCAGTTCATTCCAAGCATAGGACAACAAATTCCAATCTCCAACGTTGAAATTTCAACTCTCCTAAATCAACATCTTCCGGAATTAGTTTATCAATGTCCTATAAATTAACATATTAACAAACTTCTGTAAGACTAGTTGGTTAATATCGCTGAATGCTACGCCGACACCCTACACCTACGGGTGAAGAGTGATGATATACCTCCGGAATATTATCACGAAGTCTCTTCGATTGCCGGGGCCCTGCCTTATCCGTAACGAAGGGAGATGTCGCGTAGACGGACGGCTTACACGCCGAGGCACGACGGGTCTGAACTTTATCCGGATTCTTCACCTGATTGGTGGAAGAAAAACTCTCCTATGACAACCGTATTAAACAATAACACATCAATATAAAGAAACCGGATTAACCGGGTTTAACAATTAACGAAGTACATCGACGAAACTGAAATGATGTGTGATCTGACCTTGTTAACGGCGTAGTGTTGCGCAGGTGGCGATGCGGGTATGTCATCGATCCTGTCTTCAATGCGATGCGGCTCCTCGGGTGACACCACCCTCTGTAACACGTCGACTGCCTGTGGCTGTGACAAGCAATTGACGATATCATTCCCTGCCCCAGGATTGGCTTGCGGCTGTCCCAGCAGTAGGGTCATTTTGTCGAGAACAACCATCACCCTTCTTTCCATTGCTTCCGAGCCTTCATTAGATTTTGGTGAATGCTGCCCGATATCAGGTGTGGGCTGGGAATCGTCGAAGCCCTGGGACTGCAGCAGTGACCCGACTTCGACTACTACCTTCTTCTTGTTAACAGCAGAAGGGCCTGCTTCATTCAGTGGGTCCTGCTGTTCATTGTCCTCAATTGGCACATCTCGGTCCACCTCTGTCGTGGTATTGAAGAATTCAGCACCTGGGGCACGACGTCTTCCATCAGCGATTTCTCGTTACGTGTGGCTCCACGGGTAGTTATGGCGTCTGCCAGGCCACGAACAATGCTCCGAACCTCTCTGACCTCAAGTAACAGTGTGCGTACTTGCCGCTTTAGGTCATCCATGCCGTGCTCCACAAATCGTACACGGAAATCAACGCCCTTCAGTAATATCAACGTTTGAGGCTTAGCATGTTCTTGAATCATTGTGAACTTAATCGGTTGGAGCTTAGTTTATGTTTTACCTTTACGTTCTGTAGCAGCGTCTGAATGTCGTCGACCTCATCCGGCATTGCGCGAGCATCAACGTTACCCGTCTGAGAACACCCCTCAACCTGGATATGTACGAATAATATAGCCATTGTTCGAAGCTGGCAGTGGCAAAAAGAAAGTTCAATAAGCCATATCATACCTTCTCAAGGTAAATGTCATCCGACATTTTCAAACATGCGTGCAACCGGGCATCATCCCACTCCGCACATAACGGGGCCGTCCGACCAGATATTGGTGATCCTGGTTTACTGACCTTGCAGGCAAAAAATACCTGCAAACATTGTTGTGAAAAACATCTTGACATGACGCAGCGGTAAAAAACGTTGGACGCAATTTTTGCGCGTCCTATGTATTTGGAGGGAAATGCATTACAAACAGAAGTACTTACGATTAGGAGGTGTACGCATCCGCCTATGTAACGCGCGCCCTTCTTCAATTTCCACGTCCTCACATAATCGCACAGTGTATCCAACACGTGAGTCGCCCAATCGAAATTCACAATCGATCCCGCGTCACTTGTTGACAATAGATATCCCCTTGGGATGTCAAACGCAGTGCCTGGACAGAGGTAGCACCCCAGGATGAATAGCACCAGCTCGGCCTTGAATAGTTCATCCGCCGCGACCCGATCGCGCAACTTCTCCTCGACAGACTTCATTGATATCCGCCCAAGTTTTATGTGCTCCCGTAACTCGGGTCGAACACATTCGACTGACCCTTTCATTGGAACGGGAGATCCCATACAAGTCAGACCCATAATCGCTTCTACGTCTGCAGGTCTCAACTTGTGTTCCACGTCGTCTATGACAATCACTCGTCTCGTTGGGTCGAACATCCTCAAGCAGAGCCTCAACGCTCTGTGGTTCATGTTGTGGCTGGCCATGTGCAGTAGCCCCCCGAACCCAACTTCTCTTACCACGGCCTTCCTATCCTCGTCGAATGAATTGAAAAGCGCCCACAACTTCTTCGGGCTACACCGTGTGTATATGTATTCCTACGACAATACCAAATGGAGTTACCATAAAACCTTATTGGTACAACTTCTTCGGACGCAGGACGGACGACCGGGAATTCACCTTCTCAAGGCCAGATGACTTGGTCCGTTTACTGCCTGACCGATCCGCCGGATCTTCTCTGAAATCTTCCATCTCTTGCTCTTCACGAATGTTGATGTCCTCCATATCCATGATTGATATACCTAACCAATCGAGGGTATCAATCAATACTGTAATCCGTCCCGACGGCGAACACACCCACGCATAAGCAACAAACATAATAACAAACCCACGTGAACGAAACCACACCAATCCATTCCAACTATCAAAGCATGGGATTAATCGCTGCCCCAAATACGCCCAAGCGAACATCCACAATACCCACGGCACCCACAGTGTACGATTAAACCCTAAACACCCAAAGCCCCGAGGGAACAACCTTGCCCTAATTACCCACGTCCACGGGAAACCACTTCACTGACCACTTCACCCGTACGAACCCATTACGATCCCGCACCTGCGATACCCACAGCCACCGCCCCGACGGACCAGCACACCCCACGCAACCATGGCCCGACAGATCGGTAAACTCTAATTTACCCCACTGGAAGCCCCATCCATCCCGTACCTACCCATGAACGTACCTTCGTTATCTGGCCTGATTTCCTGAAGTAGCATCAAAGGGAGGTAACGCGGTCGGGGAGAACAAACTGAAACGCGAAGAGAAGAATCTGACCTTCCGGGGGAAACTCACCTGGGAATAAGACCAACACTCAGACGAAGTCTTTTGGGGAACGGGGGTTTGTCCAAAATTGTAATTTCACGTTGATGCCGGGTTCGGATTTAGGCTCGGTTTTGTTAGTAATATACTAAAAACGTACACAATGAAATTAGTTCCGTCAAATATTTTGCGTTTTGTTATTACTAACGATGTACTAACTACAGTGTTAGTACAATGTACTAATGGGTACTGTTTTTGTACTAGTACAGTTAGTACAATGTACTAATGGTATTGTTTTTGTACTAGTACAGTTAGTACAATGTACTAATGGGTACTGTTTTTGTACTTGTGCAGTTAGTACAATGTACTAATGGTTACTGTTTTTGTACTAGTAATGGTTAGTACATTGTACAAAACTTTTTTAGTACATTTTTAATACATTACAGGTGTACTAATTGGTACAAAACAGTAACAGTGATTTTAAGTACAATGTACTAACCATTACTAGAACAAAAACAACCATTAGTATATTGTACTAACTGTACTAGTACAAAAACAGTACCCATTAGTACATTGTACTAACTGTACTAGTACAAAAACAGTACCCATTAGTACACTTATAATTACTGACGATGTACTAGCTACAGTGTTTGTACATTGTACTACTAGTCATTGTTTTTGTACTAGTAATCGTTAGTACATTGTACTAAAAAACACTGTTACTGTTTTGTACCAATTAGTACACCTGTAATGTACTAAAAAAACCTTGTACATTGTACTAACTGTACTAGTACAAAAACAGTGACCATTAGTACATTGTACTAACTGTACTAGTACAAAAACATTGACCATTTGTACATTGTACTCACTGTACTAGTACATAAACAGTGACCATTAGTATATTGTACTAACACTGTAGTTAGTACATCGTTAGTAATAACAAGTGTACTAATTTGTGTTAGTACAATGTACTAAATTATGGTCAAAATTAGTACAATGCGGGAGACGTCCACGCACGGGACGTTAGCCGCTCCCCTCCATTTCATTTGAGGAACACCCGCATTCATAATCGTTCCAGGATTCATTCACTTCTTACGGTAGATTCATGCGAAGCTTATGGATATCTCGTGGTATCTACGAGAAGTAAATATTACGTAGCTTACAGGCCAACTTATGCCCGCTAAGAAGTAGTATCATATCGTTTACATACTTACCATTAAGGATGAATCAGACAACTCCGGTCTTTTAGTAAATTCCAAACATTGTTCCTGCCTATTCAATAATATGCCTTTCTAAGGTTCCAATACAACTTATAGAGATTCTGGCATAAACTTTCCTAAACATAACGAACTTTCGCTACAAACTTTCTACGAATTTACCAGAATTTTATTTTGTTTAGTAAAGTTCATATCGAAAGTTTATTCCATCCAACAAAGTTTGTATCGCAAATTCGTTCCATTCAGAAAAGTTTGTACCGGTTGACAAAAAAAGATTAAGATCGACCGAAACTAAAAAAAAAATTGAAAAAACCACGCTCGATATATACAGTGCACGACATTTTAGGCGTGCTCAAGTTGGGCTCCGATATGTTTTCGGGTGCTCAAATTTTATTTTCACCATAATATTAAAATAATAAAAACAGAAAACACATATAAATACACCTCAAATATTAGAATAAATTTATACAATATACAAGTCAGGGAAATGATTCGATTCAAACTATTTAACCTTTACGAATGTTTTTAAAAAACTTTTACCAACTTGAATGGATTTAATAAAACAATAAATCTCCCCGCCATGAAGATTGTCTGAATTTTTTATTTTTATTTTTTCACTATCCAGAAAAATTTCGACGAAACCAGACTTTCTTTAACTGTCGCCCGATTTTGTTTAACTATGGCGTTTCCAAAACACGACTTAGAAAATTGCAATATCACATCTAAGTCTACTAAAATCGCGGTTTAGAAATGATATTTAAAGGAATTCGAAGCTTTGGAAAATGAAAATTTTGGAAAGACTTATAGAGGTTGAATTAGGGAATTTTCGAAATTGCTGCCATATTTTGAGCAATTTGTTTCCAAACTAACCCCATTTTCGTGCGATCATCCTCCTCCTCTGGGGTGCGTGATTCTTTTCCTTAGATTTGGACGACATCTAGACATTCATTCCTATATCAAAAGTCATTTATGTTTGATATGTCTCGCACGTTGAAGGCGGGTTAATTTTGCTGTCAAGTTCCATACAACTATCCTTGGGAATGTAACAAACGAAATACTTGCTTCTGCACTCTTTGAGGTTATTTAAATGCGACAATCTCAACCTTACCGGATTTACATCACAAGGAAGGAATCGTAGATAGCTCTATCGATACAATTAACGGCCCGACCATTTTCGAACCCCGGCTCAGTAAGCTTGACGCTGCCGCGACGTGGTCCATTTCCTAAGAGGACAAGCAAAACAGAGTCAATGGAGAAGGAAGCTGTTGTCATGGTTGAGGCAACAAAGTAAATTCAATTTAATGACCAGAGAGATCGGCGGAATGAAATCGAAAAGTTGGGTAAGAATACGAGGAATGGATTTAGATTGTTAAGCTTTTCCATTCCATTTCGAGAAACAATAACATATCGTTTTACGCCGCCGTCGAGCGACAATGATTGCGATTTCCTTCTCCATTTGTTCATCAGTCCCTTACGCACCGATGGTTTCTATATATAAAGCAGACGCTCCCCAGTTTCTTCTGACCATCATCTTTTGCTCGAAGAATGGTGCTCTGTTTCGTTTTCGACGCTAGTTTCCATGGTTTTTCTCCTTTTCTTCGATCTAAAATTTTTGTTATCTGATCGATTTCCGTTGCAGGAGCTTCTCGCCGTTTTAGTCTCGCTCTGCTTCGTCTCGTTCGGGTCATTCTTACGTACACCCGTCAAGGCAGCACCCGTGTATGACTTTCCCGGATACAAAGCCGAGGGAAATCAAGGATATGACTCAAGAGTGCGATACAGGCCTCTCGATGCAGCGGCTCTGTACAATGCTGACGAATTTGGGGATGAAGATACTGCGATAGACGATGACAATATCGATGGCTACCTTGACGAAGCAAAGGAAAGGTTTGGGCCGGCCGATGTAAAATATGAACCTTCTCGTGAACCATTCATACAGGCTAAAGCAGCGGACATATACGACGTGGTCGACTTTGGTGCTAAAGGGGATGGAAGTGACGACTCCCAAGTATGATTTCTAACATAGGCCATTTTTTTTATGTCTCTTAAAATGCCCGTTTGCGATACAACTAAAACTGTAAAATTATGTGGTTGATGATGTTCTTCTTCCAGGCATTCGTGAAGGCCTGGGAAGCAGCATGTCAAGATGATGGATCCCCCACATTTTTAGTCCCGGGCCGGAACACGTTCAAGCTAACACCGACTGTGTTTCCAGGTCCCTGCAGGTTCAAATCAGTGAAGGTTCAGATTGATGGGACTTTGGTTGCTCCGACATCAATAACTGAATGGAAAGATTGCCCATTGGATAGTTGGTTGCTCTTCACCGATTTATCCAATCTGGACGTTTACGGAAAGGGAATGATCAACGGCCATGGCTCTAACTGGTGGGACAAATCACCAGCTCAACTGCCCATGGTATGTTGCGACACTCGTACATATTATTTTTCCGGGATCATTAGTCGCCCAGTACCAGGTTTGAACGCGTTAATCATCCTAACAGGGTTACCGGTTCACCAGCTGCTCCGGAAGACCCACGGTATGATTATTATGACCCAAGTGTTCTGCCTTTAGCGCGATCTTGGACCGTGCGTATTGTCATCGCCAAAATGTAGTACTAGTAACTTGTTTTGATGATCGGCAGGCTCTGAGGTTCCACCACTGCCAGAACCTCACGTTGAGTGGACTGCGCTCGATAAACAGTCCGAGGAATCATATCACTATCAATAAGTGCACTCATGTGACCATTTCTTATATACAACTGATTGCACCAGACGAAAGCCCGAATACGGATGGAATCAATCTCTCAAGTTCGTCGGACATTAACATCCACCACTCCTCCATCACAACTGGTAAACCATTCAGATTGCTTATGCATTATTTTCAGTTAGTCCATGTAACTGAGACGTTTCGGGTGTGACTTAGGTGATGACTGTGTTGCCATCAATTCAGACACATTTCGTGTGTCCATCACTGATGTCAGGTGCGGACCTGGCCACGGTATAAGGTAGGTATCCATAGGAATTTTCTTTTCGCTATGACAATATGATGTACTTACAATGTCTTTAACATCCGGGCAGTGTCGGTAGCTTAGGCGCTCAAGGATCTACCGCCTTTGTCAGTGATATATACGTGGCAAGATCCACATTTGTTGGGTCGCAGAACGGGGCGAGAATCAAAACATGGCAGGTGATGGATTGATTTTCGATTTTGAGTGACTTCCTCTAGTCATGGGATAACAAACGCTACTTGGTAATACTCAGCTTTTCATGTTCCTTTTCCTTGCAGGGAGGTTCGGGCGAGGTAAAGAACGTCGTTTTTGAGGACATTACCCTAGTGCAGGCGAAGCATCCAATTATCATCGATCAGTTCTACTGCAACGGCAAGAAGAATTGCGGAACTTCTGTAACAATCTATTGTGACTATGTTGCGTGTACTTTTGCCGGTTGTATACATCAATCAGGCCTGAGCTCCTGTTTTCTCTGCAGTCGAGGAACTTGAAGATCACCAACGTGACTTACAACAGAATCAGAGGGACGTCGGAGAGCGAGGACGTGATAAAATTCGATTGTGCGAAGGACAGTTGCACGGGAATCGCGTTGAACCAGGTCAACATAAGGCGGGCAGATCCAAGTAAACCAATTACCACCATCTGCAGAAACGCTGAAGTGTTGTATGATCGTGCCACATCGCCCAAAATTTCCTGCTAAACTTATGATCATCATCCGAACCACGTGCACATGTGCGATGGCTGACATTGTCACTAATCTTAAATTCTCCATGCGGATTGATATAAAATGATTGATTGATTCGGACACTAAATACAGATGTCGAAACAGCACACCGTGCCAGTCCTCAAATCAGGACCGGCTGTGGCTCGGTTACAGCAAAACAGACGGGATCTCCAGATCGCAACTTCCCCGATGTCCCAGTCGGAGAGAGACGTCAAGCCGGCGAAGGGCAATAATTCTCTTAATATTTGATCCTTACAAATTATTCCAAATAAAAAGAAATGGAGAGTAATTGAAATTACTTGAGATTAAAAATGTCGAGTTCATTTCTTTCTAAATTAGTTTTGTACTTAAAAACAAGAGACTGAAATAATCTCGGCAATAATCGATCAATTAACCATAAATGAATAATTTCCAGTGGTTGTGTTCATCCTTTTAAATTAGGAAGTCTGAAAATCCCTCCTACATACAGAGTGAAAGAATAATTAAAAAGAGCAACAATTATAAAACAAGTAACCGCAAATGAAATCATAACTTGGATCCATGTCTTCTTACCTAATCTTTTATTTATTTATTTATTTATATCTTCATTTCACCTTAACTTCTTCCTTCCTACGACGCGACCACCGCCGACAACACAGGAGGAGGAACGACAGGAGAGGGGTGGGTTTTGCACCTCCCCTTCAACCCCCCTCTTCTGTTGTTTTGCTCCCATCCGACCCACAACGAAATTACCCTAACCCATTGTTTGTCCCCCCCCCCCCCTTCTGCGGTTATTGTTTGATTTTTGCCGGTCGGTTCGCCTTCGGGGAGTAAAGTTTCGATTTTTATTATCAGAGGTTGTGTTTTTATTGCTTCCCGCGTAGGAAAAATCAATTATTTGGTGTTGTTTCTGGGAGCCCCTTGATTTCTCTGGCTTTGTTCATAAGTTGGGTGGCGTGGGATTGATGGGTAAGGAGGAGGGGAGTTGTGGGTTTGGTGATTGGAGGGATGGGGTTTTGTCCATTGGTGGTGGGTTTGGATCAGCATGGGGATTCGGAGATGCGAATCCCTACCCTGGAGGCGGGTTATTCGCTACCGTTAGCCAGATGGGGACGAATTTCGGCGTCCCTGCCAATCCTCCAGAGACGGGCAATGGCAGCAGCAGCAGTGTAAAGCTTCCCTATGCCGAATTATTGTTGAAGTATGTTCCCTCGATTGAGGGGATTCAGGTTGTTGGTGAAACGGAGGAGGTAGGGATATTGAAGAAGGATAGGAAGAAGCATAATGGGCTTACATTGAAGATTAAGGTGAAGAATCCCTCCTTGAGGAGATTGATTAGTGGGGCTGTTGCTGGGGCCGTTTCGCGGACAACAGTGGCTCCCTTGGAGACCATAAGGACTCATCTGATGGTTGGTAGTAGCGGGCATTCCACCACTGAGGTCTTCAATAATATCATGGAGACTCATGGGTGGAAAGGATTATTTAGGGGTAATTTAGTTAATGTGATCCGAGTCGCCCCCAGTAAAGCCATCGAGGTATGACCATACTTTTTGCTTTAGGTTGTGTGTTGCGTTTTGCAATGCCATCCACTGCCGTAATTGAGTTTCTTGTGTTTTTCCTTCTACTGTGTAACTCTCATTGGGAATTAAAATTCTTCTTCATGCCTCCTAAGAACACTATATGTTTATTACATGTCTGATAGGCTGTTACTCGAAAATGCTTCTGCTATGCAGTTTGCTTACTCGATCCTTCTTGTCTCTGAATGTTCATAAGGATAATTTTTAAAGCTGATGAAATGGCATTCTTTGCTTCATTTGTTCATTTCCCCAAGTGCAATTACCCTCACATTCATTCAAGTGTGTTTTTCCTTGTTGTCTCTTAGCCTATCATTCATTATTCCTGGCATAGCTTAGCTGTTTGCTTCTTGATGGATGTGATAATCTGCTAGCTGTACATAGTCCAGAGGATGGCAAGAAATGCTTTATTTCAATGTTATTATTACCTTTCTTGAGGTAAAAGCGGTACAACCTGAAGCTGTTCAGGGAACACTTCCCATTGTTTTGTAATTTGCCAAATAAGTCCAATTCTGACTTTTTACATTAACCTTCCTTAACTTGACGAAATAGTCGGGGGTGATGAAGGGGTGATAGCAGCCCATCTTGCAGTTATTGATTAGATACTTGGATCCTCATTGTCTCTGTATTTTGATTAGATGTTTTGATCATATTCTGTGTGTTTTGCAGCTCTTTGCTTATGACACAGTCAACAAGCAGCTGTCCCACCAACCGGGCGAACAACCAAAACTCCCAATACCTGCTTCGTTAGTTGCGGGAGCCTGTGCCGGGGTGAGCTCGACAATTTGCACTTACCCTCTTGAGTTAGTGAAAACCCGTTTGACCATCCAGGTACTTTTAAGCTTAAAATTAATGATTCTTTCACAAGCCTTGCTGCAATAACTTTGTAGAACTTCTCCCGCTTATTTTTCTCAGGGAGATGTCTACAATGGCATGCTCGATGCATTCGTGAAGATTGTGAGGGACGAGGGCCCGGCTGAGCTTTACCGTGGCCTAGCTCCTAGTCTCATTGGAGTCATCCCATATGCTGCCACGAACTACTTTGCCTATGACACCCTAAGAAAGGCATACAAGAGGATCTTCAAGCAGGAGAAGGTAGGAAACATCGAGACTCTTCTTATAGGATCAGCAGCCGGCGCCATTTCCAGTACGGCGACTTTCCCGTTGGAGGTGGCTCGGAAGCACATGCAGGTCGGAGCACTCAGTGGGAGGCAGGTGTACAAGAACGTCATCCACGCCATCATGAGTATACTCGAGCAGGAAGGGTTCCCGGGTCTGTACAGAGGGCTGGGTCCTAGTTGCATGAAGTTGGTTCCAGCTGCTGGGATATCCTTCATGTGCTACGAAGCTTGCAAGAGGATTCTTGTAGAGGATGATGCTGAAGATAACAATGCTTAGTTTAGATTTGAGTTTTGTCCTGCAAAAGCGCTGCAAGATTCTAGTGTTTGTTTCTTAAGGTTAAAAAATGCCAAAAGGATTATGAATTCGGTTAAGGGGGATTTAGGCAACCTCATATTCGAAACCTTTCTTCTATTAGCGACCTGCTTTCTATCCATCACTGAGGTCCGTCAGAGTTTGATCCGCCGCCACTGCCACCCCCATTACCACACCTGCCGGTAGTCGTGTTCTTTAGTATCTGCGAATGATGATAACAGAAAGGGGTAGAAACTCACTAACATAACATCACAAATCACAGCATTATGCGATAAACACTCAAAACAGAAGTTATCATCACGTAGGTACGTGTCTGAGCATCTGGTTCTCGTTCTGCATTGTGGAAACCCTCTCCTCCAGTTCCGAGTTCTTCTTTTCCAGATCCTTGGCCCTCTCCTCTAGATCATTCAGGTAAGCCTTCTTCCTCTCCCTAGCTTGCTGGGCTGACACTCTGTTCCTCAACAACCTTAGAAAGAAACACAAACCACAGTCATCGTCACCCCCGGACAACCAAGCAGAAAGACAATGCAAGTTCCACCAAAGCAACAAGAATATAGATACCTCTTCAACCTCTTGTTCTCTTTGTCAGCTGGGCTCCTACCCCTCTTCCTCTGACTCTGACCCGCCGGTTGCGCCTCCCGGTCCTGACTGCAGGCTGCCGCTGCAGCCTCCGTACCTCCAGCCGAAGTCCCGCCCGGCTCGCCACCTCCCATCTCAGGAACTCTCCTTATTTCCTCGTCACTCTCGGTACCTTTTTTTCCACAGAAACCATGCGACCCAAAACCTCGGATCAGCAACTCGACCGGAAAACCTAATGTTGAAAACAAAATGCAGGGATTACCCTCTTTGACTTCCGGTTGAAGGGCCGCGGAGCTGGAAGATCGCTCACTGCTGGAAGGCAGGGAGTTGGCGGGGATCGAACTCGTCGCTTGTTCCTGCATCCTCCCTCCCACCCTCCTTTCCAGACCATCCAATCCAAAAACGCTACCGAGAAAATCCCGAGCACTCGAACTCGGTCAGTGAGGGGGATTCGGCGACGGAGCGATCGGAGACACGTAAAGACGTCGACTTTCGAACGTTGTCAAAAACAAAACACGAGGGAGGGACTATGGTCGCAACGATCATGGCCGTTCGATTAGATTTAATCGGACTATGGATGTGAGGGAAGCGTGGACAATTTTTCTGCCATGAGAGGTGGGTCGAATCAAAGGCTGGGAAGGAGGAGTCGTGGATAGGATTCTAACCGTCAGGTTCTGATCGGACGTACGGGATGTTAAAGGGCCCGCATGTGAGGCCCAATAAGGACACTTGAAACTGGGTCGGCCCAATGAAAGTATGTTGTAAATTGAGCCGGGCCCAAAATTCATTTTCCTTTCCAGTTCAAGTCGAATTCCCTCCCCTTCATCGTTCCATTTTCCGTTCGTCATCCAGTCCTAATCGACTCGAATCACAGTCGGGTAGTTATGATACGGGGATGATGGACTAATGACTTGTTAAGGGTAATAAATGCTTGAAAATCTCATATGTGCTCGTGGAACCCGGTCATAGGTCAGTCTCGATGTATAGCGAGATTCGGCAGTGAGTTTCATGAGCTTTATTTGATTTGTGGTCGAACCTGACTTTGGGTATGAAGACTAACTTCAGTGGTAACTGAATCAAGGAAATGGACCACACTTTGTACACCCCCTCTGTCCCCACGAGGGCTTCTGTTGTTATTTCGGCTTTGGGTGGGGGCTAAAATAATTGGGGCAAAGGGAAGTCAGCAAAATTATTATTATGACAACTTATGTGGCCGACATTATTCCTTTTGTGGCACACTCTTTCCTTTGAATCCCATCATCATTCATTCAAGGTACAGTTCCTGTATCTTGGACTTATTACACTCTTCTCTGATTCGTAAGGAGTCGAACATTCACTACAACCCCATAAACATTATTACATGAGCATGACCTTCCCCTGATTCAATATCTCGTACCCTTCAAGTTAATTTGGTGCGAGGTTCCTAAGGCAATCAATATGAAGATTCAGTTTGCTCTCCTCTTACTCTCAGGATCACACTAATTACACATTCAACATGGGTGATTTATGTTGTAGTGACAGATAAAAGGGTTGTTTCGAGAAGGCTCTTTCTTTTAACCTCCCTTTTGTTTTCAACAGGCATATGCCAAAGTTATTACCTGTCTTTAATCTCTGCATGTTAGTTTGGATTCCCAATGCCATGTAGTGGGGCTGCACTAGGGGGTGAAAGAAAAAGAGGGCTGGGGGAGTATAAAACTGCCATCTTATGCTAAAAAAGAAAATTTAAATGATAAAATCTCTTCCTAACTTTTAATAAAGAGGTGGAGGGGAAAAGGGGAAAGAAACTTTAGATGTAAGAGGGAAGCATGCTTAATAACACATAAAAGAATGAAAGGGGAGGGAGAGCTTTATAAAGATAACAAAAGAAAAGCCCCTTTTTTTTCTCTTCCCTCATTTATGCTTTTACAAATTGAATGCAAAAGCCATCTTAATTTTGCAACCTCATCATCCCCTTTGACTATTACAGTGTCACTTAAATATTTCAACCCCTCTTTCCCTATAGTGATTGCTTCCTTTACATACGAGTAAATATTTCTTGCATTTGTTCGCGTGTCATGTATTGTTTATTTCTGAACACAATCGTAGTATGAATTGTGACAAGTCATTGGTTATTTTCCCTATGAATTCGTGTCGGGAATTTTTGTCTCCTGAGATTGACACGTTGTTGGTTCTTTGACGAGCAAAGGGCCTGCTGAAAAGTCCCCATCCAGCCTGTTGCGTCGTAAACGAAATTTAATAATGCATTTGGTGATCGTAAATATGATCCCAAAGTTTTTTGGGGAGATGACAGAGTTTTGTTGGAAACTACTTCTCCCCCGGCTTGACGAGACCCGACAATGATGATTAATGAGCGGGTGTTATAGTAACCTAAGATTAGGATTTAAGGATTGGTTAACTAACTGAACTAAACCCATTATTATGTCTCTGGAAGAAGTTAAAAGGACTGAGACTGATGAATGATTATTGATGCGCCTGGTGGCAGAAAACATGTCCTATTTATAATCTTAAAACATGTATTAAATTGATAAAATTTTGTCATACATAAACACTTACCACAATTATTAATTTATTACCTCATGTCACGTCAAACGTATAGTACACACGACGGGCGGTGGCAAATGGGGAGTATTCGGATAGCCTTTTCCTTTATTATGTTTTGGGTTTGTTTTGTTTGTTAGTGGGGGTGATCACTTCACTAACTTCAAGAAAGCAGACATTGAAGGAACATAAAGCAAATGCTCGAAGTAGAGACAATGTAATCTTTACTAGAAGACAAATAATGGAGAGTACAAGTAGTATTTAGTAAGTTCCACTCGCTCGATCGAGTCGAGGTGTTGTGTGGTGTGGTTTGGTTTTTTACCAAATACGTATCAAGTTTTTAAATAACAAAACCACAAGCCCCCATCAAGTCAAAGTGAGGGAGGGATAAAAAAGATTGGGCTGGGGGAAGGGGGGGGGGGGGGGGGGGGGGGGGGTGGAATCCTATGTGATCATCAGACATCCATTATCATCTCCTTGCTTGGTCATTTTTGGGGTTTGCCCAAATGTCAATCCAAGTTCCCAAACTGCCAACCAATAACAACCCTATGTTGATTTCATGATTAAACACAGTGATAAGAGTAGGAGTTTGTAGTTGCACCTCAGCATTTGGATTGGGAGACCATCAAGTGAATGAAGGGAACTTCTTGGCAGTAGTAGACAGATTAAAAAGTAAGAGTTTTTGAATGATTGTCAGACAAGTGTGTTATTTTTTGTTGTTTTTGGCCCTTTACCTTTTTTTTTTTTTTTTGAACTTTTCACTTTGCTACAGTTTTCTACTTTCGGGGTCAGCTGGCATGTTCATATTTTGCATGTAAAATCAAGCAACAAAGCAATAGAGGAAAAGAATAAAAAACAAAAGAAAAAGGAAAGAAGGCCAGGAGAAGCAGCCTTTGTGCTACAAAAGTCAAAACTCTCGCTAAAAGCTAAGTGAAAATTGCATGAGATCTAACACAAATTCCTTTTCGTGCTTAGTAGATAATATCTGAAATGTTAGAAACGTCCAATAGTTCATATTCTATTATGTCTGTATGTGTCTTGTAAGAAAAAAAATAAAGTATTTTTCAAGTGTAATTACACGTGGATTGTTTAATCAGGCGTATAAATTATGATTACAACTTATGGATATTTTGTGTCGTGTTTGCGCATATTTATATCGAATCATTCAAGGTAACAACATATTATAAGATAATATAATGTCGATCATGAGTAGTGTGTGTCTCAGGTTTGACTAGTTAGTATTGATAGGTGTTTGCGTGCGAAAAATCACACCCTTAAGATTTGAAGTGATTATCTATCTTATTACAAAGAAATCTAAGGCCATTTATACTATAATCTAAACATATCCATTAGTAACCGCTATCAACCGATGATAACTGCTCCTTGTAATTGCTTCCACGTACGTAAATTCTAGGAAGAATTGCCACAATAGTCACCGACACGTGCATAAATCTCAAATAGAAGGACTGAAATGATCCTTCATCCTTCGACTGGACCCTTTCATCGACTGATAACTTCTTCGATCCAACCGTCGATCGACTGAACCATCAGTCTACTAAGATGTCATACAACCCAGCATCGACGACTTATGACTAAGTACCAGCCGGTCTTCATGGGTTTCAAGCCCATGAGCCCAAAATCAGTAAACAATAGGGTGTTATGAAACTCTAACGAGGTATAGATCTGGGTTGGAGTCTTAATCTTGTCTTGATCACACTGTCCCTTAAAACTTCTAAGCCTTGATACGAAACCCCAATTAAGTTCCTTGTGAAGATCCGTTCTTCTTCTGTTTGCTTAGGCTTTGTTTTCTTTTTCATGTTGCCAACAGAGGGATAAATTATCACGCGCTTTCAGATCTTGTTCCTTGTTTATCCAATCAAAGCTATTTCTTCATTTGACGGCACAGTAATGTCTCATCAAAATTAGTCATAGAATAAGCTCGCGGAGTGCGAGCAGGACATAACAAAAAGGGAACATTCTTGATTGAGGGCCATCCGAACATAATGTTTTTTACTGGAACACATTCCTCAAAATCAATGCGGATGGAGTCTCTGAAAAATTCTTCGCGGATTGAAACCATCTTTCATGGGGTGGCCGTGGCCCCTGATGATGAGAAGGAAACAAAGATTACTAAGGCTGAATTAATGTGTTTCCCGAGGTGGAAGAAGCTTGTGCATCAAAGATGTTTGGTTTACTTACTCGAGAGGAGATCGCTCAGGAAGAAAATGGAGATCTGCCAGTTGAATCTCTAGGCGCGTTGCACCTAAAGCATTCCATTCGGTTGGCAAAGTTGTGCTCGTTGCATCCTAACCTGTTTGAAGAATTCACATGTGCTCCCTCTTCAGATAATGTAGTGTGGTTTCTTGGACAACATATCAGATAACTTGTGGATGATTTCATGCATCTAGTTTTAGGATGCGTCGTAATCTTATCTTTTAACATTTACCAGGTGCAAATCCAGTCGCCGGCTCTCCATCCCGGACGGCCATTACTGGCAGGGCTTTGTCCAACGCCGAACCCCCGCCACCGGGGCATCTCACTCTCAAACATGCCCCCATCAGTAGCCACCTCTTCCCTGATAGTTCCGCAACGGAAGCAAGTGGTTCGGTTGGCAAAGTTGTGAGTGCCGCAGTTGCCTACAACACAGTACCAGTCACCCGGTCTGATGTCCGGTCCGGTCGTCCTGAAAGGGGAAGGAGGCATGCTCGCAGTCCTAACCCCAAAGCTCCCGAGGAAGTCCCCTCCGGATCTTTCCATGGGTCTGAGGACCCCGCACCTCTGGCACGAGTCCCTCCACTGGAAGTTCGTTCGGTGGCATGACCTGCAGGCCCAGTCTCCCTGTCTGTTCATCCTCTCAGCCCCTGCCATAAAAGCACGCGACAGACACGTCATACAAAAGATAACGAGAAACCGAACAAAATCCCATAAAAACTAGGCCAAAATTGCCACAGCCTTCACCTCGTGGAGGAGATTATTATCAGAATGGTAGAATGCAAGAGACTGGAAATGATAAGGGCTGGTTTTATACTTGAGATTTTTTTTTTTTTTTTTTTGGTTCTCGAGATATACTTTTGTCACTTTATATCTGATTCGACTATTCTTTCTTTTCAATCGGATAACGCTTAGCTCTGAATGTTTAATGGAACTCGTATCGATATTACAAGTAAACCACAGCGATGAAAAGAAACAAAAGCATGAAAACAAAAGACATGTCACGATAAGAATATACACGTAGTAATACAAGTTGGGAGATCGCTTTGCTTAAAGGTTTATCATCAGACTTTGTGATATGGAAAAGAAAAGTTGGGAGATGTCGCTGAGATAAGATTCCCAGGAGGAACCAACAAATCTCTCTTGCCGTAAATAAAAAAGGACAAGAAAATTTAAAGGAAGAAATAAAGGTCAGTGGAGGAGGGTCAGAGGAGGTATTGAACTCAACAAGAAAGGGTTTATTAAAAGTGATTGGTGATAATATTAAGTATTACTAGACAAAGTTGTCTTTCCTTCGTTGATTTAATATCGGGCCGATTCAGGGCCCATAATTGCCCAATTGTTCCTAATGGGTTGAACCTCAGGCCCATTATTAGAAAGGCCCAGTGGAACCATACGTGTAATTCTGCATAAGCACTTTGACAACAAGCTAGCTATTGGACGTTTCGTCTACACCATAAAAGCGATGTAGACAGTCCAAACATCACTGGCCATGGAAGAGCAGGGAAGGTTCCACCTATTTGGGGTAAATGCAACTCTGCATGAAGACATCAGTGAACCAGTTGCACACAACAGTCAAGCCGTTGATCGGGAGAAGTTCTTCCAATGCCAACTCACAGAAATTCTGGCAGTGGCTCGCATTTAAATAGCAAATCCCCCAGACATTGCAAGGTTTCAGGTATATCTTACTGTTTTTAGGGTCATCATGTGGAGCCTAACAACTTTGTGAGGCGAAAGAACTCTACGTAAATCCTCTCAATGAGAGGAAGTTGCATTTGTCCCTTCTTGATGCCAAGTTCGACGAAATAAGCCACAATGGGAGAAGGCAAGCGTGCCTTCCGGATTTGGTCTAGCACTGCTTAAGTAAACTCTTCGTGTTCCCTCTTCTATTGATTGTATGAAGGTATCAAATACTTCTGTCGACCTCTCCCTGTTCACACAGAGTAAAGTTTCCATGCTTTCTGCTTCTTACCCGAGCCTCTTTCACAGCTGCTGTGATTGTTTCACATCCGAACTCTTCTGCACCGGACCCTACGCATGCTTTCAATTCGTAGAGTTCCGTCATTGTACCTTCTGTATCGGGGGGTGATTTTCGATATTTCCTTCATATAGCAAGAAACAGTTTCATTAATACAAGTACGATTGGTCGGACCAGGGATAAGTTTCACAGAAACGTTCCCTTGTTGTGTTAACTTGATCAATCGAATTGTGTTGACTTGGGCAGAACAAAGCTACAATCTTCTCACAATCACGGCTGGCTCACACAACATTCTTAAATGTAATTGTTTTCTTATCCCATTTTACTTGCTATTGATCGTCGGCTATGGCAGAATGTCCAGTAACAGGTGTAATGTGGCCTAACTTTCACATGGCCGCTAGTAATTGTTGAAAGCTAGGGTTGGCTGCGTCCTTCTATTTGGTTTACGACCTTCAAGCACGGCCTGCTACCAACACCTTCACATCATTGACAACAGGTCTGCAAAGAGAAGAGTCATTCCTCATGGCGTAAAATGTGCTGTAGAACATGATCCCGGTCCCTGCAGAGGCTGCCCTGAATCTCAGGATAGCTCGTTTGTACCCTCCTTTTCCGATGGATTGATATGGGACCTTGACCGTGTTGCTGCCAGCAAAGGCCTCGACAATCATGGATCCCTCACAGGAGTTGCTAGCATCCCCTATGGCAAACGAAAGTATGTATGACGTCCCGGGAAGGGTCCTGATCACTTGCGCAATCGCACTCTCTCTCCCTGCCATGAGC
Source organism: Melastoma dodecandrum (assembly GCA_029817715.1). Classification (NCBI taxonomy): domain Eukaryota; kingdom Viridiplantae; phylum Streptophyta; class Magnoliopsida; order Myrtales; family Melastomataceae; genus Melastoma; species Melastoma dodecandrum. Next base: position 207,606 of record JARUPY010000211.1, read on the forward strand.
TTAATCGCTCTCTTGCCTTCAGGGACGGAGAAGTGGGCTGAGTCGATGTACTTGACAGCTTTTAGGGACTCTATCATCCATCGTGGCAAGGGAGAGTGATCATCCTCGATGTTCGGAGGGAACAGGACACCCCAGGATGTGTTCGGGACTATGTAAGGACCCTCTTCGAAATTCCCGTTCTTCACCAAGTTTCCTGGGAGGAGTTGGAACGAAATTGGTGTCGAATATGTTGTCAAGGAGGCAAATGGAACGACAATAACACGAATTGGACTTACCGCCAATTGGTCGTGGAGGATACAGAGCTCTTATCGCGACGGAATCGATCAAGGGTCCACAGGCAGGATCTTCCTCAACTCCCGGATTGTGTATCACAATCTCGGCGACGTCCACCTCAGCCTGGAAAGCCCAGGCGTAGGAATCCCATCCATTGCTGCTGTACATAGTCTGCATCAGGAGGACGTCCCAGTCGGGAGCCACCGAGATGTTGAGCTTCTACTCCTGGGCACACGGCCTCACGGCAATAAACGTGATCGAATAGTACATCCCTTTCGTGACCGCGAGCCTCTGCTTGATAAAAGCCTCGTTCCCAAGCCTCATCGCGTAGGCTCCCTCAGGCACTACGAGGAATAGACATTACACGAAGCCTAGACAAAATTTGTTGAAACTTGATTGCTCACCATCAATGAAAGCGGAGGATGTGGTGAAGAGGCTGGCAATGCAGAGTAGAAGAGCAGACAACGTTGTAGATCAACTAAACATGGTCTTCATGGGACTAATCCTGTCTAGCGGTACATACTTTTATGGGTATGTGGATGGATCAGATTTATAATAAGAAGGAACAACATTTTGGGTTCCCCCCCCCCCCCCACACCCCCACAAGGAATATGATATAATTACATGATTTTGCCACGTCATCAGCTCGGTAGAGGGGTGTTTTCTTTACGTAGGGTGTTTGCGACGCAAGGGAAAAAAATGTGACTAGTCGCGCCGGATGATTTTGAATGGGCATGGTTCTGTCGGGTTCCGATGCTGGCCAATAGAAAATGCTGAATGCTGGCCCTTTTCACTAACTCGGGTTTTATTACATGATCATGGGCGGCGGGGGGCAATAGCAATTCCTGCCGACAGAGACTCGATGAAAGAATGGAATTAAATTATTTGGTAGTATGAAAAGATGGGTCGGACGAAGCGTAGGTAGCATAGGGAGAAAAAAATGGGGACGCACCGATGGATGGACCCAATAGTCAGATGAACGTGTCGTACTCGTAAGAGAAAACATATATGCTCCTACATCAACGGCATTTGAATTAATAGCAATCCCTATAACAAGTGGTTGGGGGGAGGGTGATCCTGTTTGATATTAGCCTTTCATGCGCATTAGTACTTAGCATGCAAATGAATATCCAGTCAGGCATTCTCAAGTAAAATCCAAAAATATAGGGGTAAACTTTACCCTGATCGTGATGATGCGAAATGTTATAGCCCGGGGAAACAAAAGTGCATGTGGCCTCCTCGAATGAAACTTTGTTTTCTCCCACCCCTCTCCTTCCAGTTTCCATTCCACCGCTAGATCTGATTGTGACCCAACAACAATATCATCATCATCATCATCATTCACCACACTGAAATTGTTATTATTATTATTATTATTATCATCATCATTCCCCGTTGTAGCCTGGATATGAAACATTTCCTCATTTTCCTAGAAACTGCCCACGGAGCCCTTGATAAATGGGCCGAGTTTGAGAATTCTATGGGCCATACACCAAATTTGTCCCGCCCATTGACTTTGGCAACGCTCGGCCCAACCACAAGATATCGAATGAGATGGAAATTCCAAAGGTTGGGGAATGATGCGAGGAAGAGGAAGAGGCTCGGAGGAGGAGATGGCAAGGGACTGCGAAGACTTGCAGAATGATGAAGCCCCCAATATGCTGTCGAGGTATGACACTGGCCATTACAGCTTGTCTCACGTGTTCTCCCAGCTCTCGGTTATAGGACTAACAGGAGACTGAAGTTGCAACAGTTTTGATACGGGGACGGTGTGGAAAGAGTGTCGGGGAATGGTTGGAATGGTGTTATGGGTTGCAGACGAATAAAAGATAGAATGGAAAAGCGAAAAACAAGAACTAAGGTAAGATGAAGGGATGAAGTTGAGATCAACAATCATCATGCACATAAATTCACCATGATAGAAGACTTGAATAAGCTATCTCGAACAAGGATATGGTTTAACCACCATCATGAATGAGAGGATGACTTAAACATAGAACGGACATAGAGATAACCACTGCCCAAGAGAAACTTGGCTTACCAAACTTAAATCCGGATAATACTAAGTGATACAAAGAAAAAGAAAATGACTTTGTAGACTTTGATTTCCAAGTCGAATGATTTCTCTCTTACAAGGACGCCATTTATATACGGGTCATTAAGTCACAAGAAAAATAAATAAGATACGGGAACGAAAAGGATTAATGAAATGTATATGTAAACACTAAAATTTCGCAGGGAAAATATCAGCGTGCAAATTGTCGTATGAAAATATGTAGCGGGTTCTGTCTCTAGTCACGGATGAAACACGTGATTCCTCTGATTCGATCTTCGAAGAATAACGGTTGTAGATGATGATCTTGAGCTCAGACAGAATTTCAGCAGAACTTCGAGATGATATATTAACGAAATCGTCGGGGCCTATGGGCGTGATATGGCAGAACTTCGATAATTTGATGAAGTCGTTGGGGGCCTTTGGGCGTGATCCGGCAGAGCTTCGATAATTTGATGAAGTCGTCGGGGCTTTTGGGCGTGATCCGGCAGAACCTCGAGGCGTGTTGCAGAAGAACACCGGGTGATGGACGTCGGCATAGCTTCGGCGAGCAAGAGGCGGCGAGAGTCTTCGATATCCAAGAGTCTTCTCTCCACCAATGTCTGTCGTGTATTGTTTTGTCCCCTCGAATGAATGAGAATGGCTCTATTTATAGGCCTCCAGGGCCGATTTATAATAGGAAATTGGTCATCCTATATTAGGCAACCTCCCATATATCGGGCCATGGGCCGGATTTGAATTTGGGCTTATTTCGGCCCAAAAACATTTTTGTTTGGACTGGGCTTGTGTTTTCATTTATAACCCAATATATATATATTTTTGTGGACTTAAAATTATGACCCATTCTAATTTCTTTATGGGTTTGATTTATAGCCCATTTATAAATCATAAATCGGGCCCATGATTATAGTAGACAAAAATTTAATGTCTACAAATGCCCCCACTTTAATTCTTTCCTCGAATTATATAATGTCGAGAGGATGGAATTAAAGTATATAAATTTGCTTTAGACCATGGTCAATCTTTCACATGTACATGGACATTGGACTTTATCAGTGGTACTGATATATATATATATATATATATATACACGTATGTATGTATATATGCAAGGTTTAAAAAGTAGAAATTAGAAGCTTTTTATTCTCTTTTGCTCTCTGCCATCTTCACTTTGCAATCGTGGGAAGCCTTGAAAACTCATCATATCCATTTGATGATGATCCCTACTGAATAAAACACTTTTGATGAATGCTTGGGTTGTTAAAGTGAGATGTAATAACATTATTATGGGCCTCGAGGGTTTAGCCCAATCAACCTTGAATTATAATATAGCAACTATGCCCGTGTTTATCATCATGCCCCCGCAAATATTTGAAGGCTCAAATCCTGGTAAGTCATTGCCTTCTCCTGAGCAGAACTCTCCCTGCTCAGTGTCCGTAACATGCTCACCCTCGCCCTGCATGTCGGGCAGCTAGAACGGTTATGGAACCACGTGTTGATGCACGCCATGTGCAACCGGTGTCCACATTCTAGCAGATTCCTAGTCCATTCCCCCTCGCCGAATTAAGTAGGAGTATTCCAGATGATTGCAGACCACTTGTGAGGCCAATTCTTTTAGTCGGCATCCAGAGAAATCTGAGGGGTAGATATTCTTTGTATTATTGCTATACTTCAGATATTTGCTTCATCGGACTCGTTTTTGTTTGCTGTCAGGCAAATCTGCTAAAAACGTGTCAAATCAATTTTTTTCTTATTTCATGAGATCCAGACAAACATCGTTCGATACATCGAGGATGATCCTTCTTTTCCGCAACACGTAGTTCCTTTCCCTTCCTCTTTCTTGAACTCATCTTGCCTTTGCTTTGATATGTTAAACGTGCGTTTGCTCCTCACACATACACATATATATATATTGATTTATGTGAAGGGTATCGGTATGGACATAATATATGTGAATATATTAGTAATATTCATTCCTTTCTTTCTTCGATCGTCAAGGTAATATTATCTCTCGTGTATATTATAGCCAAAAGTGGAATAAGGAACAATTTTGGGGTACGGAATGAAACCTGTGGGTTTCCAAAGACTTCTAGCTGATTCATATTATTTTCCCATAGTAAAATCTTCTTTCCTTATTTGCCTTTGGGGGACATGAACTCCTTTATTGTTTTCCTTCACGAACACGTCTCTCCTCTTGGAAATATGCCTTTCTTTATTGTCGACTATCACTTTGGAGGAGAGCTATCACGGTTTACAAATCAGAAATTTCAGCCGACCTCCCGTCGTACGTGACTTCTCCTCCAGGGATGCTTACTGCGGACAGCAACGCGACGACGACGATCGAAGAGACGACTGCGGGCATTAATAACCATGGCCGCAACTGCTCCTTCTTCATTGTCTTTGTTTATTTGGTAGATAATGATATGTGTTCTTCGTTGCTTTTATCCCCCCCTTTTTTTTTTAATAATAATAAGAATATAATCAAAGTAAAAATGATGATAAAAATCAATGCTCCGATTCAAAGGTTGTCTTGCGGTTCCTGTCTTGGAAAGCAATCATGCTTTGCAACTTCGAAATACATGTGTGATTTCAGAAAAGATCTCCTTTAAGATTGCATGTATGCGGACAAAACACCATAACAGGTTCGTCAGCGTTCCGCCTTTCATACCACACGTAATTTTATACCCACCCATAAATCTTCCCTTCTGACCTTGCATTGATGTCTAGGAATCCTCTCCTTTCACAGATTGGAAATCTATAATGACAGTGAGCCCGTTTGCGTCCAATGTATATGCTTTCCAAGAGGCCTATGTCACAGCCATTATGAAGCTTGTCCATATCGGCGTTCAAGTCTGGGGATCTAGGAGAAATTAAAATTATAATCCGCAGATTAACTAGGTTAAGATCACCATATGCGTCCCCCTCCTAGGATCACACGTTTCTCTTTATTCCAAGCGAAAACACTACTTCTGCACATGTCGTGGAATTAGCGGTCCTTAAATTATCGCTTCCTGAAATAGCACATCCACGAAATCTTTTCATGGCACAAACAACCTAACTGCTCCTATTTCCAATCCCTGAGATCGGGCTATCATATGAGTTCCACACATTCTGCAATATTATAGTATTTTTTTATATTCTCCTACAATGTCTGACCGTTGCAAGTCATCTCTAGCTTGGTCAAGGAAGCAAGAGTTGAGGATGAATCCGCAGCACTCATCAATATAAAACGATAGGTTGATAACCTCAAATCTTTGGGACATGAGCTTTATAATAGTAACGGACAGTTGTACGATGAGTAAATCAAAGCCATGATTTAGCCGCAATTAGAGGCAAGACTGGTTGCCCTCTGTCGGTATTCGGGTGAACATAGCCAGAGCTTATGATAAGAACAGCCTTCACTGTCCTCTCTCCTTGAAATGTATTTATATTTTGGAAAATTTATTTGCAGACGCCAGTCCCCCCGCTTTTCCTCTTCATCTCGTAAGGTATAATTAATAATTGAAATTCCCATATACATATTCAACACAATTCAGGAAACAAAGAAACGACAGGTTTTCCGTATTACGAATCATATCGAAGGAAACGTGTGTCACTGATAACGTTTTCCATCCACATTCGTTATTATCTCATCTATTTATTATTCGAGGAAAATAATATCCGTGATTAGCGATTTTGATCGATTTCCAAAATCAAGGGACGTCCAAATTCATCCCCCATGACCCTATAAATAGAGGTGCGAGGAGCTCATGATTTCATATCCCACTCCTCATATTCTTACGAGCAAGCTCTTCTGTCATCCTCTTTTCTTTACCTTGTCGTCGACATCCTCATTGCTCGTCGTAGCAGGTTTATATTTCATCAGTTTTCATGCACTAGAGTTTCATTGTCCCAAAACTTATTTTATTGGAGCAATATCATGTTCTAATCCACTCTCTTCTCTTTGGCTTTCTCCGGGGTAACTCATAGCATCAAGATCATTTCGTAAGGGTACCCTTTTTTTTCAGGTACATACAAATCGTCGTCGGATATCTCTCTGGCCTCCTCGTACAAATGGGACCGCCTCCAGATTATTCCCCCGACCTTCCCCGTACAAATGGGACCGCCGCCGGATTATCTCCCCGGCCTCCCCGTACAAATGGGACCGCCGCCGGATTATTCCCTCGGCCTTCCCCGTACATATGGGACCGTCGCCAGATTATTCCCTCGGCCTTCCCCGTACATATGGGACCGCCGTCGGATTATTCCCTCGGCCTCCCCGTACAAATGGGACCGCCGCCGGATTATTCCCTCGGCCTTCCCCGTACATATGGGACCGCCGCCGGATTATTCCCTCGGCCTTCCCCGTACATATGGGACCGCCGCCGAATTTCCCTCGGCCTTTCCGTACAAATGGGACCGCCGCCGGATTTCCCTCGGCCTTCCCCGTACATATGGGACCGTCGCCGGATATTCCCTCGGTCTTCCCGTACAAATGGGACCGCCGCCGGATTTCCCTCGGCCTTCCCCATACATATGGGACCACTGTTGGATATTCCCTCGGCCTTCCCGTATAAATGGGACCGTCGCTGGATATTCCCTCGGCCTTCCCCGTACATATGGGACCACCGCCGGATTATTTCCTCACGTCTTTTTCGATGAAATGCAACTGACCAGTCTGTACACCTTTCTCGAGTTCTAACAGCTTAATGATCCGATTAACTAGAAACCCAGCTTTTGCAAGCAAAAGGATTCGCTCCTGATCAGCCTCTTTTATCTTTCTGTAAGCTGGGAGAAGACGAACCTCATCGTTCTTTAACAACTCATTATGAACATTACTAAACTGGGAAACAAACCACTTGACCGATCCATCCACGATTTCCTTTGTCAAGTACAGTTTAGCATCGCAGCCACGTCGCACAGATTTCCGATCTCGTGGGTGCTCCACATCAGCCTTCTTTCTTGGTTGTTTGAATCCAGAGCGATAACAAACAAAATCTCTTCTATAAACACCCAATTTTTTTTTTTTTGGCTCCCCGTTGATCGAGCCTTCCTAATAGAAAACCCGTTTTTACGAGCGAATTTACTGTAGTAATCAAAAGCGTCGTCATCGATTCTGAAAATCTGACCGACATATGGAGGGAAGATGGCTTCCGTCGCTGAAGTTGTCGTATCTTTTCCAGCCTGAGGATTCATAGAAGGCTTAGCCAACACTTCCAATCTCCACAAGGACATTGCTGTTGCCTTATCCGGATGCTACTAGAAATGCTCATATCCATATAAAGAAAATATCATACGGGCACCAAGTCTAGCATTCCTGGTCTTCGTCTTTCATTTGTATGGGGGTACTAAAAGAGATTAAGAAATCTCTAAGACTCTAACTACCCATTTGCCATCCTCATGATTCTCTTCAGCAATCCTGAAAACTAGAACACCCACGCACTAACATTCAGGAAGCTTCGTCCCATCCAAGGCTGGACAAGCAGGAGGTACACATGAAAGGTTCCATAATAAAAAGAAATTTTGTACGGTCGGCAATTGCATTACATCTCTTTCTGCTTTTGCCTTGAAAAGGGGTATTGCCTAGTTATTTATGGTAAATCTGTCTAATAAACAGGGTGTTGTCTGGTTGGTCCAGAAAACATGGACATTCGTTTCCAGGAGACAAAGTACATAAGAATTGATGCAAAAATAAACAAGTCCATCACCGAACCAATAACGGGTTTCATCTTTACGGAAAAGAGGACCTCGTGGTGCACCATGACTATCTCGTGGTTGCCATTATTTAAATCAATAATGGGTTTCAATATTCTCGATGTTGAGGAGAATTGCCACTTCTTGACGCAATTATCTTCTGTCTTGTGATTTTACAACAGAGTGAAGAGTCCTCTTTTCGTCGTTGCTAGGGTTGGACAAGTTAACTCTCTCAAAGCAATCAATCATGCCGAATTTTCTGATTTGCCTTGTATGAATACTTTTCCATTAGTGACTTGCTCGTCTAATTCAGACTTCAACCTGTTTACTCAAATAATCATGTCATCTCTTCAGGAGTGGAGCAACCAGAACTAATGTGCCACGGCGAGCATTACAAAATTAATAGGATGGCGTTTCGATTCTCATGACTCCTTCTCATAGTATGGTCTCTGCTTCTAATGAAGGTCATCATATTTAAACATGTAAACGGTATCTCTTCTTCAGAATCGAGGCACAACCGAACTAACTCAACGCCATGCGGAATGCTTATTCTTTGTCAAAATAATATCCACCGACACATACTCCCTGAAGAATTCGATATATTAATGAGAATGAGACTACAGTGGGCTGCCACAACTCTCTGATTTTTTTTTTAAGGGATCAAATTTGCATATCGAAATGGTCATTTGTGTTTCAACACCGAGTTCCCTCACAATCTTTCGAGGGTCATTCACGTAAAGACTGGAGATCGATGTCCATCGCATGTCGATAAAATGCTCATGAGATAAAAGTGTAGCAACATCATCAATTTTAGACCAAAGGGAAAAAATCCTCATAAAGCTTCTAGAGACGAGAAGATAAAAATCATGGTGTCTGTTTGTATAAAGACCTCCGCGGATATCTTCATCGCATTACTTCGTTAAGCTTTTTGGCTGGTGTTCAGATGTTCATCCTTGCGAAACTAGTAGAGAAATATTTTTTTTTTTATTAAGCCGTTCACAGTTTATACTCGTGCGGGCCAGGAGTATTACTTTTTATTTAGCCGTTCACAGTTTATACTCGTGCGGGCCAGGAGTATTACATTTTATTTATTTTTATTTATTTATTTTTTTTTTGCTTCTTCTTTTTTTTTTATGTCGTGCAGTTTAGGCTCATGCGACATGGAGCGTTATTCTTCAGGCATAGTACCGCTTCAAGAACTTTCCGTTGATCGGTCCGACTCGAACCCCGTCTTGATCAACTATCTTGTAGGCGCCCCCGGTGTAAGCCTCTTGGACTACGTATGGACCATCCCACTTGGATGTGAATTTACTCCCGGTCTTGTGCGTGACGATTATGGGTCTTCGCACCGCCAAAACAAGGTCACCGACTTGAAAGGAGCGAGGCCGTACTTTTTTGTTAAAAGACTTCGACATCCTTGCCTGATAGCATTCAATCCGCTGCTGGGCTTCAAGACGTTTCTCATCCAAAGCTTCTAGTTCCTGTAAGCGTAGTCGCGCATTATCCTCTTGACAAAGTCCCTCTTGTATGGCTATTCGCAGCGACGGTATTTGTCGTTCAAGTGGAAGGACTGCTTCAACACCGTAGACCAATGAGTATGGGGTCATTTGAGTCGCAGTCCTGTACGTTGTACGATATGCCCATAAACCTTCTCCTACTCGCTCCTACTCGTTCATGCCAATCTCTTCTAGCTTTATCGACCACCTTCTTTAAGAGATTGCACAACGTTTTATTGAACGCCTCTGCTAACCCGTTTGCGGCCGCATAATACATGGAAGAGTTATACTGTTTAAAACCAAATTGCTCGCAAAATTTATCCATGGCCTTATTAGAGAAATTTCGGCCATTATCAGTAATGATATAGCGAGGCACGCCATAACGAAAAATGATATTATTCTTAATGAAAGTGATCACGGTTTCCTTCTTCACTTCCCGAAAGGATGCAGCTTCCGCCCATTTTGAAAAATAGTCTGTCGCTGCCAATATATACGAATGGCCCCCGGACGATTTAGGAGTTATGGGCCCTACAACATCTAAGCCCCAGGCTTCAAACGGCCAAGATGCTACAGTTGGATGAAGTGGCTCGGGCGATTGATGGATGAAGTTGGCGTGAAACTGACAAGCTTGACACTTCTTTGCATATTCCATGCAATCTTTTACCATTGTTGGCCAATAGTAGCCCATTCTTTTCAATTGGAAGTGAAGTTTAGGGCCTGATTGATGAGCTCCACAAACTCCAGCATGCGCCTCTTCTAGCGCTTTCATGGCTTCTTCCACTCCAAGGCATCGTAAGAACACTCCTTCAAAGGATCGTCGGTAGAGAGTATTCTTAAAATATATGAATTGATGCGCTCTTCTCCTCACATCCACTTTTTGTCGCGGGTCATTGGGTAGCTTTCCATGCTCGAGATAGTTGATGAGTGGTTTTCTCCAATCTTGGTCCTCAATGTTAGAGACGGACATGACATTAACTTCGTCCATTTCCTCATCATCATGAATTGGCGGCACCACCCATGCTTGACATAACCGGATGCCGACCTCCTTATCCACCGAAGTAAGTGCGGAGGCTAGAGATGTCAGGGTATCTGCTTGTGCATTTTCCTTTCTCGGTATATGACTTATTGTAATGTCTGGGAACCACCCTGCGAGTTTAACGGCATAGTCATGATAAGGCAAGAGCTCTGGCTTGCAAACCTCGTATGAGGATAAAAGTTGATTAATTACAAGCTTGGAGTCTCCATATACCCTCAAACTATATACTTTGTTATCCATGGCCATTTCTAATCCGAGTATGAGAGCTTGATACTCAGCCATATTGTTTGAGCATAACTGAGTGAGGGTATATGCATAAGGAATGATATCTCCATCGGATGTGACGAAGACAACTCCAGCTCCCGCACCTCTTTGTGTAGCTGACCCATCAAAGAACATTTTCCATGGAGGGGGAACATCAACCATCATTACTTCCTCATCGGGCAGTTCTTCCGATATTTTCCAATTGTCTGGTATAGGATGATCTGCCAAGAAGTCAGCTAAAGCTTGTCCCTTCACAGCCTTTTGAGGTACATATAGGATCTCAAACTCTTGAAGCATAAGTGCCCATTTCGCGAGACGGCCAAATAAAACCGGCCTTGACATTATATACTTGAGAGGATCTGCCCGTGATATGAGACGAACAGAGTGTGCCTGCAAATAATGTCGCAACTTTTGTATAGCAAACATTAAAGCAAGACAGGTCTTCTCGATTGGAGAATAATTCAATTCCGCTCCAGTTAAAGTCCTGCTCAAATAATACAAAGCATTTTCTTTTCCATTATCATTCTCCTGGGCTAACAAGACCCCTAATGAAGCTTCTTGTGCCGCTATATAAAGTATGAGGGGTCTTCCTTGGATTGGAGCATTAAGGACTGGTGGTTTCGACAAATAAGCCTTTATGCTGTTGAATGCATTTTCACACGCTTCGTCCCACTCAAAAGGAGTACCTTTCTTCATCAATCTATGAAAGGGATGACATCGTCCGGCCAAGTTTGATATAAACCTTCGAATGTATGCAAGCTTCCCTTGAAGGCTTTTCAACTCATGTATATTCCTTGGCCCCGGCATCTTTGTAATTGCATCTATTTTCGATTGATCGATTTCAATGCCTCGATGTCGAACGATAAATCCAAGGAACTTTCCTGAAGTGACCCCGAATGCACACTTCAACGGGTTCATTTTCAGTTGATATTTGCGCAATCTGTCAAATACTTTTCTAAGATCGTTAATATGATCGCGCCTTTTTCTGGATTTGACAACCAGATCATCTACGTAACACTCTACATTGCTGTGGAGAATATCGTCAAAGATTCGTTGCATGGCCCGTTGATAAGTTGCTCCCGCATTCTTCAACCCAAAAGGCATCACCTTATAACAATATATTCCTTTTGGAGTTCGAAAAGCCGTCATTTCCTCATCCTTTGGATCCATTCGGATTTGATTATATCCCGATGATCCATCCATAAAACTGAGGGCCTCATAGCCAGTGGTCGCGTCTACCATTATCTCAGTGATCGGAAGAGGAAAATCGTCCTTGGGACACACATTATTGAGATCACGAAAATCAACGCAAACTCGGAGTTGACCGTTCTTCTTCTTAACAGGTACTATATTTGCAATCCATGTTGGATATTTCACCTCCCGAATAAATCCAGCTTCGATAAGCTTGTTGACTTCGGCTTCTATCAATGGGATCAGCTCTGGGCGAAAACGTCGTTGAGCTTGCTTTATTGGTCGAACTCCGTGCTTAACAGCTAACTTATGAACCGCTATCTTCGGGTCAAGGCCGGGCATTTCCTTGTAGGTCCATGCGAAGACATCTTTGTATTCCTTCAACAGTTGGACATACAACTCTTCTTCATCAGGGGTTAAACTCGCGCTAAGGAATGTAGGGCGATGATCCCCTTCCTCCCCAAGATCGACTTCTTTCAATTCGTCAACGGTAGACCTTTTTCGGTCCTCGAATACTTCTGGAGCCTCTTCCGCATCATCCTCTTTAGGAGAAGTGTTTTCATCAACTTCAGTAATTGTGACGTGGTGGGAAGCGACAACATCATTTTCATTATCACCGTGAGACGATTCCCCTTTGCTATTGGTGGATACCCATGTTTTTGTCTTCATTTTCAGTATTTCGCCGGTAGTTACTTCAATAACCGTTCGACGCTTCATTCGAGAGGGAACTTTGCTACGAAGATCTTTTGTATCTCCTATGATAATTGGGATATCCTCCTTTTTATCAACTCTCTTCCACATCATCCGACTTTTTGGAGCTTGGCCCAATTTTAATTGTGTCGACCTTTGGGCATCAATTTCTTCTTTCCGAGTGCCAAGTCTATCAAATACTGACCTTCGCTTAGACGGGACTCCAAGTCGATCAAATACTGAAGTTCTAGTTGATTCGGCCGTACTTTCATCATCAGCTTCAATGTATTGAATCGAAGCATTCTTTGTCGGAGGGTTAACGGGCTTAGGAGTGACATATCCAAGACCAAATTTCGATTTCTGATTATCACTTCTTGGATTAGTTTCTTTTGAGGCATCCCCAAGTGTCTTCAAGTCCTCAGTGTAGCCAGCTGCGGAGATTAACCTAAATGCATTTGGATCAAACCCGTTGGTGCGCCTGTTAGGTAATGAATCTGGATAGATAATTGCCCCCTGTTTAGGTCGAACAAAACCTTTCAAAGGCGTACTCGTTTGAGCTATTGTCGTCATTTTTGTCACCGGCCAGTTGAGTTCTTTTGTCGCCACTATGTCTTCAGCATGGCTACTCACAAAAGGTGGTTCCCCGGCTTTTCGAATGGCTCTTGGTATATAGCGCAAGATCGGCACACTCTGTCTAGACTTGTCATCTGCCCTTTCATCTTTAACTGTCGGATTAACTGAGGATACCTCTTGTTGAATAGGTGAAGCTTCTACATCCGACTTCTTTGTGATATCCCTCACAATCGGTGTAAGCTTCGAGACCTTCTCTTCAGCATCGGCACCCTTATTAAAGTAAAACTTGGCATCGGCGAAGTATGATTCCGCTTCTGTAAAGGGTTTTGCGTCTGCCCATACTGTGTGGGCTACCCCATCCTTCACAAATTTAAAGCACTGATGAAGCGTGGATGCAACGACTCCATATTCATGCAGCCATGGTCGTCCCAACAACATATTATAGGTGGTGTTGGAATCGATGACGTAGAATGTCGCTCCAGCTTCCATATCTCCTATAGTGAGGGTGAGACAGATTTTCCCAACGGCTCGTTCTCCCCCCTGGTTGAATCCTTGGATTATTAGCCGACTACTTGACAAATCGTCCACCCCTAGCCCAATCTCTTTCAGGGATTTTAGTGACAAGATATTGACGGCTGAACCTGGGTCAACCAGTATGCCATTGACCTTCGTACCATAAGCATATCCTGATACGAATAGCGGCCGATTGTGAGATTTGTGACCTATAAGAAGATCTTCATCAGAAAATGTAATTGTTGTGCTATCTTCTCGTAATTTCACAACATTCACCACTGCGGGATCTTCCGGTGTGTCAACCTTCGCGGCCGTTACTTCTTTGTCTGCATCAATGTGGTGACAACTCCTAGACAGATTTGCAAGTTTTCGAAAACGTTCCGGAAAGAAATCCCATAACGTAGCCGTGGTTGGCTTCTTCAAGGACTGGTCATCAAGGGAATTTTCCACTTTCACCGTTTTTCGAGAATACACTTTTATTGGTGACCTCATCGTGATCTTTGCTCGCATAGGAGGCGTTTGCTTAACAGGCTTAGAAGACTTCTTCCGATTCCTTTTGTGGGTCACCAAAGTCCAGCCTTCTTCAGTAGATGCTTCCTCAGAGCTAACCACACAACTTGACACCTTTGTCATATATTGATGCATTATCCCCGGGCTTCGTAGGCCAATTACCTCAGCTAGATCAATAGTCCCGAATGTGATATTTGGAGTATCATTGTTTGCGACACTGATCATATTTGAAGGTGCAATATAGGCTCCTAAATCGATCTTGTTATCGCGTACCAGCTCCATGACCTTCTCCTTAAAGACGAAACATTTCTCGATTGGATGGCCTAAGACACGATGGTACTTGCAGAAGTTGGGATTGTCAGCTAGATTTGCTTGGTTCGGTCGCTTTGATGGCGGAAGTTCGATCATTTTAGAAGACAACAGATAATCAAATATTTCCGCAACATCCTCATCGGGAAAAGGGTATTTCTTGTTTTGCCTTTCCTCAAGAGTTGGGCGTTGGCTCTGCATCCGGGGTGCTTCTGCAGGTGATTGTCCATTCGGCGGGACTTTTCCTTTTACAACTGGCACTTTGACAGGAACTGCATTTGTAGTCATTACCTGCTTCTTGGCGTCCTTGAAAGCAGGCTTGCCCCCAGTTCTATTCCCTGGTCTTCCTGTCCCTCTAAGTGGCTCGGGTATCGGGATGTTACTTATGTTAGTCCCGACAAAGCTCAACTCCATGTCATGAGCCTTTGTCGCCAACTCCTCGAACGATCGTGGTTTTAGCCCCTGTAGAATATATCGAATCCTCCAGAGCATGCCTTGAATGCACATGTCGATAGACGTTTCCTCTGATAGACGATCCCTACAGTTCAGGCTTAGATTCCTCCATCGTTGAATATAGTCGACGACGGGCTCTTCTTCCCATTGGCGAGTATTAGTTAGCTCGATCATGCTCACCACGCGTCGCGTGCTGTAGAAGCGATTCAAAAATTCCCTTTCCAATTGTTCCCAACTGTCAATGGTGCCTGGCTTGAGGTCAATGTACCAATCAAAAGTGTTTCCCTTCAGAGAGCAAACAAACTGCTTAACCATCCAATCTCCATCTGTGCCTGCATTGTTGCAAGTTTCAATGAAGTGGGCCACATGTTGATGTGGATTACCCTTTCCATCGAACTGTTGGAAGTATGGAGGCTGATATCCCACTGGCATCTTGAGGCCTTCAATTCTCCGACTGTAAGGCTTATAATATGCCGAAGACGATGATGATTTGCCCTCAAGCTCACTCTTCACTGTCTCTTTTATTAATTCCAGCATCGCTTTTGCTGGAATAGGATCTTCAGCACTGGACATGTGTTTTGCCGAATCATCGACATTCATGACCCCCTTTCTCTTATCAACTTGGGTGCGCGAACTCTCCTCCATAGACGTTTTTTCAGTTTCTTTACTCTCCAGCTTTTTGACAATGTAGTCCATTTGCTGCTCTCTTTCTTTCATAAAAAGCATCATAGCATCCACAGTCTTTGTGAGAGCTGAAACCTGATCTTCAAGTGAAGGAGTATCTGCCATCATCACTGGCATGACTTCGAAGCCTTTAGTTGAATCTGCTTCTGGGGAGGAATCCGATGGAGAGTCACTTGATGAGATATTTTCAAAATTTATCTGCGGCATAGGAGACATTAGAACCTTGTCGAATGAATTGTCATCAGCAGTTGGTTGAGATGACTTAGGGGAAATTGCTCTAAGCATTTCTTCAATTTCTTCGGTTTGTTTACGAGTTTTGGCCACAGATTGGGCATATGTCCACTTTGGAGGGCCTCCTTCTTTGAGAACATCCTTGTAAGATGGGGAAGCCTTAGGAGAGATATACTTGAGCATTTCTTCTATCTCTTCAGCCTGTTTGCGCGTCATGGCGACAGACTGCGCATAAGTCCATTTTGGAGAGTCTCCATCATTAAGAATATTCTTTTCAGTGACATCCTTGGAAGATGCGGATGCCTTGGGGGAGACGGACTTGAGCAATTCCTCAGTCTCCTTATATAGTTCAGCAATGGTCCTAGCCTTGACCAACCTCGGAAACTCAGCAGATGAAGAGCCCCCGGATGAGAGCGAAGGAAAAGCAGCAAGTCGATTGTATGCGATCGCATTCTTGACGTTAATCATCTTGGATGCCATGTGAATTCCTCAAAGTAAAGAGATGAGAGGTAGAAATGGTCCCACTGGGCGTGCCAGAAATTTGTGAACACTAAAATTTCGCAGGGAAAATATCAGCGTACAAATTGTCGTATTAAAAATGTAGCGGGTTCTGTCTCTAGTCACGGATGAAACACGTGATTCCTCTGATTCGATCTTCGAAGAATAACGGTTGTGGATGGTGATCTTGAAGCTCTGGCAAAATTTCAGCAGAACTTCGGGATGAAATATTAACGAAGTCGTCGGGGCATATGGGCGTGATCCGGCAGAGCTTCGATATCTTGATGAAGTCGTCGGGGCCTTTGGGCGTGATCCGGCAGAGCTTCGGTAATTTGATGAAGTCGTCGGGGCCTTAGGGCGTGATTCGGCAGAACCTCGAGGCGCGTTGCAGAAGAATGCCGGGCGATGGACGTCAGCAGAACTTTAGCGAGCAGGAGGCGGCGAGAGTCTTCGAGAGCTTCAGGAATCTTCTCTCCACCTATGTGTGTAGTGTATTGTATGTTGTTGTTCCCTCGAATGAATGAGAATGGCTCTATTTATAGGCCTCCAGGGCTGATTTATATTAGGAAATTGGTCATCCCATATTAGGCAACCTCCCATATATCGGGCCATGGGCCGGATTTGAATTTGGGCTTATTCGGCCCAAAAACATTTTTGTTTGGACTGGGCTTGTGTTTTCATTTATATCCCAATATATATATGTATATATATTTGTGGACTTGAAATTATGACCCATTCTAATTTCTTTATGGGTTTGATTTATAGCCCATTTATAAATCATAAAATCGGGCCCATAATTATAGTAGACAAAAATTTAATGTCTACAGTATACATGAACTACCCATGAACGACTAGTTGAGAATGTGCACATTTGATTGTATTGTCTTCTTATATGTCAAGATCGAAGGATCGAACAAAGACGTCCTTTTCATTCTCATAATGACCGGATCAGCATTATTTTGTGCATCATCCTCCCATGGTGGAAAAGGATTTGCCCTCAAATCTCTATGCTCATCTTTTTCGATATAGGGAGAGAGATATTGTGCATTGAACGTGGTTGGCACTTTATAATCTCCTAGCAAATCAATATTGAATGTGTAGGAGATGATGCGTTCAACAACCTTGATGGGCCCTTTTCCTATTTGTTAGGAATCTTTCTTCCGAAAGTGGATCCACACTAAGTCACCTTGTTGGAAAGTTGTTCTCTCACTGTCCACGATTAGCCTTTTATCGGTAGATGCTCTTCTTCTCGATAAGCGATCAAATCTTCTCATGAAGTACTTTAATCTCCTTAGCACGTTATTTCGCACTCTGACTCATAGTTCCTAGCTTTGGATGTGAAGACAACTCGATAAGGATTAGAGGGTTGAGTCCATTAACAACTGCCTCAAATGGTGAAGCCTTAGTAGGGTTGGGGCCTCGATTGTAAGCAAACCATGCTTTGATACAAGAGTACATCATGAAATTCACTACTTCTGTCTAGCCATTGGTCTTGTGATGGTAGGCTGAGCTGAAGACTAGCTTGGTACCCATCTTATGCCCATCGGTCTTGTGGCACCAAGCAAGAGCACATTTCATTCGCTCATTTAAATATTCAAACCGTATCAGCTTGGTTCATCATCATGATGTACCTTCCTCGAGAGGGCATCGACAACTACATTCTTCACTCTGGACTTGTGCTTTAGAACAAACATGAACATTTGCAGATACTCGACCCACTTGGTATGACGTCGATTGAACTTGTGCTGATCATTGATGTATTTGATAGGTTCGTGGTCGGTGTAGAGCACGAACTCACAAGGCAACATATAATGACTCCAAGTCTCCAGTACTCGAATGATGACTACAAGCTCTTTATCGTATGTCGAGTATTTGAGAATGACACCATTGAGTTTCTTACTGAAGTAAGCGATATACTTCTCGTCCCATAACAAGACTCCATCAATACCTACTCCGAAATCATCACATTCGACTTCAAAGGCCTTCGAGAAATCTGTAAGTGCAAGAAAAGGTGCCTCGCACAATTTTTGTTTCAACTGCACGAAACTGGGTAAGCTTCAATCCACATGAAATTCTCTCCTTTTAGATATTCCGCTAGTGGAGCTGCTATTGTGGTGAATCCTTGAGTGAAAGTCGAGAGAATGATGTTAGTTCATGAAAGCTCTAGACTTCGTGAAGACTTCGGGGTGTCATCCAAACTCTTGATCGACTCGATCCAGCTCTCGTGGAAACGTAAAGCCTCATGCTATGTGCAGGACAATCAGTAGAGATTTGGCTTCTTTGCCTTTACGGAAAAAAATTTGTCGGGAGGGTAACTATCATCCATTCAGAGGAATGAAACAGATAATATAATACATCCCTAGGTACAAGGAACTACTATTCAGAATAAGGCAGACAGGCCCATTTCATATAGCCACGTCCGAAAAATTCAATAGAAACATAATTTACGCTTTTGTAGGCCATGTTGCCTGAGCTGACATGATAATCCCCACGATTACGCCGAACAATCCTAGAGCACTGCCAAAGATCTCAATGACGAGGATCTTGACAAAGAGGGACGAATTCTGAGCGTCTGATAGAGCGCAGCTGCTACCGATTATACCGACGCAAAGCCTGCTAGAAGAGCACTTCAAACAGTTATTAAACAAAATGAAGAAGCGAGCAAAGTAATGCATAGGAAGGGGATCAAGAGGACTTCACCCGCAAACGAGGTTCGCAAAACCCACAATGATTCCTGAGGCAAAGATTGCATATCCTGCCCTAAGGGACTCTGGTGCATACTGCTGAGATGCGGGGACACTTTCCAATTTTGTTTGCAAAATAATGGCGACAATGACACCATAGATAGCAACAGCCTCACAGAAGATAACACTGCAACAA
This sequence comes from Melastoma dodecandrum, assembly GCA_029817715.1. Classification (NCBI taxonomy): domain Eukaryota; kingdom Viridiplantae; phylum Streptophyta; class Magnoliopsida; order Myrtales; family Melastomataceae; genus Melastoma; species Melastoma dodecandrum. Next base: position 226,933 of record JARUPY010000211.1, read on the forward strand.
CACAACCAAAAAGTGATATAGCACAAGCAGTCATCCAGTTGATGCATGGTGGACCTCTGTCATCTTGAATGATGAAACAACCACGTAACGTGACAAGCAAACAGACATGTAACTAATGCAATCAGGAGTAGAACATATAACACCTGAAATTACCAGCATATCCAAAGGATACTTGTTTTCAATCAATCGATTTAACCCATATGACAACAATATTGTCTCTCACATATATTCCGAGTTCATGGCTTCCATAGCTTACCTCTAATTGCTTGCAATATTAAACAGCACCAGTAATCCAAGCATGTTACAAGATCAGTCAAGTCGCATTAGTAAACTGCCCCCAGCATATGGATATGCAATTCAATAGGAAAACCCTTTCCACTAAGAAAGTCTTCGTCCAAACAAATCACAAGGAACAAACATGCACAATACGGCTACCTTAATCACCAGAATCCCCAGGGTCCAATCGATTTCAACCAAATCAATGAATCACCTGATAAGGTTCTTGGATGTGATTCGAGGGGCCTTAATCGCAGCGCCAATCAGGCTGCTCCCCGTGATATAAATCCCCCTGGGCCAAAACCACAAAAATCAAACAAATTGGGAGCAACAACATTCAAGCAACACGATTCAGATTCCGGGACGAGGAAGGTATGCTCATCGGGGGAGGTACCAGGCGGCGCCGAGGACGGAGACGGAGACGCCGATGGCGACAGCGATGCCGATGGCGGAGAAGGTGTAGGGAGAGATCTTCACGAGTGCGTGCGCCCATGTGCTAGGGTCGCCCGCCGCCGCCACCGTAGAGCCTGACATGTTTGATGGGGACGATCGGGAAGTTCGCCGGAGACGACAGCAGATAGCGTTTGGGTTGCCGTTCGTTGGTGGAGACAAAGGAAGGGCGATACGGTTTGTTTATTTTTGTTTTGGGCCTTGGATGGGTATGAACCGAAAGTGGGCCTAAAAGTAAACGGGCCCAACTGGGCCCATATGAGAACTAAGGCCTGGTTTCAAAACTCTTGTTTTGGGGCCGGAGGTTGGAAACTGGATGGAGCCAGCCGCTGTGTTTCCCCTTTCATAGGATCAGATTTGATTGGAGTTTGGATTACAGAAACATGTAATAAAGAAATTGAAGGGAAATAACTTTCCATTTTAAGATTTCTTTTTTTGTTCTTCTACTGTTCTTCGACATTCGAAAAACGAAAACGAAATGGTGGAATTTTCATTTTTTGGCCTTCTTTCTTTTATTTTATTTAGCCTTTTTGAGGTTCGGTGACCGGCTGCTGCTTCTACTTATAGCGTTTAAATCTTTTAGCTGAAACCGAACAATATTTTATGTGATGTCCAAACAATACACGAATATTAATAAACATCTCGGTTTGATATACATATGAACGCAATAACTTATATCCCTTCTTTTAAAAAAAAAAAGTCAAAACGCCGTTTTAAGATCAAAGTAGATGGGATTATAGATTTGTTGGGCGCCGAATTCTTTTAAAAGTAATTACATATAAAAAATAAAAAGCAGAAATTATTTTAATATTTTATTTTTATTTTTTTGAACTAGGATCAAAATGTAATGTGTAGCACGGCAACAAATACGGGCGGGCGGACACACAAAGAAAGGAGCGCCACGTGGGTGTTTTATAACCACTCGATCCTGTAAGAATTATTATAAACCATTAGGATAAGCAATTAAAAAGTCGTCCTTAACCATCCCCCCTTGTTTTTTTTTTTAATTATTATTATTCTCAGTCGTTGGAAACATCAATCGCTAATTAATAAATATTCCCCAGATTAGTTGGGAAGTGGGAGCAGTTTTAATCAAACACAACGTTACAGACTGTTCGTAGCTGTGCTGTCGGGGCACTTCACATGAGGAAGTAGTATCCATTCCGAATCATTCCGTGATGACTGATGATTGATTTTGATTCCTCATACTTAATCGTATTCGCTTTCCGCGCGCGCGGCGTGGTCCGTATCCGGACGATCGTGACCATCACCTGCTTTCGTCGGATCGCAAATATCTTTTGTTTATGGTTGACCTTACGGACAGCGTCTGCAACGACGTTCTTTTGATCTAAGCAATGGCGTCAGTCGCTAATAAATTCGCATTAATCAGCGTGTAGCAAAAAAGAAGCATGAGATTTAGAAATTGAACCGTCCATCTTTTACCGCTCCTCAAGCAATGTATATAAATCAGCGCCAGGATGGGACGACTTTCGGGTGAGGTACTAGAGAGACCGAGGGCGATGGACGGTGGGGAGTCGTTCGCGATAGGGAGCGCGAGGCTCGGGAGTTCGAGCATATGGAGGAACAGCGGGAGGGAGGTTTTCTCAGTGTCGTCAAGGCATCTAGAGGAGGACGACGACGAGGAGGCACTCAAGTGGGCCGCGCTCGAGAAACTCCCTACCTACCTGAGGATGAGGAGGGGGATCCTGACAGAGGAGGAGGGACGTAGCCGGGAGGTCGATATCCAGAGCCTCGGCCTCGTCGAGCGGAGGAACTTGCTCGAGAGGTTGTTGAAGACCGCGGAGGAGGACAATGGGAAGTTCTTGACGAAACTTTGGGAGAGGATCGAGAGGGTCGGGTTGGATATCCCGACCATCGAAGTCCGGTTTGAGCATCTGGTGGTTGAAGCGGAGGCTCATGTTGGGAGCCGAGCGCTTCCCACCATCTATAACTTTACGATAAACTTGTTCGAGGTAACCGATCTCGTTTCATTTCGTCTTGTCACAGATCGGTCATCTTTTTTAGTCTTTCTCATATGTAGAGACACTGAAACGTTCCTTGGTTCGTCGGAAAGGGGTTTCTTAGCTCCATACACATACTCCCGAGTAGGAGGAAACCATTTCCGATTCTCAATGGCCTCAGTGGAATTATCAAGCCCTGCAGGATTACATTGCTCTTAGGACCTCCGGGGTCTGGCAAGACCACTCTCCTGCAGACTCTGGCGGGAAAGCTCGGCAAAGATCTGAAAGTAGGCAACTTATCGTACTCCTCGTTTCTTTGAGATCTTTCCTGATTATGGGACTTGACCGGAGCATCGTTTCAGTTTTCCGGCAGAGTAACATACAACGGACACGGGATGAAAGAGTTCGTGCCTGAGAGGACATCTGCTTATATAAGTCAATATGATCTTCACCTCGGGGAGCTGACGGTGCGGGAAACCTTGGCCTTCTCGGCTCGGTGCCAGGGGGTCGGACCCCGTTATGGTTAGTGACACCAAATCCTTCGTAAATCTTTCTTGAAGATCGAAACTGGGTGATGATTTTGTTGAGTCGTAACCCTCATAATACTAACTTAAGTGGTCGCGTAACTCTATCTCTTTAACTAGACCACAACCTAAAGTTAAGGAACGTTGCAACTGTGAAGAGGGGTAATTTGAGAAGAAAGTATTCTATTCATTGTGGATGAGTTACGAACCAAAGACTGCTATTTATATAGAGGGTCTAAGATGAATTCATTCTCCACCTTTTTAGAACTTTCCTATCTAGACTAATTCTACAACCTTCTAGACTAATCTTAAGAATCTTCTACACTAATTTTAGGAGCCTTCTAGAGCCCATGAGAAAATAAGAGAACCTAGGTATTGTTATTTCTAACAGATTTTCGAGTTTCTTGTAGATATGCTGATGGAACTATCTCGACGAGAAAAAGAGGCGAACATAAAACCTGACCCCGACGTGGACATCTATATGAAGGTACGCGATGAGAAGGACATGCTTTCGGACTGTTCTCTGGCCAAGCCTGTTAACAGAATCCTTTGCAGGCGGCTTCTTTAGCAGGGCAAGAGACAAATGTCGTCACGGATTATATAATGAAGGTACGCTTTGGGAACGATCGATTCTTCCCTCTTTGGTTTGATCCTGCTAGCTAGTTAAGCGAATTTCCTCATTTGCTAGATCTTGGGGCTTGAAATCTGCGCGGACACGTTGGTGGGTGACGCGATGAGACGAGGGATATCAGGAGGACAGAAGAAACGTGTCACGACCGGGGAAATGCTAGTCGGACCGGCACGGGCACTGTTCATGGACGAAATATCGACTGGCCTTGACAGTTCCACAACATACCAAATTGTGAACTCTCTCCGGCAATCGATACACATCCTAAAGGGAACCGCCCTAATCTCTCTCCTCCAGCCTGCGCCGGAAACTTATGAGCTTTTCGACGACATAATCCTTCTATCAGATGGATACATTGTGTATCAAGGTCCCCGGGAGAATGTCCTCGAGTTCTTTGAGGCGATGGGATTCAAATGCCCTGAAAGGAAGGGAGTGGCCGATTTCTTGCAAGAGGTATGCACTCGGAGAATCCCATCAAAACAAGTTAGAATTGAGCTCACTGTTCTTTCCTTGACTTGACCAACAGGTGACATCTCGGAAAGATCAAGAGCAGTACTGGTCGAAAAACGACGAGCTACACAGGTTCGTCACGGCGAAGGAATTCTCCGAAGCGTTTCAATCGTTTCACCAGGGTCGGAAAATTGGGGATGAGCTGGCAACCCCATTCGACAAGTCAAAGAACCACCCGGCTGCCCTGACAACCAAGAAGTATGGAATGAGCCAAAAGGAATTGCTGAAAGCTTGCATCGCCCGAGAATTCCTACTGATGAGGAGAAATTCATTCTTGTACATCTTCAAACTGTTCCAGGTGAAGCCCGTGCTCTCATTTTCTTTTTACCAGTCCCAAATCAATAAGAAACTCAGGAGTCACTCTGTTCCTCTTTCGACAGCTTATCATAATGGCGTTCATAACCATGACGATATTTCTTCGAGTCAAGATGCCTCGAGACTCAGTCACGGATGGCGGGATTTACATGGGGGCTCTCTTCTTTACAATGGTGATGATCATGTTCAATGGATTTGCGGAGCTTACCCTCACCATCTTGAACCTTCCCGTCTTCTACAAGCAACGTGACTTCCTCTTCTTTCCTTCGTGGACGTACGCTCTGCCCACCTGGATCCTCAAGATACCGATAACCCTTGTGGAGGTTGCTGTCTGGGTCATCCTCACATATTACGTTATCGGCTTCGATCCAAACGTCGGAAGGTCAGGCGAAATGCTAACTTAACCTTTTAGAACGGCTGGTTGTGATTTTTGAAGGTACCCTTTCCAAAATATTGGGAAATACCCTGATTCACGACTCTAATCACGTTCTCGTTCGTGTAGGTTTTTCAAGCAATACCTATTGCTGGTCTGCATCAACCAGATGGCCGGGGGACTATTCCGATTCATGGGTGCGTTGGGAAGAAATATCATCGTTGCCAACACTTTCGGGTCATTTGCTTTGCTCACAGTCTTTACGCTCGGGGGATTCATCATATCAAGAGGTACTAAATCCAGAATTCTTTGGGTGAAAATCTACCCTATCTCGTGCCAAAACTAGCACTGGAGATGATAACATTATGTTTTGACAGTGGATGTGAAGAAATGGTGGATATGGGGTTACTGGTTCTCACCAATGACGTATGGGCAGAATGCCATTGCTGTAAATGAATTTCTCGGGCACCAGTGGAGACATGTAAGTGAAATGCATTCATATGCTGGAGGTAGAATCGGCTTGTCTCTGTTTCTAATGTAAAGAATGGCTCTCGTAGGTTCCTCCAAACTCGACTGAGCCCCTGGGGGTTCAGGTGCTTGAGTCCCGGGGGATCTTCCCAGAGGCACGCTGGTACTGGATCGGTCTTGGAGCCTCTATTGGATACATGTTCTTGTTCAATTTCCTCTTTGTGGTGGCCCTTAAGTACCTCGATCGTAAGTATCTTCTTCTTTCAGTTTTGTACTTCAGACATTATTCCGCATCATTTTTAAGTGTGTGTGAGTTGATGTAAACCCAGCTTTTGGGAAGGCTCAGGCTGTCCTATCGGAAGAGACCTTGGCGGATAAGATCGCTAGCAAAAATGGGGAGGTGATCGAGCTGTCGACGATGGGAAGAACATCATCTGGTAAGTTCGTTTTTCAGGGAAACTGCCTCCTTTTGATTGTGCTCCACTTATGGCAGTTTTCCATGACACAGTGAGAGGAAACGACAGCAGAAAAGGTGGATCATCGAGGACGATTTCTAATAGAGTGGGAAGCATAAACGAGTCTGATAAAAATCGGAAGCGCGGGATGGTTCTCCCTTTCCAGCCTCTTCCCATTGCTTTCAACAACATTAGATACTCAATCGACATGCCGCTAGAGATGAAGAATGAACAAGGCTTTGCAGAGGACCGGCTCGAGCTTCTGAAAGGGATCACTGGAGCATTCAGACCAGGAGTTCTGACCGCATTGATGGGAGTAAGCGGGGCAGGAAAGACCACGTTGATGGACGTATTGTCAGGGAGGAAAACTGGTGGGTATATCGAGGGGACTATCTCGATAGCTGGGTATCCGAAGAAGCAAGAGACTTTTGCTCGTATATCAGGGTACTGCGAGCAGACTGATATCCATTCCCCGCATGTCACTGTCTATGAGTCGCTGGTTTATTCCGCTTGGCTTCGGCTGCCTCCAGATGTTGACATACAAACTAGACAGGTATATGACGACAACTTCCGATGGTGGCTTGGCCTTCTGGGGAAACAGCCCGTTAAATACGTTAATTGATTGTATGATTGCTCTCCGTTTCTTTTCAGATGTTTGTCGAGGAAGTCATGGATCTGATAGAGCTGACTCCCCTTCGAGAAGCCCTTGTGGGTTTGCCCGGTGTCAACGGTCTCTCGACAGAGCAACGCAAAAGGCTAACCATTGCAGTGGAGCTTGTAGCCAACCCGTCAATTATATTCATGGACGAGCCGACATCGGGGCTTGATGCGAGGGCAGCTGCTATTGTAATGAGGACCGTGAGAAATACGGTGGACACAGGACGGACAGTTGTTTGCACCATCCATCAGCCGAGCATCGACATCATTGATGCATTTGACGAGGTTCAGTGATATTCTTGTCGATCTTCTGAATCCTGTTCTTGAACAGAAACTGTCATTTCACTTGAGTGAAAAAACTTGCAGTTACTTCTCTTGAAGAGAGGAGGAGAAGAGATCTTTGTTGGCCCATTAGGCAGGCACTCATCACAACTCATCAAATACTTCGAGGTATGTTCGAACTTTTGATCCTTCCAAGAATTTCAGCAACAAGATCCGTTTCCTGGATTTTCGGTAACTCATGATTGCATGCTTCTGACTAAAGGGGATCGAAGGAGTTCCGAAGATCAAGGACGGACATAATCCGGCGACATGGATGTTGGAGGTGACAACTGCACTCCAGGAAGAGTCCCTCGGGATCAACTTTGCAGAAGTGTATAGAAATTCTGATCTGCATAGGAGAAACAAAACTTTGGTGGAGGAACTGAGCAAACCCGTTCCAGGATCCAGCGACCTCTACTTCCCCACGAAGTACTCTCAACCGTTCTTCGCGCAATGCTCGGCTTGCCTGTGGAAGCAGAACTGGTCGTACTGGCGTAATCCTCCTTACACGGCAGTCAGACTTTTGTTCACAACTTTTATTGCTCTGATGTTCGGGACGATATTTTGGAAGCTCGGATCCAAAAGGTAAGTATCCATTCCACGTGCTCATCGTACAAGCTCATTACTTTGTGGTCACTCCACTTGAGTTAATACGCACTCGAACTTTCAGGAAGACATCACAAGATCTTTTCAATGCCATGGGTTCGATGTATGCTGCCGTCCTCTTCATTGGAGTGCAGAACGCCACATCAGTCCAACCAGTCGTGGCAATCGAGAGAACGGTGTTTTATAGGGAGACTGCTGCCGGGATGTACTCCGCCCTCCCTTACGCCTTCGCCCAGGTAGGAAAAAATGTCTAGTAACTCTAATACTTATGAACATCATTGGCTAACTGTTGGGAGTTCTGCGGCAGGTTCTCATCGAGATCCCGTATATATTGGTCCAGACCTTAGTATACGGTGTGGTAGTGTACGCGATGATTGCTTTCGAGTGGACGGCAGCCAAGTTCATGTGGTACATCTTCTTCATGTTCATCACAATGCTTTACTTCACCCTCTACGGGATGATGACTGTAGCCATCACGCCGAACCAAAACATAGCTGCCATAATTGCCTCCGCATTCTACGCAATCTGGAACCTCTTCTCAGGATTCATCGTGCCTCGAACGGTAAACTCCATGAGAACTCATGTCATTGTTCTCAGTTCTATCTAAGCACTTTGCCCAAATCCTGACAACCTTGTACCACATCCCAACAGAGGATTCCAGTCTGGTGGAGATGGTATTACTGGATCTGTCCAGTCGCCTGGACATTGTACGGGATGGTGGCCTCCCAGTTCGCAGACATCACTGAGACTATGGATTCTGGCGAGACGGTGGAGGACTTCGTGAGAAATTACTTTGGTTTCAGGCACGACTTCCTTTGGATCGTCGCAGTCGTCCTGGTTGCATTCACCCTGCTCTTTGGATTTTTCTTCGCCTTCGGAATTAAGACCTTCAATTTCCAAAAGCGATGAAATGTCGTCCGTCAACCAACAGCAAAAGGGCACTGTAAATTTTGCAAGTTGTTTAGATCGATTACTGCAAACATACGACACCCACACTTAAGGTCAACAATGTCGTGATAAAATCACCTTTGATTCATCGAAAAGCCAATAAGACATTGATTTGCGGCAAATCCATAAAGCTCATACTATCAAATGATCTATGCTTCAACGTAAGTGATCCAGAACTATTAACCAAGGACATAAGCCCGAAGAACAAGATACGTCACAAGAGGCCGAGCTTGCGTACTATTCTAAATGCTCGCTGGAGAACAAACGCAGAATGAGCGAGAGCCATGACCTAACCTCTCACTGCAGCTCAAACTCTGTATTCGCGCCACTTTAACACTGCCGATCGGCCATTATAAATTACACTTCAGCTGCCATGAACTTTATGGTAACAAAGCTAATCGGGAATTCTCATATGGAAAATATAGTTCCCGAGTGCACAATTTCAAGGGATCCGGCCCAAGAGGAACTTGTGGAAAAGCTAACATAATTGGCATTTTGATTTTTAAGGTGTATTAGAGCGAGTCCTATTATTACAATGACTAGCTATGTTGGGTTTTGATGATGCTCAAACATTCGCACCTTAATCGAATGTCCCCCAGATCATTGACGCTAAAGCGAGCGTGCAATCACGTAAATCTCGAATTATGTCACAATTCGAACATCTTCGGGTGATCAAAAGTTGTTGTTTAAGGCCAAGGAGAACGCCCAAGACTCTTACCAAAAGTAGTAGTTTGGTCCAAAGTGGGCAGACAAAAGACATGGTTGCAGGGGGAGGCAAATGAGGCACTCCAATGTAGGGTTGGTCGAACAACAAAAAATTGTCAGTCACAGCACAATTATTATGATTTGAGGACCAATCTTCACGAACGATTCGATTCCAGTCGTGGCATCATTTGAAATTAGTAAAGTCGATTGATTCCGAATCAGGATCGTCTCACAAAGAGGTCAATCGAACTAGCTGTCCAACATCAATTACATGTATGCGTAACAGCAAGGTCGATTTCTCCGATATAACACTCTTCCTTGCCCACTACCACCGCTACAGGATATTATCCCACGCATACCAAGTGGATCTGCGGGATATCTGTCCACCGTTGGTTTCAGGCCTCTCCCGCGATCACGACTACCAAGGAATTCCGATGGCTGCAGCCAGAGCATGCTTGCATTGCCATACTTTGTTTCCCTACACGAATGATAAAGACTCTCGTTATCGTCCTAATTTCCACGATGGTTGGGAAATCTTTAAGCACTAGGAATTCGTCCTCCTCCTCCTCCTCGAATATATCATAGCCACTGATCCCTGAAACCCTACATATATTCCTAGGCAGTATCTTTGCCATATTGCCTTTTTGTGCGTGCCACGGCATTGTTACATATGGCCCCACTTCTGCGAGAATATCTTGAGAGGAATATTTACTTCGATTTGGTTTCAGGTCGGAGTGGTGTGGGGTAGTTCTGGAAGGTGACGACATTATGGAACTAATCCAAGAAGTGGACGGCTTCAGTCGGCCGATTTCCGCAAATCTACCTGAGTCCTCAAATATAAAACCAAAGAAGAGGATAAGGACATATAGTTCAGATTATAGGCGGGGGTGTGAACTCGGGTTATCAGTTCGACAAACAATAGGTGGCATGCTGCGGACATGCTTGGATGAGAAAAGCAGATACGGCTAAGCTCTAATCGATATCGTAAGCTCAGTTTCCAGACAACAGCAGGAGGTTTTGCTCAGGATGAGTCACATTCATCGAAAGGAACAGTCCTCTCTAACCCTGCCAGGGATGAACTTCCAGTTAAATTCGTTGTACATTACCCTAAAACAAAAACTTTATACTTCTGTTTGAATACAACTTGTCTTCCCCAACTTGCATGCCATTCATCAACTCGTTGGCCTCGTCTTGTCTACTCGAAAGCAGATAGTGGCATTCTCATCGCGAACGCGTCAGCTCCCGTGCCCACACAAGTCTTGGGCCTATATCCCTAGTCCCCTCGAGTTAGACGATATCGAATTCGTAACCGAAATCGATGGCCAAAGAACATTAACATTAGCATGAGGCGATATGTCGAGCCTTATTTCTTCCTCCCCAACTTGCATGCTATCCCTGAATCCCTTGGCCCCTTGTTCTGTCAACTCGAAAACATATAGTGGGCTTCCACATGGGATAAATAAATCCCAAATCAATCAAGTTAAAGCGTAAAAAAATAACCAAAAACAATACTTTGGACACTCCATTTAAGTTCGTTAAAAATGTTGAAATCACGATATGTTTCGTTAAGATTTCCACCGGAAAAAGAAGTGTTCGGCAATTAACATGTGAGTAGGATTTAATAATCATGGCGTTGTTCAAGCTTAGAACCGAATTAATTGACTTAGTACTAATTTGTTGACTTAATGTAAACCTCACCCCCACCCCCACCTAACATTACAGAGATTAGTAGTAATAGGCAATGATGAAATTTGACGAAAAAAGAAAAGGCTAATCAAATCAACCCCGTACACATAAATCCCCATGTTGTCGAAATATGATTCCATGACATATGTAGTTCAGGGTTCGGCGACGAATTGTTTGGTCCCTAATTAGGTGCCCACGTGTCTTATTGGTATAGAACGAGTTCGTACCTTTTGATTATGAAATCCAAAGTTTATGGACTGAATTCCATTTCTTTGGTATTCGTTGGGGGACAACCAGAAAAACGTTTCCCCAAAGTAACAAATGATTTCGTTATCCCTAATTATACTCCCAGAGTAGGAATCGGGTAATCATCATTACATGCAGGAGCGAATAAATATTATTTGTGGTCGTGACTATATATAAAAAAAAAAATACTTTCATGACACCCCATGAGAGCCATTTTATTTTATTTGATGTGAATGAATAGGGATTATTCATCTAAGACCGAAACCTTTTTTCACTATATATATTTTTATTCACATACTTATTTGACGACTACCCAACCCACCACTCACTATCAGAAACTCCTAAAATTTCTCTCATTCTCCCAACTTCAAGAAATAAATAAGAAATTCCGGTTTTATTTACTATTAGTAGTTTAATCTTTTTATTGTTCTTTTTTTTTCAACCAAAGCATGAATTCTACCTCCCCTGCAGAAGAGGAGAGGCAGGGCACCGACAGGGCCCACGAAGCGACCGACTGGGTCAACGGCCCCATCATTGTCGGCGCCGGCCCCTCGGGCCTCGCTGTATCCGCATGCCTGTCGCAGAATCACGGCGTTCCATCCCTAATCCTGGAGAGAAACGACTGCATAGCCTCCCTGTGGCAGCACCGGACCTATGAACGCCTCAGGCTCCACCTCCCGAAGAACTTCTGCGAGCTTCCCCTGTTTGGGTTCCCGGAGGGCTTCCCTAGATACCCCACGAAGGAGCAGTTCGTGTCCTACCTCGAGCAGTATGCGGCTCGGTTCGGTATCGAGCCGAGTTTCGGGAACGGGGTCCGATGCGCGGAGTTCGATCGGGGACTGAGGGCGTGGAGGGTCGAGACAGGTTCGGGAACTTACGCCTCGCGGTGGCTGATCGTCGCAACGGGAGAGAACGCTGAGCCTTCTGGGACGGACGGGATCACGAGGCTGGAGCGGTTTTGCGGGAAGCTCACACACTCGAGCGAGTACAAGTCAGGGAGGGAGTACATCGGCCAGACGGTGCTCGTGGTCGGGTGCGGGAACTCCGGCATGGAGGTCTGCCTGGACCTATGCAGGCACGATGCTTCCCCTTACATGGTCGTGAGGAACAACGTTCACGTCCTCCCGAGGGACATGTTCGGCTTCTCAACGTTCGGGATCGCCACGGCATTGCTCAAATGGCTGCCACTTAATATGGTGGACAAGTTCCTCGTGCTGGTTGCTACCCTGACCTTTGGAAACACCGAGGAGCTCGGCCTTCGGCGACCTAAGACAGGGCCAATGAAGCTTAAGAACGTTACCGGGAAGACCCCAGTGCTCGACGTGGGCGCATTGTCCCACATCAGATCCGGCAAAATAAAGGTAAAAACAAAAACAAATGACACTTAAAGATGCAAATTACGGTATGAGACTAATATAATCAAGTGATTAGAAGTGATTAGATTATTATTATTATTATTATTTAGTAGGTTACGAAGGGAGTGAAGGAAATAACAAGAACAGGTGCGAAATTCATGGACGGTCAAGAGAAAGATTTTGATTCAATAATATTAGCAACCGGCTACAAGAGCAGCGTTCCCTCCTGGCTTAAGGTATATTATCAAGTTAAATTAAATCATTACGGCACAAAATAATTAGATGATTATTGGGTGTTTGTGTGGGTCATGCCTCGCATGGTCACTTATAAAATATATTTAAAATAACTTAAAATTAAGTACTGTCTGGTAAGAGGAAATAAGTTCCGTTTTTTATAAATAAAAAAAATATTTTTTAAAATTTTTAGAAATTTTTTTTTTTTAGCTTCCTTATTTTTTGCAATCTAAAACAAAGAAAACGAAAATATAAAATAAAACCATATTTCGGGTAACCAAATAAAACCTCACACATCCCCGAATTAGTATTGAACATCACCGTTACTACTCTGACATAATCACATCCTCCTTCCCTGCAAAAATATGGATAGCTTTTGTTGTGTGTGTTATGGGTGTTGTTGTTGCTGTTGACACAGAGTGATTTCTTCAACGAGGAGGGAATGCCAAGGACACGATTTCCAGACAACTGGAAGGGTGAGGATGGGTTGTACGCAGTTGGGTTCACGAGGAGGGGGCTGCTGGGCGTCTCCTCCGACGCTATCAAGGTTGCCCAAGACATCGCCCATCTTCATCACCTCATCAATGGATGACATGGGTTCGTGTGTACTTTGCCAGAAAAAAAAACATCCAGTTATAGGACATGAGAGGTAGAGAGTTTGTGTGAGATGGGCAAATGGCAATCGCAGAAAGCAATGTATCCAGAAGTCGTTTAAAAATCCAAAAGCCCTCCTCTGGTTTCTAAGTACTATTCACCCCCAATTTTGTTTTTGTTCCCCTTCTTTTAACTGTTCAAATCCCCTCCACCCAAACCACCCCCCAAAAAGAAGAGAAGAAGAAGCTGTTCTTGCATGTCCAATGAAGAGCTTCGGACAAGACGTATCAGTTCCTCTCTGGTTTTACCGGGATGAGTTCAAGTCCTTACGTGGGTTTAGCGCGAGGTTAGTTAGGGCAGTGTGGCATTTACTTTGCGCCTGTAGTCAGTCGTCCCCTTCTTCTCGTTTACCTCTTCGTCTGCATGCATCACACGAAATTCAATGTTTTCGCAAACAAATAATTGGACGAGAGGCGTTCGTTTTGCACTTCTTCTTTTCGTAAACTACAATTCATTACAGTACTTCTCATTTACGGGCACCACCACCTCGTGCCCCCACTGGGGGATTCTTCTTTCCCATGTCATCCTTACGTCTCATTTCCCACTTTCCCATACACCGAAATGGTCAGAGGCTGTCCTGATTTCACGCTCAGAACACAACCATTCCAGAGAAAGGTTGCCTTATTCAAAACCCAAGAACACAAAAAAACAAACCATGACATGGAGATTATCATCAATAACGAAACACGCTGTATACGTGATCGAAAATGAGTCATAGAGAGAGTGTGTGTGTAAACGTGTGGTTAGGCAATATAATATGACTATATAAGACTTTTTTAGTGTGACGTGATAACGTCACTGACCAAAAGCCGAGCCATCAGCTGCCCCTGCTGCTGCTGCTGCTACAGCTGGAGGACCTCCTCCTCCTCCTCCTGCTGTTGGTCGTCTTTCCTCTTCAAAACTGACAGAAAAAGTTAATTGCAGTGACCATAGAAGACACAGAGACGCACAGATGGGAGACTCGACTACCAACGCTCGATTCAAAAAGATTTTTCACACGTGCCATGACGACTACACAACTTCCTTTTCTTTTTGAAGAAACAAAAACAAAGAAAAGACGAAAGAGATTAAAAAAATTAGCATTAACTTCGTCTTCTTGCACATACAGTGGGCCGGTCTGTCTGCCCCGCCCGGCTGACTGTCGCAGCCCCTCCCTTTCACATGATTACGATGAGTACAGGTACGGTACGTAACCCCCTCCCCCCCGACCCCCACCTTAAATTTTGTTACTTGCTGTGAACAGGTTACTTGAATGGTCCGGAACGAGAAAGAGAGGTGGAGCGGATCAGTATTTCGTCCGCTATAATAATTTACCCATCGAGTCTGGCTACGGATCTCGTATTCTATACATTCGACAAATTAACAATTAATAGCGAAGAAGGACACCATGCTTTTGAATATGCTCCTCTTCTTCAGATCATGTGTTAATATATTTGAAGTGTATACATATATAGGAGAAAAAAACAAGTAGAACCAAATGAAATAGATACGAAAACAGTGAAGTCGACGTCCGTTTGCTCAGGTCATTCATCATCGTCCTACCCCACCTCTCATGGGAAGAAAACAATATTTTTTTAAAAAAAATTTTGGGAGGCGTGTGTGTATCTTCCCGGAGTCTATCACCTGCTGTTAAAACTCTTGGACCCCAGAATTAACGTCGATCGTACTCATTCGCCTTTTTCCAATCATATTTCAACGAAGTAAAATTAACGTTAATTAGTTACATTTTTTTTGTCTTAACTGGCCTTAGGTAAGATTGTTACGGTCCTCGACTGAGGAATACAATCAACTCGAAAATCAGTTAAAGAAAGCGATGGTGTCTTCTTCGTAAACGGGTTAATTTTATATAATTATAATAGGAGTCGGGCTTCACGTTGTCATTGACCCCAATTACTTTCTGCTGTGACGTTTCCTGAATGCATGCAGCCAGCCTGGGGTGAAACATCGGCATCGACATTAATATTCTCGTTATGTAATATGTCCCCAATGTCCTTGGGCGCCAGGATTGGTAAGAATCCTTCATATTCGTACGTCGTTTTTACATTATACAGTTCCTCGAATTTATAACGACAGATTCGCGAATATCGAATCAGAATCATAGGCTGAGTTCTGGGCTTTGGCTTCTTCTTTTTTTCCTCTCTTTTAAATTTATATTTATATACATTAATTTTTCTCGGTTTTATATTGGTGCTTACATTTTTCCCCTATTAAAAGATTAGGTTTATTTTTCTCCACCAGAAAAGCACTAAGTCATCCTATAATCGAAATCCACCTACAGATCTCCCACCCCAATCAGCCGAAATCCCAAATTTAACGTAGGATGATTTGATCTCTCAAGTTGGTAGGATTAGTCTAAGTTCGAAGATGTTAACGTAGACAAATTAGGCTACTTCGCTATAAAAATGTGAGCTAGAAATTGGGGTTATGAGCCTAATAAGATGTGGTTTGCAAAGCTTGGTTGTAGTCTCATTAAGGGGCTAATATAAATCTTGACTGATGCGCAAGTTAGTCGGATGGTAACTATGTTATTAGAAACTAAGTCTTTCGATATGTATATCGATGGAGGTGAGAGGAATGCGAGTGATCTAGAGGAAGAGGAACATGAGGTTGAGGAGGATGAGTCGATAGAGAATGTAGTAACTGAGCCAGGTGATGGAGTGGATTTAGACTCCGATTATGTGAGGTCTTGAAGCTGATATAGTGGGTGGAGATGGACAAGAAGGACAAGGGGAAGATGGTCGGTGGTGAGATTACAACAATAACGCTTAGGACCAAGTATGACCATAGTGGGTTAGTGTTCAATAACATACAGAGATTTGCATTTTTGTTTTGAATTGGAATGAAATGACTAATTCATGTCGTTGCACAACCGGCGCAACTTGTAGAACATTGGAACTGTGACCGACATGTGTACACTAATTGGAAGAGTACACATCAAGAAAAAATGTTTTAAAAAATTCTTTTGTTTGCAGTGAAGTGAAGAGCACACATGAAGCAAGATACGAACAACACGTGACTCTTGTCCAGCTATGTCTCAAATGACTTTATAAAGTAGGGTCCCGAGCATTCATGTAAGGTAAGCTTTCATTGCTTATTTTAAGTGTGTTCAATTAGTAGATTAGGGCCGAAGACTTGATATGCATGTCTTTAGTGCAGGTTTTCTTTTATACAACTATTAAATGTGATACAACGGACAACAATATGTGCAAAACCTTCAAAAGCTACATTACTTAAGCTAGGTTGAATTCAATCGTAGAAATGTTTGACGACATTGGGTCGTCTTTAAAGCAAAAGATGTACCGAAAGAGAAAAATCCCCTTTTTTTTTACTATGCGGACACAGAAGAATAAATGTGTCATGGGATTCACCTCACCTCCCCAAAAAAAGGGTGTTGTAGGCCTAACTATTGTTCCCCGTAACTGGTTATCAAGGAAAGGATTCGAGATGAAATGTGGCCGCTGTAAAAAAATATGAACATAACAAAAGAGGTTGTAAATGCCAACATAACAAAAGAGGTTGTAAATGCCAACATATTGTTGTTCAACATGAGAATGTTATTATGCAACATGTTTTGGCCACTTAAAATTCATTCTGTGTTATATTTATAAATATGCAGCTTAATGTGGATGCTATTGGACTTGTTTATATCCATGTGCCTCAATCCGTTGTTGTCTCAATCCGTTGTTGTTGGCCACACCACAAAAAGAGAAAGGAATATAGGGAGAGGAAGGCCAAAGAAAGAGACACTTGAAGGTACAAGCTATTCAACAATGTAAGTCAAATAAAAGAAAACGTCATTTAAATATGTAGAGATGCATTTGGATGAGGGAGTACATAACCAACGCGAAAGTAGCTATAACGAGGGCACTTCAGGCACACAAGAGTCGTTTATTGTCGGTTGTACATCCATGACCATAGATGTTGCTGGAAATTTTAGGAATTATTGAATGGTTTTTTAGGATGTTTATTCTTGTATGATTTGAGAATTATGGGAGTTACTTGCAACCATGTCGCTTTAATTTTATCTGTTAATGGCATGTTGTTTGTAAATGTTTTTGTCGGCCAAATGCTTTTCATGGCCAGCTTGTAAACGTGTTTATGCTTATAACTACTATGTTGTTTAGTTTTAAATATTCGATTGATAAATGTTTTCTAATTGTAATAATGTTGCTAAAATAAAGCGAACTTAGCATTCACCAAGGTAATGTTGTTTTTATTCACTAAAAATTGAATACAACTTCAGCCTTCTTCAATTTTGCTTTCAAAAAATAACATTCATCGTTAGTTGATTCTCAAAGTTCTTCGACGAAAAACTAATAACCATACCAGCCGACCACAAAAAAAATCCACAACCACCGTCCCCGTCTTTATAACGGGGACATTCAAAATGCTTCGTACCTATAATTTTTGAGAGTTTGAGGTGTTTTCACGGGACATTTAGTAACAGAAAATACTACCAGCTCTACCAATAACCCTGCTAACATTGCTCGAGGAGCTCCAACTGTAACTCATTTGTTATCTTCTCCTAAAAATGTAATGGAAAACCCAAGAACGAGTTTTAGGGTCTTCTGATTACCATTCAAAGGATTTTGATCGATTTGGGGTAAATAAGCCTCATTTGGCAATAAGAGGTTGATTTAGGAGGGACTAGGTGTCTTTTAATGTAGCCTCACAGTCTGGTTAGTGTGCGAGGGCAACAAAAGGAATTTCAGACTATTAAGGGGATGCGTCTCAGATGTGATGATATCACGACAATTTATTTAATCTTACATAACAGAAGACTCGAGGGGATGTAATATGGGCCTCTTTGGGCCTAAGACCCAATTCGAAAGCCCATGAAATCCTCAAGAATGATAAAATTCAAGCCATAAAAAGTGTCTTCAATTTTCCCATGTTTTTTTTTTAAATTACAATTTCAGGGTGTAAATATATTTCATGCAGACCATGTTCGTTCGGTGTCTTGTTCGAATATTTTTATATCATATTTTATCCGTCCGGTCAAGTTATTTTCCATGGCGTGAATGCAATAAAAAAATCGGGCGTCTCCACAGATTTTTTTTTTTTTTTTATAAGTTTTCTCGAATCGATCTCCATCAGAGTTCAAAGTAACGAATAAGACAAATTTGACCGAAAGAAATGAATTAATTTCTTTTTTTTTTATAACTTCATTATTTGAGTCTTATTTCATGTTCGAGAACGTAAAAGACGGAAAACTAGCTTTGTTACTGTTTGGCAAGCCTCGGTTAGGAAACAGAAACAAAGGAAGAAGACAAGTTTGACTGGCAGATCTATTTTTCCAAAACAAAAGTAATTGATAATTAAATAAGAAATACGGCACGTTTCGTCCTTTTCTTGTTATATTATCAAAAAGTTTGGTCAGAGGTTAGAATTATCATTAGTTAGCATCTCCCCAATTTTCTTTGTTAGGAATTTCTTTAAATTATTCAAATGCTACAAGTACATAGCAATGTCCGTGACTATATGGTATGGACAGTTTCATTTTATGGTTGCTTATTTCAAAATGAAACTCCTTTTTTATGAATTTTTGGGACAGTTGACAGATTAAAAAAATTCACAGAGTTTATCGTTTAGAAAATATAAATTAATTTTAGAAAAGCATCTAAAATTAATAATAATAACATGCATCTCGGAAATATATTTATTAAGAGAATTTTCCTATCAAAGAGCAGTCCACTGCCTTACTTTCCCTTCCTTATTAAGGAAAGGGCGTGAACATTTTTTGCCTTCATCCGTACGAACTCCCTCTTCGTCACTGGCCGAAATCGCGCCTCTTGGAGTGGACCAGAGGCGCCCGCGTTGATGATTGGGGAGACTTCAAAATCTGCAGGTGGACCATAAAAGTAGGCGAAAGACAAACGGTGCTGCACCCTGCTGACGGCCGCGCGCGGTGAAGGGCACTGGGGAATCGGGCATTAGACATGATGTGAAGCATGTCGCCGACGTTAACCACGAGCGAGCCAGTCTTTGGAGCCACGGATATCCAACCGTGTTGTTCGTGGAATAACTGGAGGCCGCTCACGTCGTTTTGATGTACTATGGTAATGTAGGATGTGTCCGTATGAGGAGCGAGGCCGATCATTTCGTTCAGGCACTGACATGCTGGGTAGGAGTTCAGCTGCAGCGCGGTTGATGGGCCGTTTTCGTGGAATGGCGGGAGGCCACCGTAGTTCTTCAAGACGAGGCCGAGTATTTTCTCCGACAATGACTTCATTCTCTTCTGATATTCCTCTATCATCTCGCTGCCCCATGCGCTCAAATACAAGCGTTAATCAATTAGGCGTCATATAATTTTAGAATTATCGAAAGAAATGAACTCCAAAAATTTTAATAAGAAATTTTATTATCTAGTCTGTATCCGTAACACATACTATCACCAGATAAATATTACGTGCACGTTATTGGATGAATAGAAAGGTTCTCTTACCAGAACCTCATGTACTCGTGAGGCCAGACCTGCTTCGCATGTTCGATCGGTGACCCGGTTATCGTTAACCCTTCATGCCACATGGTCTCATCCAAGATGGCAGCTAACGGCGCCATCCCGTAGCCAGCCGTCTCCCCAGGGGTTCTCAACGCCTTCATCTTCTCCTCCCTCGGGAGCGAAAAGAACCTCAACGCCTCCACCTCGGCCCCCACAAGGACACCCAAGGGGATACCGTGGTTGGTTACAACAAACATGCCTGACAATTCACATGCACGGACGAGGGAATCCTCCACTGTGGGGCTATTGAGGTCGATGACGGGCAGGGAAGTCTCGACGTCCTCCGATCCGAGAAAGCTGGATACATGGGGGGAATCGGATGGCTTCTGAGAGTTGAGGGAGTAGAAGTCGGGGGGGATTCTGTGACGAAGATGAACAGAGGCTTGAGACACTTCTGCCATGTGCGTTTCTTTGTAAAAATTCTGAGAGGAGGCAGTCAACACGTATTTTGTAGTACTAAAGATGCCATCCACGTCCATTAAAGTGACACCCGTTCCATATTAACACAACCCCTAATTTATTATTATTATTATTTTTATTTTAAATTGGAGTGGAGGGGGAGGGGGAGGGGGGGGACTCGGAAGTGACGCAAATAAAGATGGAAAACATTTTGGTAGTTTTCTTTTTTTGGGGAGGGCGGGCGGCCGGTGTTGGACGGGGGCCGTGTCTTTTAGTCTCTACAAACCCAACGTTGAAATTATATATAATTTTAAGGATAAGGATTTACTTATTATTTATTTTATAGGATTCTTATTTAAAGCATGTGTTTTAATCATTTGTATGCAAACAAGCGACAGAACACAATTAATCTGGCTCAGATAATCCATTGGTTCGTGGAAATTGGTTTTCTTTTCTTAAACATTCGAGTTTCGGGATTAAAATAGGATGAAGCGATTGATTAAAATAAAATTAAAATTATTAAAAATGGAAAAATTTTAATCTAATTATTATATTCAAAAAAAAGAAAAGAAAATCAATCTAGGATGTCTAAAAGGCATCATCATTAGCGAAAAAGAAAATATGGTGATATTTTGACTTTACGCTTTGTTGGGGGGGGGGGGGGGGGGGGGGGGGGGGGGGGGGGGGGGGGGGGGGGGGGGGGGGGGGGGAGGGGGGGGGGGGGGGGGGGTGTTTAAAGATCAAAGGAGGGGTGGTGTAAAAGGGAATTGCGGTCGTGTCCATATTTATGTCTACTACCTTTGACCATTTGAACTCTCAATTATTATTCAAAAACTAATGCATCCATCCATTTGATCGGAGCATGATTCGATGATCAGAGTCGTGAGGAGATATCTTACTTCCCCCCCCAAGCAAAATTAAAAAAAAAAAAACACATGCCCTGTGACGTGCGAACTAGTCGTCGACGGCAATCCCTTAAACGCAGCGATAGCAGACTTGGACACAGTTCCTTCGATTAATGGGCCCATTCATGCAATTGGGCTTAATCTCGGCCCAAATAAGCCCAATAATGAATTTGGGCTTAATCCGTTTCCTAGAATGTGGTAAATTAAGATTACTCTATCCAGTTTAACTAAACTCGGGCAATTAGAGGTCCGAATAACAAACAACTTTAGTAAACCAACTAGGATCAAATTTGGATGAAATCGAAAACAATTAATTAAACAGCCTCAGAATATCAAACTATTGAATTATTAATCGGTTTTGTTATCATTTAACGCATATCTCTCAAATATTTTGGTATCGAACTAATCACTCTATTCGTCTGACAAACACTCGTTGTGCTACGGTTACGTGAGGCTATCGATATATGAAAACTGAAGCGTTGGGTCAATGCCAGGGGACATACAATGTGTTGACAAATTGAAAGAATGCATCCCAATGATGAGATTGGGCTTTTAATATTTGGCCGAATAATCAATCTCACGCCTACAATGTTTAGGAAATTCAGGTATGGTTTTAGAAAATGTTGTTTACATTCATGTAAGCCGAGAGTAATGGCCAAGATATTGAATAGCCCGAGTCTATTAAACAACACGACCGTGGGCTCGGGCCGGTTAACATGCAAACGACGCGATCATGTCCAGTGGGCTGTATATGGGTTTGGGCCCATTATCGAGAAGAATGAGCCCATGATCCACGGACAAACCGCCTGGCTGTGAAATGACCAGGTTGCCCTCGCTGTGAAACTCGGTCGTCCACCCAATCGTGAACCATCCAAAAAGACAGGACCGCAGAAATGGCTGCACGGTCGACGAAGACGAGCGAGGACCGGAAGGGGGAAGGATTTCGATGGCTTCTCTCAGCTTCAACGGCGTCAATTCCGTTCTTTTCCAGCCTCCGGTCACGTTCGGAGCGCGTAACCTGCGGAGGAGGGGGACATCGGTGTCCGTGGCGGCGAGTTCCGCCGCTGAGGTCTCTTCGGAGAAGCCGGAGATCGAGCTGGAGTTCGTAGGAGTGAGTGTTGTGTTGCTGTCCGGGGTTTTATGGTGGTTTTGGTTTTTTTAATGTGTTGGTGTGTGCGCTTGGTGTTTGTTTAGCCCAAGGCGGGGGCGGACGGTTCGCTCCCTGTGGACAGAGCCAAGGCGGTTAGCGGTGAGAAGCTGCTTAGGAACATCATGCTTGACAACAAGATCGAGCTATACGCTGCATATGTCGGTTGCGATTCTATTTATTTGTTTTCATTGTCGAAATGCGGTAGATGAGCCCATGATTATGAATGTCTGGTGGCATGCCAATGTGGTGTAGGGTAAGGTCATGAACTGTGGTGGCGGCGGGAGCTGCGGTACCTGCATCGTTGAGGTAATTAGCTATTCTCTCTCATTGCCACGCTAATGTTTCCCTGAAAGTATGAGTTCTCGGATGTAATTTGCTTGCTGTGTACTACAGGTGATCTTCGGTCCCGTAGAGATATTATGTTTGATGATTTATGTGAGGCATGCTATTGAGTTTGTGTGCACGCTCCTGAAACGCCTTGTGGGCCTAGATTTTTCGTACTTCAAATCTACGGGAGTATTTTTTTGAAACTTTTATTTCAACCTTTACTGTGATGATAAAGACATCCAGCATGGATGATTTGGGTGCTTTCCTTGTCGATCGCTTGGAGTTTGATGAATCTAGCTAAATGTTAATTTCTCCCTGTTTGGTCAAGATAATCGAAGGAAAAGAGCTTCTGAACGAGCGAACCAACACCGAACTGAAATACCTCAAGAAAGTGAGCTCCGTCTATCTTCCCACTATTCTACCTCCTTCATCCTCATCTAAAATCCATGGTTGACTCGTTTCATGCTCGCAGAAACCCGAGTCATGGAGACTGACCTGCCAAACCATTGTGGGTAACAAGGAAAACTCAGGAAAGGTATGTTGATACAAGCTAACTCGACGGTATCCCTCATTACTCAGTCCGCTATATTAGTTCTGGCTTCAGGAACTGAGATTCGTCCTGTCTTTATGCTATTTCTGGTCTTAAAGGTTGTGGTTCAAAGATTGCCGCAGTGGAAGAAATGACATCGGGGAAGCTAATTAAGGAAACCCTCCCCCACCCCCAATTGGTGCTGCTGCATTACATTCTGCATTCTAGAGAGATTAAGGTGTGATGTTATCTTCTTGTCATATTGAAAACTTCCACATCCAAATTTTTGCACGTTCATATATCCCTGCATTTATGTGTGGGGTTAACCCTGTTCTCTCACAAGTTGTGGTCCTTGTCTAACTTTTGCTCTCGAGACAAAGGGCGCTCCCCCCAGACCTTGCTTCTTTTTGTTTTTCCAAGCTGTCTCTTTCTTTGAAACTTTAAAAGCTGTGTTCTTCAATTTCAATGCCATTAGCAATTTGTTTTCCTTTTCGCGGTCCCAGAAACTTTTCTGAGCCATGAAAAATGGAACAGCAGCAGCTCCTCTGGGCCAAGGGGGGGTTGTGGAAGATAAGGGGGAAATGGGGGAAAGTTCAGTACTCAGTAGTAAGTAGGACAGGAAAAGATCTCATTTGGGCCACCACCAACACAACCAACGCATTTATTAGGTTAGACAAAAGTTGGGGAATGGGGATTTCTCTGGAGGCCCAGAAAAGGTCACATATCGTGTTTTTTTTTTTTTTTTTTTGCAATAAAATCAATAATACACCACCTCTGCTGTGTAAGAGTGTAAGGTAAAAGGTCTTAAAGTAGTAAAAAGTCGGCTGGCTGTCCCAAAACTTCAAAAACAAAAAAAAAGGATAGAAAAACACTCTTGCCATATTTGAAAATGGGAATGATTGCCACCGATCGATCGATCGTCGCACCACATAAATTTTCATTTGTCAATTTTGTTTTTTGGGGTCGTGATAATTCCCGAATTTGAAGGAAATGCAGGTTATTTTGGCAAGCATAGCGATGGAGATACATACTTTTTTAATGTTTTGGCAGAAGAGATGGAGATACTTGGTATTTAAAGAATACATTAATACAATCAATTTGCTGTTTAGATGGGGTTTTGAAATTCATTCATTCGGGGTTTCTACCATTTTAAGTCAAAGACAAGCCGTGGAATTTGTCAAATCCCAAAGTCATAGAAAAAGAAAGAAAACCCATGATTTTTTTTTTTTCTTTTGGTAAACCCAAATATGTTATGTAAATTGTAAAATATATCCTGAATCTAAGGAAAATGAGGATGAAAAAGCTGGACTGACCCCCTTTTCTTTTTAATTTTAGATAGAGAAAATTCTAGATCAGAAGAAACTCCCCACGGGGTTGGTGGTGGTGGTGGTGGTAAACCCAAAAAACACACACAATTGGGAATCAATTCAAATTTCAAAAAAGGAGGAGAAGGAAAGGAAACCCTAAGTAACCATGTGTTTTGAAATCGATGTGGGCTAGAGCCACTCCTCCCCACACCACCCACATCATATTTGGGTTTTGGACATTATGCTGGCGGTGGTGGTGGTCACGTTTCTCGATGAGGAGTAATCAATCATCCATGTTATGTCAATTTCATTCTAGTGGGTGGACCAAAACATATGATTCCGGCAGCTGTAAAAACCAAACCCCATATTTTTCCAGCCCCCCCCCCCCCCCAAAAATTAATAATTAATAATAATAAATGAAAAAGTTTCCAGTTCTCTCTCGTTGACCACAACAAAACAAAAGGCCACAATAATTAATTAATATCAATTATTTATTTTATGTTTTTTTGTTTTTGAGTTTTTGAACCGGGGGGAGTAAGAGAGGAGGAGGTCATCCCGCTCTCTGAAACGCTCTCAAAAATCCCTCCCCTCCCCCAACACACTCGCTCTTCCACACTCTTCTTCTTCTTCTACTCCTCGTTGTTTCCCGACCACCTGCGGAGGGGCCTTACTTCACGACGACCTCGTAAGCTCACCCCTCACCCCCACCTCCAATGACCATCCCCCCACTTATCTTCCCTCTCCTTTCCCTTGTTTCTTTCCATCGGCGCCTTTTGTTACTTCCTGTTACGTGCCTATAGTTGACAACATTTTGTTTTTGGTCGTCACATGTTCGACTGTATGCAAGATGGGAAATTTTAACAAAATGCTTGCCGCCACGTAGTTGTCCTACGCAGTTTACGTTGCGGCGTGCAGTGTTCTGTCCAGATCTATCGCGGAATTTGTTTTGTTGGCTGTGGCCTTTCCCGTTTGGGCGGGGTGGTCGATTTCCTGGGTTTTTCTTTTTTTTTTTGAATTTTGGTTCGGACGGCGTAGTGTAAGGGAGGGTCCGATAATATATGCTGGATCTTGGATTCGTCCTTTGATGTTTGTTCTGAGATCGTTTTGGTCCCTTTTCGGTTAGTCACGATGTGAATGTGCCACTGGATTGATTGGCGGTGTTCTTTTTTTTTTTTCTTTATTCAAATGAAGCAGTGGAACTTCATCGGCACCGTGGCATTTGGCTGCATTCACTGTTGACCCGTAGATGTTGATGCATTACTGCATTCACTCTGCAATGGTTAATTGTATTACTGAGAATTGTGTTACTGAGAATCTGGGCGTTGCAAGCAATCTTCGTGCATCACTGGTTTCTCTATATTTTTATCTAATTTGGTGTAAATTTACTTATTTTTTTGGTTTTGGAGGGTAGGATTTCGAAGATTTGTGGGCGATGAGGTGCTTCTTGGACTGATGTCGGGGAGGACTGCCGATATGAACAAAGCAAATGATATCGGAGTCCGGAGAGTTGCCGATAATGTCCGGATCACACGGTCGCGAGCCAAAGCAGTTGGAACGTCCACAGGGATACTGCCGTCCTCCAGACCATCGTTTAAGCAGGATCACAAGCGTGTCCTTCGTGCAAGTGCGAAGAGAGCTGCCTCCAATGAAAATAAACCAGCTAATGAGGGAGATGCTGCTGCTACTTGCAATAAAAAAAGAGCTGTTCTCAAGGATGTAACCAACGTCTTGTGCAAACGCTCGTTCTTGAGTTGTGTAAATGCAGCCAAACACCAGGTTGCGCGGAGAAACCATGCTTTGTTATATTAAAATCAGTTTTATGGCCAATCCTTTCCCAAATTTGAGTCTGGGAGTATTTTTTCTTTGCTTTGGATTTGCACTGGACTCTTTACTTTGAATGGATCAGCGCTTGACTTTTGTGCTACCGGACAGACTGGGAAGAATGGTATGAAGGACGGAGCGGTGCCAGAGCATGAGGCTGCAAAAGTAGAACTGGCAACTGAGTTGTCCAAAATAAGAGTAGCAGATACTCTGGACGGTGTTATTCCTCCCAAATGCAGCAATGTCGGCACATTGACAGGACCAGCTTCAGATCATGTGAGGCAAGACACAGACGAAAAGGGTGAACCACCCTCACTGCGAAAGTCGAATCGCAAGCGCCTCAGAAATGAGAATGGAGGTTTGTATTTGACCTGTCGTTGGTAGATAATTCGCTGATTAGACATAATGTTGAAATCCTTACTAGTGATTTGTCGATGTTTGACAGATGATATGGAATCCGCGCAATTATTGTCAACACGTCCATCTGTTATCGAAATCGACTCCCGTGTCCATGACCCTCAAGCTTGCACGTCGTATGCCCATGAAATTTACAGCAACATAAGGACAAATGAGGTACACATTACCGAATTTCGTGAACCCATTTAACTTAGGAAGATGAAGTTGTTACTGTTGTTATATCCAACCGCAACGTGTTTTCCATTGTTTTCAGCTTGAGAGACGACCTTCCTTCGACTACATGGAAAGGCTACAATGTGACATTTCGCCCGGCATGCGCAGTATCCTTATCGACTGGCTTGTGGAGGTGAGCTTGAAGTTCTCCCACTCGACAATATATTACTGCGAAGCTCGTCATACGGCTAGCCGGGATCCTCTGATGTCTGATGTTCTGCTGAGTTAGTTTATCCAACATGATCAGGTATCTGAAGAATATAAACTGGTTCCAGACACGCTCTACCTCACTGTGAACCTCATCGACCGGTTTCTCTCACAAAACTACATTAAGAAGCAAAGCCTCCAATTGCTAGGTGTTACTTGCATGCTCATAGCCTCGTAAGTCCTCCATTCCCAATTGAATTACAGACGTACTTCCAGTTCCTGTACCAATTCTTATCGAAAGCTCTTTATATCTTCATCTGGTACCATAAAGGAAATACGAGGAGATCTGTGTGCCGCGAGTTGACGAATTTTGCTTTATTACTGACAACACTTACACCAGAGAAGAGGCAAGTTAACGTCTTAGTTTTGTCTGACCCTCCTTTATCTTCACTGTCTCATTTTACCGAAACTGTTTTGGTTATCCAGGTTCTGAAGCAGGAGAGTCAAGTATTGAATCACTTCCATTTTCAGTTATATTTTCCTACGACTAAATCTTTCCTCCGGTACTAATCCTCATCTCCCCACTTCTCCACTCTCCATCGCCTGATTGGTTTCTGAACAGAATGTGAGTCCTTATCCTATGATTGTGTTTTCCAGGAGATTCATCCAGGCGGCACAAGCATCTTCCGAGGTACTATTCATTGTTCCTTCCAATCCGAGAACTTAAGCTCCTGATAAAATGTGACATATAAACGCTGAGTCTTGCTGTTTCCTTCTCCGTCAGTTTCCTTCCCTCGAAATGGAGTTCCTCGCGAATTACTTGGCCGAGTTGACACTAATTGAGTACAAATTCCTTAAGTTCCTGCCCTCTGTAATTGCTGCATCCGCCGTCCTTCTCGCCAGATGGACCCTTAACCAATCTGACAATCCCTGGGTACCACTTTTTTTTTGTCTAATAACCCAGTCCCATGTTCAAGGTTGATCAAGGACTATTTTACTGACTCGGCGTTATTATATCTCGCAGAATCCAACTTTAGAACACTACACCAGCTACAAGGTGGAAGAGCTAAAGACAGTGGTTCTGGCTATTGAAGGACTGCAGCTGAATACAAGCGGCTGCTCCCTCAATGCCGTCCGACAAAAGTACAAACAACAGAAGGTAAAAGCTATGAACCGTGTTATTATCTTCACAGGATACGGAATGGGGGGCCTTTTGACTCATCGGACTTGTCATGTGGTTGCAGTTCAGAGCCGTGTCAACTCTAACCTCATCGGAGCCTGTGCAGACACTCTTCCAAAGATATAACAACTGCTAATCTCCTCCGGCCGTCCCTCGCCCGTGATATAACGATGACAACCGACCCATTCGTTTGCGTCAAATTCATTGTATTGATGTCTTTCGTTTTCAGTCTGGTGATTACAACACCAGGGATGGCAAAAAGAAAGAAAAGAAAAAAGAAGCTCCTTGCGAAAATAAACCCATTTTCGTGGATCGATCGACTCACTGATCCATCCTGTCTGTGTTGTTTACAGATAGTTTTCTCTACTTGATAGCATTTGAAGCCTTCAGGGATGAATTACCTCCGCAGTGTTAATTTCTCTCCGTCGTCAACTAAAAACCAACGACTCGACTTTCAGAAACTTAGTACCAAAAAAGAAGCCAAAATCAAATTTGCCTCCTCCCTCCCGGCGGCTTCCACTCTTTAGGTTCGGACTTCGGACAACCTTAAAAATCAACCCCATCATCGCCAGGACCCAACCAGACTGACCCAGCAGTGGAAGGCCTCCATGGCTGCAGCATCTTCCCCTTCCCCCACATTTGCCTCACAATCCACAAACCCTAGCCCTAGACCCTCCTTCCTCTTCAATCGCCCCTTCCTCCCTTCCCCCAGTAACCTCTCCTTCTCCAGTCGCAGCTTCTCCTCATCCCCCCTCGCTCCGCTCCGCTGCTCTCCCTTCAGGCGCACCGCGATAACTGTCCCCTGTGCATCCGCTGAAGTGTCGTCCTCCGCCAAGGCTTTCCGTGGCCTCTGCTACGTGGTCGGCGACAACATCGACACCGACCAAATCATCCCCGCCGAGCACCTCACCCTCGTCCCCTCCAACCCTTCCGAGTACGCGAAGCTTGGCTCTTTCGCCCTCTGTGGCCTCCCTTCCAGCTACACCACTCGGTTCGTCTCTCCCGGTGCGACTAAGACCGAGTACTCCATCATCATCGGGGGAGCCAACTTTGGTTGTGGATCATCCCGGGAGCACGCGCCTGTTGCACTAGGAGCGGCCGGGGCGGTCGCCGTGGTGGCGGAGTCTTACGCTAGGATATTCTTTAGGAACTCAGTCGCAACTGGGGAGGTTTACCCGATAGAGGTTGAGGATAGGGTCTGCCAGGAGTGCCAGACTGGGGACGAGGTGTCCGTGTTGTTGGAGGAAGGTGGGGGGAGGTTGATTAATCATAGGACTGGGAAGGAGTGGAAGTTGAATCCGATCGGCGATGCCGGGCCTGTGATCGAGGCGGGAGGAATCTTTGCCTATGCGCGGAAGACAGGAATGATACCTTCCGCGGCCTAGAATCGATCTAGTGAGGTAGCAAGTCGCTGGACCCTTCCAATGTTTGCTTGGCTATTGTGATCCCTGTGATGGCTACATTGCGCTTTGCATACTTAAGATAAGGTCAGAACGGTGATATATCATTCAATGACATGATGTGGTTTTCGAGACTGTCCTGTTTCGCTGCCTGGATTTCCGCAGGAACATTAGGTTGTCATAAAATGTCCGGTCCTGCTTTGCCGTTAGGGCCACGGCCAGTCAATACGCCTTAGAATGGCTGTGATCATTTGATTTTGCATCTGTTCCTCTAGAGTCTAGAATCGGCAGGTTTCCATTTTGTGGATTGATTAAGGAATGTTTTTTTCTTTGTTTTTCTTTTGCAGGCTACTGGACCTCCGTTGCAGCTTCTTGGGTGCTTTCGCATATAGAACTACCTTAGTTTTTCCCTCGGATGTTTTTTAGGCATGAGAATGAGCCCCCTGTTGTCTTGTCATTCGAATTTGGACTCCGCAACCGCTGAGCATTTGATGCCAGCTCTTTTATGTAAGGATGCTTGTTTATTTAACTCTAGTTGGTTTGGACTTGAAGACATTGGAAAATTAGGTTGGCCTTGTCCTCTTCTTTTGGTATTATAAGATGGTGAAGCTATCTTAATGGCTATTTGATCATGACCTGAACTCCATATTATCGAATTTTGATCCGAATGCGCGCTGAACTTGTGACATCTTCAACGTTTTGATCATTGAGTGGATGTATAATAAACATCATGTTCATGTACATTTTGTAAAAATCCCTTGGAAGGTCATAACGGGGTGCCTAAGTGAACTACAAGTGTATAATAAAGAATGACAGTTTGATTTGGACGAGTGCAATATTTACACACATTAATGACGATCTATCTAATCCTGTGAAGTTGCCGAGTACTCGAACAGTAGACGTTTTGAGGGAGCTGATTGTAGGAGCACCCTGAGACGACTTGTGAGCTGGTATATCAATGTCCATTGCATCGCCATCTCGGAATCCTTCATCTGTCTAACAATGGAGGCCTGAGAGAAAAGAGGAAGATTCCAACCT
The DNA here is from genome assembly GCA_029817715.1 of Melastoma dodecandrum. Classification (NCBI taxonomy): domain Eukaryota; kingdom Viridiplantae; phylum Streptophyta; class Magnoliopsida; order Myrtales; family Melastomataceae; genus Melastoma; species Melastoma dodecandrum. Next base: position 257,640 of record JARUPY010000211.1, read on the forward strand.
TAGTCTCAGAAGATCGTAAAAGCAAAAGGCACCGGACTGAATGATCCCAGGAGGAGTACCTGGAGACGTTTCCCGAGCCGAACTTCAACTTCCGTACCGAAAGATATATTGCTGGCCAAGGATTTGAAAGGATCAACAGTAGGGTCGACAGAAAGCAGGCTCGGGATTTGTGGCGCATAAACCACCCTCCACCTAGCCTGGCCAAACTCTCCCTTGCCCTCTATTCTTGGCATGAGAGTTTCAAGAGTTGCGGTGGCGAGCTTCTTAAACGCAAGCTGTCCATCACCTTCCAAGATAGACTCGGCCAATTGACTCTCAAAAACTCTAGCCGCCTGTGCAGATACAATCATAAAAGTCCAACGGCAATAAGAACGAAATGGCACATGATAGGATGGGAAACGACAGCATCAACAGTACATGGAATTTTCAAACGAGTTATTTCCTATTGTTACCTCAGTAGGTGAGAGTACGTCCTGTTCTACAGTACGAGTACTGGTCACCACCAGGTTATCCTGCCAGTTACTAGCTCTACTCTGTATCCTGAACTGCCACTCCGATCCAACCAGAGCCAAGTCCAACAACGGGTCCAGACCGTGCTCGGGCTCAAACTTAGCAATGTTCAAATGCTCTCTATTAAGCCTCACCTACAAAATCAACCTTCGTCAGCTAGGTTAGTGCTGCTTGACTCGGGTTCTGGGCGAGAGTCCATCACATACCTGAGTAGCGACGAGATTTACATCACCATTTTCAAACGTGAGAATGCCTTTGGGCATAATTAACTTGGAATGCGCCAAACCATTCAGCTCGAGCTCCCCGCTGACGGCAAAATTCAGGATTAACGGATACACTATCCTCAACTCGGGTCCAAGGGTGAGCTTCAAGTCACTTAGACGGATGTCTACTTCGGGCTTAAAGTTCACCACATCTGTTTCCTTATCGACTTCAGCAGACTTGACTGCAAAAGGGGAACACAGATACTATACTTCAGCAGAGCATTATATGGGATATAACACAAGAATTTTACCAAATGAAATATCAATGCAAGAAAGGACCATAAGGAGGAAAATAATAGTAAGAGTAAGATCAGCCTACTATTAAAGTAGCCTAGACATATTTGACGACTAATAATTCACAATTGCCCAATCAGGTTTTCACAAAACCATTCAGAATGCTACCTGATGGTCCAGAAGACCCAATCTGTGAGGCAGCAAGTTTGAGGCCAAAGAATCTTGAGATATATCTGGAAGCAACCATACGGTTCACACCTCCGACACTTAGCCGGGACTGACGCGAAGGCAATTTCTCAAAAGGAGGGGCTCCGCTGCCCTTGTCATGGGGTAAATAAGCTTCCCCTTGACTCAGTTTAATATCGCCAGAAATATTCGGCTGAAAAATAGAGCCGGATATTTGTAGTTGAGAGTCAACCTGGCCACTATAACAAAAAGAAATAGCTTTAGAAAGTCATTCCCAGTGAGAAGTAACGACAAGCACGATTAACGGATAAGAAGAAATCCAATAAATTGTATGGAAAGCCATTAGTATTACTTATAAAAAAAAAGCCATTAGTATTTGCAGCTGAATAAGTAGCTAAGAGATGAGACCTCAAAACATTCTTTGCTCGCACTTCAAGCATTTCGCACTTCAAGTCAATTCTATCTCCAGGTAATGCATCGGTAGTCTTGAAAGGCAGATTCCCTTTCACAAACAATTTACCCCTTCTGCTAAACTTACTCTCTAATGAGCTGATGCATAGTCTATTTGACTGTACATGGAGTGTCCCACCAAGATTTGTCAGAGGCTTCTGGAGCACCGGAGAATATACAGAAGCCCTGTGGAAGGATGCTGATCCATCAAAGACTGGTTGCTCCACTGTACCCCTTACCTATCAGTTCAAGTAACAAAAGACATGAAAGTAAAGGATTAAACATTCACCCCATAAATTCATGGAAATACTATTCAAGATACAACAAATGACCTACCTGAAGTACAATGTCTGCATTACCATGAAGCCAATTTGCATATGGAGAGAGAGCAGTTAATAGCATCATGCCTCCATCTTTGACATCTGCGTCAACCCGAACTTCCCCAACATCAAGGACATTCCAATTCAGACCTTTGAGACCTTCGGCTAACTGAGCATCCCAGGCCTCCTCATTTCGTCCTCTAGCCACTTTCTTCTCACCAGTTTCTTCCAATGTAACCCGAGGGCTTTCTTTTGACCAAGCAGAGGTCCAAGAAGAACCCCTTCTGTCTGTTTCATTATTTCCTTCTTCAACATTATTGGCTGAAAAATTCAGTGGAACACTCCCTTGAATGTGTACATGCCCACTTTGAATAACAGGTTCCAATTTCGCATTAAACAGAAAACGACTTGCAGATGTCAGAGATGCAACAATTTCAGCGCGCCCAAGATCAATGCCTCCTATAGCACCATCTAAGAGTCTCACCTGCACGTCACATTCTGGTCTAGCTAAACTCCCCCTCAGATCTCCTTCCATGTGCAGAATACCTTTAATGGGTGCCAACAAGTGATGCAAAGAGTGTATTGCATCCCTTGCCGAAGATTCAATAACATGAAGAACTGTTGGGACCAAACTCACAGGAAAATTCAAAACGGCGAAATGTAGATTTGTTTTCAGGCCAGATAAAGTCCCATCTGCATGGATAGTGGCATTGTCCTTTTGAATGAAAAAGTTGTCGAGTCGCAAGCCATCATCGTTGCTGTATGCACCGACCGCCAAAACACGCTGTGTTTTATAAGCTCCCCATTCCCAGTCCTCGCCATGGAAATCAAACTCTGCCTGAAGATGCATGAAACAAACAACTAAGACATTGAAGGAACGGAAATAAGAGAACAAGAAAGCAAGCAGACTTTACATGGTTATGCAAGCTGCAACCTCTATGTTATCAAAGAACAGTCATGTGAGTACATGTTTCAGCAAGCAAAACAAGTCATATAGGCAGTGCGAAGTATAGACAACAGCTCTCAAAGAGTATTCAAACCCGAAATTTTATGGTAAAAAGTGGATCAGCCAGTAGAACATGAGGCAGACATAATATTCAAAGAAGGTGGTCCCATAATGTAATTTGTGGGAAACTCACTAAAGTAGAGAACTTCTACGAGAATGGACCCATAGAGTATCAAAATGGATCATTCTCGGCAGATATAAGCTGCATTATCAAAAAGCTAGACCAGGGAAGTTACAGTCCCAAGTACCAAGAAAATGAGTGATAAGGGTTCTCAAATCTTGGAGAAGGGGGTGGCAATTTCGAATTTTTGGCCTTATCGACCTATGGATGTAAAATAACGAGAGCTCATTAGAGAGAACCCTCCAATCTCTTACTCTCTAAGGCAATGTAAAAACTTGTTTTTTCTGATAATTTTTGCCTTTCTAATCATTCATATAGATTTATTTAAATAAGAGTACAGCAGTATTAAGAAAAGGAAATGAAGATGTTTTCCTAACTAGAAAGATAATATTACTTACCTAGGAAGATTATTCTTCTGTGATAAAACCCAAATCATCATAATTTACTTATTGCCTTAATGATACCATATTGTCTCATGGGTGTTCAAGAGTGCATAATGTAAGCATTTACCTGAGTGTCCCCATTCCCTCCACCGCTGGCATCAAAGGACCCATGCCATTGGCCTTTAAATTCGGAGAGACCAGGAAATGCTAAGTCTTCAGGAATAATCTCATCCATGTACATATAATGACCCCGAATCACCTGTGAAATCAGTATACAATTTGATTCAATCGACAAGCTGATATTACCATTATTAGTTACCATAAAAATTCATTACCTCAAGAAGCTCTTGCAGACTTTCTGTGTCCAAACCTACACTCTGCAAGTTTCGAATAAAAAATTCCTGCCAAAATGCACAGATAGGGTAAACTCAGTTCTACATTGATGCACTGTTAACAAAACCATTTTGAAGGGTTTCATCGGACATATGATTACTATACGCAAAAAACTACCAAGAGAATCAAGAATGCAAGAGAGGATAACCTAGTAACTGGTCCTTTTGCATCCAGATGATCAAGAGTGGAAGAAACAGTTGTACAATGCAGAGAGACATAATCAACGCCAGTCACCATGGAAACAATTGAAGTGCACATTAAAGCAGAAAGTAACCAACAAAGATGGAGATAAGTGACAATAGAGCAATTCTACCTGTACCCTACCCTTCAAGGTTTTGAGCACACTACATATGTCATCATTATCTGACCCACCAATAAATGAATGGAATCTGCATGTTATGCAGATGGCCCCAGTTACCATGAAGGTTATCAATACTCGCTTGTACCTTTGATCTGGAATGGACAGCTGGATCAGTACTTCGGGAAAGAAGCCTTGCAAGAGGTAGCATTTCAGCTACCTCAGCTTGAGGAACTTCAAGTCTCATCCTCCATCTTCCCATAGAAGATATGACACTACCCAAATGACCGGTAAGTGCCCTCTGCAACAAGCCACCACTTTCACCGCCTGTTGGATTTCTGTCCCTGCTACCAGGCAACACATACTCTCCCTGAAGCTCATATCGACTACTGCTTTGTTCCAAAATAGTTTTCTCAACTGTAATCTGCAGGAGCACATTAAATAAGCAGATGAAGAGGTAGACCTGTCATTACTGTATTCATAAGCTGTGTTTGCTGATTCCTTCATTAAAAAATAGTAAGAAATGAATTGAATCACAAACAGAACTGCAGATCCAGGGAAAAGTGCTAGGCACTAGGATATTGAGACCATTCAACATTCAGCAGACTTCTCGATTTCATATAAAAGAGGAAATCTTCATAGCAAGAAAACCAAAAGTTGATGTGATAGATTGAGTTTGCCTTACATAATTGCAGGGTATGATTGCTGAGATAGCCATGAACTAGACGATAAAATACAAATAGAAGACAATTGAGTAATAAAGGACCTAGCAAACAATGACTCGAGGTACTCACAACATCCCCGCTCCATCGAGCTGCCACATCCAATGCTTCACCAAGCACACCACTGAATTTTGGCCGGAGTACAGACAAATTTCCATGACCTCTTCTCTTTTGAAGATTCAGCTGAATTTCAGCCTAAAACAGAACCAAAGAAATATTGGCAATGTGTGAAGAGCACATGCTTATATCGTATAAGACGTGTACGTACTCTCTGAATCATTCCACGGAGTGAGGCCAACTCCATCTCATCAAGGGGCAGATTCCGCAGCTGTAATAAAGAGAGACGAGAGGAAAAAATTATGACCTCTCAGAAAATGTATAATGGAGTGGTCAATCACCTGGGGTTCATCTTGTTCACCGAGCACAAGTTTTGAGAATGAAAAAGCAGTACCAGAATCGAGAAAAAGAAGTACCTCCAAGGTAGCACTCAGACGGGGTTGATAACACATGTTGGCTCTTAACTGTCCCTTTTGAAGAGAAAAAGACAATAGTCTTCCATTTGTCTCATTTCCTTCAACAAGTCCAAGTGGGCCAGCCACTTCCACTGCAAGACTTTCATCAGGTCTACCCATGGCTTCCAGCTGTATTTATATACAAAGAAAAGTAACATTTCATAAATATACCTTAGGAGGTACATGCATTTTTTTCTTACGAAGAAATTCTCTAACAGTATGAGAATTTCTAAATACAGTTCTGAAACTCCTTCACCGCAGCACCATCCCCCATGTAAACGCCAAAATATAGCACCGAGTGAATAACAAAAAGAAACAAAATCTTCCTTTGGGAGGCAAAGCAATTTCAGTAGAAACTCAAAAAATAGTATCAACCACCTTGATGTATTCCTTTGACATCTTCAGCGGCCCAGCCAATTGAGGTGCGAGTGTCAATTGGTTTAACTTGAGGCCGGATATGGAAACATCCCCAACTAGACTCCTTGTGCTTTCTGCTGCTGCCGCTACCAAATCTGGCACTGCATCCACCCTAATTGGCTGATTGACTGGAAGGTTTGCTTCAATGACCTCACCATGAAATCTTATCCTCCCAGTGGCTTTTAAATGCACAGGTCTTGGAGAATCAAATGGATAAGATGAGACAGAGCTTAAAAATTCAAAGCCACGCATACGCAAATCCAACTCAAGTCCTTCAAAAGTGAACGGAATGCTCCTGAGCACTTTCACGTCACTTTTATCAAGCCAATAATCCTCAGGATAAGAAGTTAGGATTTTCCAGTGCAAATCGAAATCTGCAGATGAAGAATTAACAGTTATGTAGTCATGTGAGATTATGATGTCCCCACGTGCATCATTGAAGGATCCCTCGGCTTTTGGTGCAGTCCATTTTATGTCAAACCTCCTACAATGGCATAATGACATAAGTATTCTGTATTCTTTAACGACAAAATTACAACAATATTTTTATTAGCTAAACTTTAAAAGAGCTAGCAAATCTCACGGTTTCATAAGTGAACCAGAGAGTTTTGTTTCACCGGTTAAATCCCCCAACTTTGGAGACATTGATTGTAGATGATCGGGCATATAGCGCTTCAAGATGTTATCAAAACATAAATTTCCAGAGAAATTCATATCCATGGCAGAGTCATCCAGCTCACCCTGTAAAATTTTTTAATAAACTCTAACTAATTCAGGCAACAATACATTATACCAAAACTGTAGAACAAACTTATAAAAAGAATTGTAAAACAATACCTCTGGGCAAATCCATGCATTTCCAGCTCCTCGGATTTCACCACCATCCACAAGACTAGCTCTAATCCCATACAAATCGGCAACCTATAGAAGGAAAGGACAAGAGTAAAACACAAGTACAGAATATCTCGTTAAAGACTAAACTCACACACATTTAGGATTTAAGATAAGTTCTTACGCAGTTATCACTGTTGAAAGTGAAATTAGCCGAAAGATACGAAAATGGAACTCGATCAAAAGCTGCTACTGCGCCAGCCTCCTTGTTTCTCATCATGGCATCATAAGCAGTAGATACAGGAGGCTCGGAGAGAGAAGAAACAATCTTCCTCGAAACGATACCGCTGCCAACAAATACAGGAACATCCAGTGGACCTTGACAATTGAATACTGCCGTTATTGAACCTGCCAACTGCAACAAAGTGTAGTAGAACCTTCATTAAGGTTGATGTCCCTCAAACCTCTTGTTTTTATCTCACTGCCCATAAGGCTAAAGGTACAATATTCTATGTATTACAACAACAATCATCAATGATTTATCCACATGCCTTTTTATTCACATCAAATTTACCCAAATAGAAATATAGATCTAGTGTGCATGTACCGGAAATATCAGGGGTCGCATCCTAAAAGTTTTCATCAGGTCATTCACTTCAACAGAAGGAACCTGAAAGGAAGGCAGGCACGTTTCAGGTCAAATACTAAGGACAGACAATATGCCAACTGAAAATTGACGCTTCAAACCAACTACATCATGATCTTCCAGGCAGGATGTCTTAAGCAAAGAAATTCAGGCAGTGAATTTCAATCAGATACAAGGCAATGATTCAGTTCCAGAGCCAAAGAGCGTAGCTCTCGAACGAGCAATCGAAAAGATGAGGTTGCCCAATGACAAGTGTAGCCTATGATACGTCATAAATTTCCAAACAGAAAATTTTCTGAAAGGTACAGAAAAGGAGATAGAACAAGTAAATAAGGAGTAAACATAGATCCAAAGCAACTCTATAAAGACATCAGTGACACACTGGTAGCTTTAACTAAAGAAACCATAAACATAATTTAGAGCTTCTTGCTGATGGCATTCATCTTTCTTGCAGCCCCTAACTGAAGAAATCAATAAAGCATTAAAGAGTGTACTACTGACATACCAAAAGAGAATGAAATATTTGATTAAGACCAATAAGCCGAGAATGCTGAAGTGAGCATGCAAATCACATGTCCAAGTTGACTGTTCAACGGTTACACTGGCTGAAATCATTCAACCAGTACCGAGAAGTGAAATTTGTGTGAACGACAACAATTTTATGTAAGAATGAGACCTGTGAAGTATGAAATATGATAACCCAGGAAAGATATAATAAGCCCCAATAGAAAGACGATACCTGGCACATCACATGATATTCTCCATCATCAGGATTGATTCCAAAATCACCTGAAGCTTCCAGTGGAACACTGCCAAACCATCCACTTGCATTTTGTAAGAAGATCCTCTGGCCCCGGAAGCATAAGCTAGCTGTGACATCCTAGGAAAGGAGGACGAAAGAATCAGATCTTAGTCATGAGATGAACAATCGGAAACATGGATGGAGAATCACATATCTGGAAGGCCAGTCCTGCCACATCATACCAAAAATCTAGATGGTGCATCATATATCTCGAAGGCCAGTCCCGCAACATCAAGCTGACCATATATGTTTGGGAACAATTCTTCTCCTGACATGCACAGATGTACCTGCAAGAATCTTGGTCTGTTTAGGAGAAGTGAGGCAAGACATTAACATCAGGGCATGCAAAAGGAAAACAAAAGAGAGTACTCAAAATAGAACATCAAAAGCTTGGATCAAATCATAAAACTAAACCAGCAAATCATACGATTTTCACTTAAATCTGACAAATGAAGACATCGCATATAGTTAAGTTGATAACAGAAGACCATTAGCCTTCTCCACATTAGTTTTTGGCAATCACCTCCTGCATATTTGGTTTTCAACAGATGCAGAGAAGTGATTGTCTACCATAAGAGGCTTTGGACCTATGGTGATGTTCACCCAGCTCAGTTATCGCCAAGTTAATCCCAAACATGGTGATGGCTTTTGCAAATTATTGTATGATAAGTTAAGGACGGTAAGGTCCTTTGGACCCACAAATCCTTGCCAAACCCAAGATGTAAGTAATTGCTGCTCATACTTTTTGACAATTAGAAGGTTCCGGAGATGTCTAATCAGAACTAACACTATCCACTAGTTGCAGTAGGAGCACTATCCTCAACCGTAATTATAGAGTAGGGTGAGAATATCCTCATGGGATCAGGTGTTCCATTGAATTAAAGTTGCAGTGAGAAAGCCTCCATAACACATTGACAATCAACATTTAATCATACCAGCCAAAGATGTTCAGGCCAAACACCATAACAGCACCTTGAAGAATTCATAGAAATTAACTTGGTAAGGAAGAAAGAAGAATGGGGTGAATAAATATAAGCACCTCACCAGTAGCCCTTCCTTTGAACCATGATATAGGGATGTCTACAATTCTCTCAAAGAGCTGTAAATAGAAGACCAACAGCCAGAAGGTAATACGAGTATGCAAGCAAGTACAGAAAGAAATCCCCAGACCAGAACTGATTGTAATTCCAATGGATTCTAAAAGTTTGGTAAAACATATACTGGAGTAAATCGGATTTAATCCATGGGACGCCAACTCTGGCATTGCAGAGTTCAGTTATGATGTCAAAGTTCATGGCCTTAAAACACCATGCCGCAGAAAATCTTAGGAGCATACTTGATACGGGAGGTATAATTTTTAAGTAATTTACCGGAGCAAAGAGTCGAGAAGTCTTCAGGTTTGCATGCCATTTCTGCTCGATGTTGTCAACAAAAACATCAACTGATAGCCAACCACCATCATCCGATGTATTATCTGACCTCCACATCTGACAATTCCCATCCAGCTGTACATGAATGAGACCATAGTTTTTCTGAAATCTCACATGACCATTGGCATTCTCCATCTCTCTGTATAATCCACCGGGAAAGTCATTTGTCATTTATCTTCAAACACTTAGCATCTCCACTAAAAATATTAGTGCACTGGTTTCAACGAAAAAATAATTCCTCGATAATTTTAACTTTGCGTTACTATATGACAAATAAAGACTGCAAGTTTAGAATATGTAATGCCTAGTATTTATCAGTTCCTGTATCAACCAAAGTAGATTATACCACCATCCCATAGACTGAAAAAAAAAACTCAGATTAACAATGTTCACCTCTTTTCTGTGGCTTTTATTTTTAACTTGCAATGCAACAGTAAAGGAAAAACCTGGGCTCATTGTCGCCATATCCAAGGATCATCAAGCTTCCATCTCTGAAGTAAACTGAATCCAAAGTAACCGGGAGCACCTTACCGATGCCTTCAGTTGGTAGCAATTCTGTCCCTTCAACAAGTTCTTCCACCACTTCTTCGACTTTTGGGGCGATGGTTGACTTTAACTTTTTCAGGCTGCCGGAGAAACTGCCCAACAACCGCTGACCCATATTTTCATATAGAGTAAGAAACTTCGCATTCTGACGAAGCATCCCAACCGGTCTATCAATGGAAAAGGAGGAATTTGCTTCATTAGGATCAGATTCATGTAAATCATCTCCCTTTTGACTCTTTGGGATATTTAGACCTTCCATATTAACCTCTACATTTCCATCTCCGGCATTGACTTTTTCCATAAGACTCTCGGAAGAGGGATTTCGGATGAATTTTCCTGATTCCTCAAGTCCACCAGATACCGAAAGAAAAGGATCACTAACTATATTCAAGTTACCGTCTGGGTAGTCATTGTCCTTGTTCACTAATTCCACAGGTCCAATTACAGTATTGCCAGATGAATCAGTAGTGGAATTCTCTTCATTTAATCTTAATGCACTACTGGAATCTCCTGTAATGACTGGCGATTCATATAGAATACCTAGAGGTAGACTCTGGAAATAAGAAGCAGCAGCAGCTGAACTACGATTTAATATTCTTCTTTTGACTGTCGCATTGTCTTCATAGAACTCTATCCCGGCAGCTTTCCTTTTCAGTTTGTGTTTTCCAGGACCCTTTTTTCGCCTAGACCATAATTTTTTCTCAGAACCATTTAACTTCACACCAAATGACTTCTCTAATTCGGCATGTTTAATATCATAATTAGCTCTAGTGTCCATACAACGATGATCCCGGAACTGCACCAGTTCATCAATAGATGGAGAAGAATCATAACGTGCTGAATTTTTGGATGTTGAAGGATTCTCCCTATCTTTGAAGTCATCATCTTTTGATGGTCTGATGCCTTTCTCAGAGAGCACATAACCAAATTCTGCAGCTTCTCTAGCTGAATTATCCCTTTGTTTTGACCAACGCGTAGCTGCTTCCTCTCTAGCAATCCTTCTGGTTCTTGTTCGATGGTCAATCCCTTCTTCTGATGACAAATGCCGTGGCACAAAACCTTCCGTGGAAGGTATCCCCAACCATGTGTAATCCCTCTTTTGCACAACAAGAACAGATGGATGTAGAAGAACTGCATCGATGACAATTTTCCCGCGCCTCAAACTCGAAAAAGGCCGGAGACAAAGCTTAATAGTGGAGACCTCTCCACAAGAAAATTCTTCCACATGAGGTCCAAAGGAACAAGATTCCAAGGTAATGCTCAAAGGAGAAATCCCTCTTACCTTTCCGCAAATTATATCCCGCTGGATATACTCACTGAGAGTTGAACAGACAGAAGGCAAAATTTGGGCTTCGATAAACCCCTTTGCCTTTGTCTGCCCATACCACAGCAAAAAGCAGACCCCAGATATAACGGCTACAAACACTGAACTCCTAAACAATAACAACCCTTCGTGCCACTGCGGGCCCAAAGACTTTACCACTAAGGACTTGCTACGATTAAGAGGACCTTTCACGCAATTTGCGATTAACCCACCTCTCGAACCAATATTTTTCTTAATCAACTCAACATTTTCCCTAAAGAAATGAGAGAACCGAACTGCCCTTGACACCCAAGGTTCCCCCTTCCCACACTTACACCTCCAAACTCTTCTCCTTCTGTGCTGCCTTCTCTTCTCTGGCACCACAAAATTAACGTTGCTTCTCCCATTAGTAATAGGGATGCAAAGGGATACCCCACTGACAAACGGGTTATTCAGCTGAACACTCATTATCCCCAACCGAGCATTTTCATGCCAGAACGCCTCATTTCCTGAGAGAAGGACCAAACACAAAGCCTCCGCTGCCAATATCCCTGCCTCCGGAAGCTACAGATTCATAACAGGGTTACATTAGCAGGTTACCCAGAAAGCACTTAACTAATAAAGACACTTTAAAACATAATTAATTCATAGCTAAGACACCTGAGAAAAATTTTCCGCGAGACCTAATCCTTCTCTCATCAAGGAACCATCCCACAAAACATCTTCCCACAAGTCACCAGAAAATGAAGCACTACCTCCAACCCCAATTCCAAACAAACCGTATAACCGAACATAACCGCAATCCATAAACCCGAAGAAAAGAAGGAACCCATATGTCTTCCCCTTGCACAGACCAAAACCTAAACCCCAAATAAAAAAAAAAGAAGTCCTGAAGTAAAGAACGGAGCAAAGACTGTAACAAAAACAACAACCCGAAAAAAGGAAACGGGAATCTTCAAGCACGAAACTAAATGCCGAAACCTCACGAATCAACAACACCCAGAAAAGGAGAAGTCCCAACTGGAAGGGACAGGATGGAAAAGATTCGATCTTTCCCGTTCCCTTCTTGTTCTTCGTTCCTTTCCTAGTTCTTTGGACAAGGGCTCGCTCTCTCTCCGTCTCCCCCGCCCCTCTCGCTCTGTGCTTGTTCGTGCGTGGTCCGAAAGGGAGGATTTTTTTCATTTTAGCCCTCATTTTTTAGTTTCTCTTGGATTTGGGTTCAAGCAACTCAAGTTAGTCAAATAAGTCCTCTTTGGTTTCTAAATGTTGTATCAACCGATTCAAATTTACAATGCAGGTCTGAATTCATGCAAACATAATTTATATGATTAGCTCACGTGAACATTGGTTTAGTGAATCGGTACAATTTATGGTGCATTAATTAAACGAGAACACATTTTCTAATATCTAAAATTCCTTTTGTTAGTCCACAAAAGTATTTGCAAAATAAATCAGTCGTATATACAGACTACTCAAAGCTAGAACTCTGAGTTAATGGTGAAAACAAGCCGAACCGAACCCTTCTAGGCTCAAGCTCGGCTCAATAAAAAAAATATTCAGCTCGAATTTGGCTCGAGCTTGATCGAGCCCAAAAAACCGAAGTTCAAGCTCGGCTCAGTCCGGTTTTAGGGAGCCTGAGCTCGGCTCAATATGTTCGATAACCCTAACAGATGTAAATAAATAGGTTCAATACTTCAATATTATTAATTATATTATATTATGCTCACGAGCCATCAAGGTTTTCGTTATCGAGCCGAACCAAAACTCCTCCAATTTTTCTTTTGCCGGACTGGCTGCTGTTTGTAATGTCTCTTCTCCTTCTTTTTTGTGGCAGCGAGCATTGCGTTCCTCGCGGCTGCCTCTAGAGCAGCTGCTCTAGCCGCAGAGTCAACCTCCACGCCAGGTTTCTTCTTCTTCAGAGATGCCATCTTCTTCAGCCGCTCTTTCATGTCGACAGATGATATATCCTCTCCTGTCTGCTCGGTTTCCACTGTGCTATTCCGAGTTTCCTTGCTGTTGGCCTGGTCCTATGTATCTTTGGCCTCTTTCGAGGACTTCTCCTTCTTCTTGGCAATTTTGGACTCTCCGAGAGCATTATCCTTCTTTTCTGACTCTCTATCAAGCTCGCCGTCTTTATTCTCTTGCAATGCCCCTACAAATCCAAGTAACTGACAAAAACTAGATCAGATTAATCTACTAGAAATTCCAAATATCAACCACTTCGACATAAATAATTAATCTTCCAAATTCCCTTCCAATTCACAAACACCAGCATATTCAAATCCACTATCCATGTAAACTGAAGTCAACTATCCATATTGCATCCCCTACAACGCAGCATCGTACAATTGCTCTTTAACAAAGCAACAGCACATAATTCATAACCCTCCTGCAGCTTTTATTGCAAAACAGATCATATTTAATGAATGGCATGGCACCATCGGGCTGGCCAGTATCTATGACTAAACCAATTGTCATTTACGAAGGTTCAATACAGGAAAGTTCAAAGGCACGGTTAAAGTGGAAATCCTATGAATTGTACATGCATTAATAACTCCATTCTGATAATTCATGCATCATGAAAGGCAAAAATAACTGAAAGTTTCATAAAGATGGTAAGTCAGAACAATTACCACGCATATTTGCCTGCATATTTCGTAGATTTTCCTGCATATCTTCAAATGGGTTTGAACTCCTGGTATTCATTGCCATTCTAAATGGTCAATTTCTTCGGTCTCCTACTATGGTCACCAAAAATGAGTTCGCGTCGGAAACGAATCACGTTGGAAATATTTGACACAAATACTTACAGCGGTTCCGATGTGGTCGCCAATAATGAAAAGATGAATTGTATTAACAAATGATGTCAAACGATGTCTTACAAATAAAAGAAAAAGCTACAGCCATGAAAAAGCAAAAAGATTGATGATGCGGATGGTGGTGACGTCGTAGACTTGCTGCCGACGCATTGTGCTTGCGGACTGGAGCGGTGGAATTTGATCTCTGGACGGAGTGTGGACGGAACGTGGACGAAGGTAGTAATGGATTTGGATACTAAGGGCTCTACGAGCTCACCCTAGTGAAGGAGTGAAGGCGGAATTTAGTTGTCAAGGGTTTGGAGGCTCACCTTGACGGTGGAGTGAAGGCGGAGATTGGTTGTCAAAGCTACGGTTGCTCACTCCGACGATGAAAGGATACCAAGGGCCTTACGAGCACCCTGGTCTAGATGCCTGAAGACTAAAAGCTAAAAGGGTTGACCATCAATACACTGATTGACCTTGAATAATTGTTGTCCTTTTTTAAGAAAGATTTTTCCATTTATATTGAATCTTTACGTGCTTAGGATGTGTGCCACGTTCCCATAATATCTCTTCAGGTCGTGACCCCCTTAACTGACTCCCCAGATCTCGGTAACTAGTAGACGTTGTTCTTACCTACATCTCCTATCAATTTGAACTCGCGTAGACTTAACAACTTTTCCCTTTTATATCAAATCAGTTAACTAGAGACCCCAGATTTTCTCCACCTAGAAATCATGGAAACGTGGCCCCATAACTGCTTTTTCAAAAATCTCGGAGTCAAGATCTTTTCTGGTTTTCATAGACTCTGACCCCGACGGTCCTTCGTTGACTTAGTACTTCCTTGGCATACTCACATAACGGTGGGCTTGTAAACACTCTTAATGACCCCTGACTTATGGGCTTCGTAAAATGAGCCCAAAATTTCTGTTATGGTCTTAGTAGACTTAATATGGGTCAACGAAATGGGTTTGTGGGTTTTTCATAAAATGACCTGAATTTATGGGCTCCTCATAATTAGGCCCGAGATTTCTGTCATGTCAACAACGGGGGACTCGAAAAGATAAACCTTTTTGTGGCAAAACCCCAAGAAAGACAACAAATTTGATGATATGGGAAAGGAAAGGAAAAGGAAGAGGGGGATTAGGGTTTTCTTAAGTGGGTAGGGATTAGGATGGATAGAACGGGGGAGATTTTATATGGGGGCACACCCAGTGATTTGGATTAGTTGTTTTTTTCTAGTTAATTATTTATTTTGGAATTCTTATATTAAAAAGGCCATACGTATCTGCTCATTAAAAGATAAAGGCACAATTAAGTATTTATCTAAATTATTATTTAAAAAAAATTGTGTCATTTCAGTTATCTTACTCTGGAAGAACTCATTTTAATTGATAAAATTAATACATCAGAAACTTCGGGAGTTCAACTTATTTATTTGTCTTCGTATTAGTAACTTAAGCATGAATAACTTTCTCTGAGAAATTTTACTTCAAATATGATTGGCGTAAACTTAGACGAAAAAACTTATCAGTCAATTTGTTGCTTTTGCAGGAACAATATATACCGACACATTTTAGATCACAAGTACAAGATGGAATTCAGGGCATATGATATTGAGCAGGAAAAATTAGAACAACTCTGTTAGTAGGAAGATTTTATTTGTCTCTTCTTACAAGATGGTGGTGTTGATCATCGGGGTTCTTACTCACTAGGCCACAAAGAATAGGAAGACCATCAGGAAAAAAATCAACACAAAGAATATCTTGATCATGAGCCACCTGTTTGAGGATATACTGTTTAGGTACTTGAGCAAAGCCCCCTGAGCACCCTCCACGTTCGCCAATGTGTCGTCCATGTTCTCGTCGATCCTGGGGATGCAGAACCAAGATGATGTTTACTACTCTGGAGTACGTTATTTGAGGTCATACTGTTCACACAAAAATGTGCTGATTCTTGAGGAATGACTCGTAACAGATACACGAACGGATGTTCATCAAACATGTAGGGACTTCTAAAACAAGTTAGAGGATTCATCAACACCGCAGGGTAAGGTTATACAATTAAGTTTCATCACACAGTGACATGACTCCTAATCCCAAAAGAAGGAGCACAGTGACAGAGCATTTGATTTTAGTCTCAAGAAAACAATGGGTCATGGACTTTGATACACTAAATAGCATATGAACGGTACTGCTGCTCCTAGATTACAATAAGTTTAACAATTACATCCTACTCTTCTATGTTCCAAGGGATACTTATCGGCAGTCATTAAATAACATAACAGTATGGGAAAATATAGATCAAAAGACTTGGAGGAGCCTTCTGCCTTACAAAGGAAAATACCTTATTGCAACCTCTCCTTGCTGAGATACAAGGGTCGCCAATTGGTTGAATATGTTGCTCAGTTCGTGGATGGTGGACTCAACATTATGAAGTGCTTCAGCTCTGCTCTGCATGTAACTGTCTTGGAGCGGAACCATTTGTTGACTTTGCTGCTGTTGATGATTTTGTGGCAACAAGGGTTGGCCTTCCCCTTCTTCCTTTCTGCAAAAAATAACAATAACTAAAAAACATCGAGAAATAATATAAAACATTGAATTTCAGACCACACACTAGCCATGTGGTTAGCAGAGTAAGCCAGCCAGGCAGCAGATAAAATTGAACAAATCTTGGATCTGCAAACTAAAATCATACTTTAAAGAGCAGAGTAAGAAAGTAACCAACTGTTTAGTTTACTTTCAACAGGACAAGCACGTGGTTGGTTTTCTATACCAACAGTCCACTCCAAAGTCAGGGTAACCCGACTTCGATACACTTAAAACACTCTTATCAAAGTATAGCACCCCATACATGAAATCAAGTAGTGAACTGAAACATTTAACAGCACAAAAAAAAACATTAAATGGGTAAATTATACTGTTATTTGAAATTTGTATTAGATACACTACCGAGGAAACAACTGGGATGGTGATGATGACGAAGAAGATGATCCATTGGCCCAAGGAGGAGGTGGTACAGTAGAAGTATTGGAAGCAGTCTTAACAGCAAGTGGGCGCTGGCGGACGAAGGGATTTATAGCCTCCTTAGAACCACTAGATGAAAATAACTGTCTCCTATTTTCGTGAACTTTCAGATTCTGCAAAGAAACCACAGCAAGAGGCTATCAGCAACTAATCCAGTCAAAAACAGAAAACATCACCAAACAAGGCTTGGCAGCTTATGAAGTCACTAGGTTTTAGGGCTTACCTCAGTGCGCATTGTAAGAACTTCCTTGAACTCCTTGGTGGCACTCATCAAACGATTTTTCAGGTCATCGACAACTGTAGTTGAATGACTTGTAGTATCACTGGAAATGCTGCTGTCATTCCTTGAGTTTGAGAGGACTTGGAGATCTACCACTGCAGAGTTGAGAGCAGTAATGTCCTGCTTAATAACAGCAGTGAGCTCCTGAATTTCCATAGTGGGATCGTCAAAGACCGATGTCCTCTTTGCCACTATCATGACGTCAACACATACGACAGTATTAGTAAGACTGACCACCAAACTAGATAGATATACATATTTCTATCAAGACAAGTAAAACCCACATTTAGCTAACTTGGAGAGCTTCTGTGATGTCTGATGGATCCCAAACCCGACCTTAGATGCCCTCTGATTAAATTCGGACTGGAGAGCAACGGCGGACCGCTGCTCCTCCGTCTTCAAACCACCACTCGGGACATCATTGCCCTGTCCAGACAACGGGTTCAGCTTCCTAAGCCGCTCCTGTATCCCCAGGAACTCCTGCGTCCGGTCACGGAATGACGACTGAACCGACTTCAAAGGCATATCTCCACTTCCTCACTGTCTCCTCTTACCCCTACTCACCGCATACAATCTGCACAACAACAAGATAACCCGAGCTCGCGTCATATCAACCTCCGGACCTCTCCACGTGCGAATCGACCAACAATCCACTAATCGCAACCACTGCTCGAGCTAAATTATTGCACACATTGGCGGCTCAAGCAAAGCAACATGATCTGAATTACTCGCCTCCTTCGCCAAACGCTGGGATCGAGCGGGGGAATATCTGGTAGAAACGGATCAACGTCGGAGGCGGTGCGGATTGAACTGGGAGGAGGATTTGGATTGGGGAATCGGAGATCGAAGTTTAGGGTTCCGAAGAATTGGGGGCAAAAAATTCTTTTGGTGTCGGTTCAGAGAGGTTACTTAGGCTGCGTTTGTTAACGAGGAAATCCAATGGAGAGAGACAATTATTTTTTTAAGCCAGACGAATTTTCCATCACAACATACATATAACTAGGGGTGTCAATTAGTCGGGCCGGCTTGCGAACTATTCGGCCCGGCTCGACTAAAAGTCCGAGCCCGGCTCGATAATATTCAAGCTTTTGCGAGCTCGAACCCGAGCTCGGGTCTTATCCTTTAAAAAACAAGCCGGGCTCGGGCTCATTCATTAGCCCGACAAACAATTTGGTCCGACCTGACAATAATTATAATGAATAATTAATTATAATAAATATTAATTTTTTTAAAAAAATAAAACTTTCCCTAAACTTAATTCTCCATCATGTTTGCCTCTTCATCTTCTTCATATTCTGTAGAAGCCGTGAGACCACCAGGAGGTTTTTTACATCGATCGCTAGCATAACACTCTCCAGGTATTCGTTGTTTTTTTTCCCGTATGGGTGATTCTTAATTGTTTATTCGATTGATTATTTCAATCGCCGATTTCTTTAAACACACATGTTAAAGATATTTCTTTAAACACTTATTTCTTCAATGTCGGGGCGAGGAATATTTCTGAATGTTATGATTTTTTATTTTTGTTCAATGTTAAAACTTAAACGGGCTCAGACTCGGGCTCGGTCTGAAAATTTTTAAACAGGCTCAAGCCCGAGCTTGACTATATAAAGCCCGATCAAGCTCGAGCTCAGGCTTAAGCCTGATAAAGTTTTACTCGGGCCAAACTCGAGTAGGGGGTGTCTGAGTCCGGCCCGACTCATTAACAGCCCTACATATAACTACAAATTTCTTAAGACTGAAATCTTCGTTATTTGTTTTAACACGTCCTCGTTGCAGTCGGACTTTGTATTTTTTTTATATTATTTATTTCACCATGAAACGAATATTCAGCAATTAAAAAAATAAAATACTGTTTTTTTTTCTATTTGTGGAAACTAAGTTCATTTTTGGAGTTTATTCCGTAAATTATTTTATTAAATATGATACCAAGTTTTAAATTTTTTTTTTTTTGGTAAGCAGTTTTAAAATTTTTTTACTAATGTAGCGAATCACCTTAGAAAGGACGACTTTAATCACGAAGGAAGTCGCCTTTCCAATATTGATTTCATCGTTCCTAAAATGAAGACGGCTTTTGTAATGCCGACTTTCAAAATACACTAAAGAAGTAAACCATACAAAAATCGATTTCACAAAAACCTTTGTGAAATCCACTCTCATAAGCCATTAATGATTCCCCTTCTCCTCTTCCAATTCCATGCTCCTTTGTCATGAGTTTGGGACTTGCAGTTTGGGGTTTATGGTGTTGCGGCTGCAAATCAGCAGTTTGGGGTTTGGTTCCCTGGAAAGGAAACATTGTTTATTGATGTTGTACAAATAAAGAAATCCTCTAAACAAAAAAATCATGTCCTTTTGATATAAAAAAAAAGGAGAAAGAAGAAACAATTTGCTTTTGTCATTGTTTAGTCAACTGTGTAAAGAGTGGGTTGGCGGTGGGGGAAGGGGAGGAGCACTCGTGTGTCTCCTTCCACAAATCACAATGCGCTGGAGTTTGTGTTGGGGGAGTTTATAGGTTTGATGGGAAGAAAAAATTTTTTCAAACCTGTGAGATGGATTGAGAGGAGGGGGTGAAGAGGGAGAAGGACAAGTCGATCTTCCAATGACTGACTTTCTTATGTCATTAAAAGAGTAGAACTTACATAGACCGACTTTGGTGGATTTATGATTTAATGTTTTCGTTATACATCAAATGAAGTCAGTCTTTGTAATGCCGACTATGGTTTGGAAAATATGAAACGATCTTAGAAAGGCCGAATTCTTTCATGATTGAAGTTGACATTTCTAATATCAATTTCACTGTATTAATCAAAGAATTTCGAAATTTTGTACCATATTCGACGAAATAAAGTTTAATCCTAATCCAGCTGATTAAAAACACATGGATGATGCTGTCTCATACTGATTGCATCGACTACAGTTCATCTGATCTATCAAGGACACACTCATGGTATCGATATACAAATGAGAAATAGTGGGAACTACATATTATATACAAAGGATCCGTGGGACTGAATGGTGTTCTATTTCAATATACTATTATTAAGATAAGTGCAATATGTAGATTTTCAATGTGGATGTACTCCATACGACCCCCTTTGCACGTCGAAGGGTGGAGAACATTGTGAACTTGATAACATTTGGCTGTCTGCCACGTCTGATTTCAGAGATTGCTGCAATAGACATGTTTTAAGAGAACATTTGGCTGATGACCACGGTTACTGTCTGGATATAGTTAGTTGAAGAATAAGGGAACTAGTATGACTAAACCGGGGATGTAGCAGGGAAATCCCTAAAACAATGAAGTGAAGATCGTCACGGGAATCTATCCAGGAACAGCAAGATTTTCACTTTTTACGGATGAGTTCGCGAACTTACAGTGGCCCCTGGTTTGAACCTTCATGATGAGTCTTTGGACACGATTTCCCTCTGCTCCTTGGTCTTTTCTCTACGATGTAGACATACATTGATGCAGGGGCGGGCAAGGAATAAATGATTCCAATACCGAAACGATGGGGAACGTCACTATGAGTGCGGAATGGAGTGACGTGGGAATAGTCGGAAGGGTAGATAATGAAATGGGATGGCTAAATGGATGGGTATGAAGGAAAGGTTGAGATCAACCTCCACGGATAAAGATACACCACCGTGAAAGAAGACTCGGATAGAACTCGCCTGTCACACGGATACAGACACACCACCGTGAACAAGAACGAGGGCGATGAACAACACGGAGGATACAAGCACACCACCAGCGGTTGATACACTCTACTCAATATGTACTTGGAATCCACCAAATGAAGAATGAGGTTGAAAGAGAATCCACTCCTTCGGATAGAAAGACAAAAGTCTAATCTGGATTTAAAAGTCTAAGCAGAGGAGAAGTGCTATGGACAGAGCAAGAAGCTGTGAAGAACAGATGGGAAGCGTGCGTGAAGCGGAGGAAGTGGAGAAAGGAAGACATGTTTCTGTTATATTGCTCATAAAATGTATTGTTACATTACTTCTGTAGGTTGGGTGGTTACAAGTAGTTACAGAATAATAGTTATAAGAGGGGGAGACGGGTGGTGGTTGAGTCTGTTGTGTTCTGGTAGTCTTCTTCTTCCCTGATTTCTCTGTTCTTCTGCTTGTATTCTGCAAGCTGAGATTTGATTGAATGTTGAGATTCGACTGATGTTCATTGCCGATCAGTCATTCCCTCATTCCTAGTTCTTCTCCGATCTGTATCCCAGAAGAACCATTGCATTTCTAATCGTAACTCTTACAATGTAAGAGCTTATATAAGCTGCCCATGGAAAGACAATAAAGGAAACGAAATAAAATATAATGGAAATAAAATAAAGACATAATCTAATGAGGAAATGAAATATATTATTTCCTCCCAATAAGATCTGAAAAGATAATGAAGCAAGCTAATGGAGCAGGCGCAACTCATGGGGTGCAAGTTGTCAGACTTGAGCCGTCGGATCGTAACCGTCCTTTGGGCTGCTCATTGCCTGGTTACCTTTTGTCGCCTGAGAGTCGTGTCTCTCGGTGCTTCGCTCGTCGCCTCGCTTATTCAAGGACCAGCAAGTTGAGACCTCAAGTAGGCGACGTTGGTGGAGATGTGGGCGAAGCGAAAGATGTGGGCGAAACAACTACCGTCCTTGTATCATACATTCTCGTGACAAAGTCCATGGGAGCAACCCTTGAAACCCTTACTAATTCGAGCCTGCTTCTGGGGTGACGATCAAGAACCTCTGCACACGTGTATGTATGCCAAAATCAGATGAAAAACCAGAGGCGGCCGAACACGATGGCTGTGATGATTTTCAGGGTGAGACGGTGATAGATTTCGAAAGTTGAGGAAAGAATGATGGCATCAGCCATCGGGACATCAGACGAGGAACTACACTCTGTAAACGGAAAATCGGGAGACAAATAAGGAGGAGAAGAGGAGTGAGTTGAGGGCAAGGAATCTTGGTGGAAGAGTTAGCACCATGGCACGGCACCGCCCGACTCGAGCACCTAAGGCCAGGTAAGCTTAAAAGTTCGATCACAAGCATGGCTCGATCCAGTTGCATTGCTCTGGACAAGAACAAGAGTTACAGATCTACCTATTAATTGTTTACTTCAATTGTAATAAGAGTTATATCCGGTTATCAAATTCATTACAATAACCGAAATGGAATTGTATTTCATTAACCTATAAAAACTCAGATCATCAAAAGCAAAAAACATAAATTCAAAAGGTCCAGAGATTTAGAAATTTGAGCTCGAAGATGGCATCTCCACGAGTCGTTTCCCTGCTCTTCGTTGTTGCCTTGGTTAGTTACTCGGCCACAGCTGCGGTCGCCCAAATATGCCAACAGATACCGGATGCGACCTGCGGGAGGCAGATCGTCGACAACATATTCCACAACATAGGCAACTTGACGGAGACGTGCTGCGATGCTCTCCTCCGACTCGGTGAGGAATGCCACAACACCTTGGTCGAGAGACGGCTAGCGGCTGGGGGATACGAGAAGGATGTCGTCAACGTCATCGAGAGGAGCTTTGGAGCGTGGAAAGGGTGCTCATCGCTCGATTCTTGCAGGAAGTTGACGGACGCAACGTGTGGGAGGCAGATCGTGCAGAATGTGTTCCACAACAAAGGGAACGTGACTGAAGATTGCTGCGGTGTGCTGCTGAAGAAGGGGAAGAGATGCCACACAGTGCTCGTCGGCGAGCGTATCATTGCCGGGGGATTCGAGAAGAACGCGACGAAGGTTATACGCGCGAGCGCCGCACTCTGGGACAAATGCTCCATTCCCGGTGCCTAAGTATTAATCAGCTGGCGCTTTGTGGCCAAAGCCGGGTATCATTTCAATAATATGTATCTTCTCGGCTGCCACGAAACTCGAACACGACATCTAACGCATCAACAGGCATGCCTCGTCCGCATAACAATTTGGGAACCCTCAATAAGAGGATTTGTTAACATGTGGCCTAAGGGGATTTATTAACGAAATCCTTAATAAAATAAGAATGGCCGTATTAAAAAATAAATACATTTAATAACCAATCAAACTCTTGACATTTTTGTTCTTTACTATAATTTAGTTACTTCCGTTCCCACCTTGTCACCCCTCCATTTTAATTTCTTAATATCCCTTATTTATGTCAAAACAAAGTTCAAAAAACATCACCAAACGTTAGTGCAGGACGGAGCAGCATGGTTTCTGACATTTACACCATCTTTGATCATCCAGACTACCTCGTCAGCTTCATCCCCTCCTTCAACCAGCCCCCATATGACGAAGAGGACGACGACTTCCTCCGATTGATCACCGCCCCCTCCTCCTCCTCCTCCTCCATGGAATCTCTCCTTCCCCTTCCCCAACTCCTCTCCCTCCAAGATCTTCCTCCTCCGCCTCCGCAGTTCCAGGAGCCTCTTGTGTTCCCCTCTTATTCTGTGCGAGAAGGGTCCATGCAGAGGAGTAACAGCACCCATCGCAGGGGTTCGGGAATGGGCTCCCCAGGGGATTCCCGCTTATTCGGAGGCGAGGGTGGGCAGCGGATCATCAGGAGGGTGTACAGCACGGGCAACCTGCTGGCGAAGGCGAAGTCGTACACGGTGGGGGAAGGGGTGGTGGTAGTGAGGGCGGCGGAGAGGTACAGCGCGGAGGAGAGGAAGGAGAGGATAGAAAAGTACAGGGCGAAGCGCAACCTCCGCAACTTCAACAAGACCATCAAGGTATCCATCCCATTAAGGAAAACAAAACCAATGTATCCCCCTCCTTCGTTAACGATCGTGTTGCAATAGTATGCATGCCGGAAGACGCTGGCAGACAGCAGGCCTAGGATACGAGGCAGGTTCGCCCGAAATGATGACGTCCCCTACGCGGCCGCCCCTCCTCCTCCTCGTCCTGCTCCGAGGCTCTGCCACTGCCGCCACGTGGACTCATCCACCCCCTTGTGGGTATGTACGCGTATTCATCAATAAAAAGAATTAGTTATTTATTTTTTATTTTATTTTTTTTACTAATATTAACTAATGTGATTTGTGTGTATAATTATTTGTTTGAAATTTCAGGAGGAGGATGAGGTGACAGAGGAAGTTTACATGAATCAATTATAGGGATGGAATGATGTCTCCACCACCTTACTTCTTCCCCAAAATTATTACTAGGAGGGGAAGAAAAAAGGGGGAAGTTATGTCCGAAATCCAAATGTCGCCTGAAATAAGCAAATATTTGTAATGAATTTGCCTAAACCCATCCTTATTAGTTAAAAGATGAAGAAGTATTGTTGATTATGGTAAATTTTGACTTTTTGTCTTTTGGAAGATCTTGTATCCGATTTTCTTTATATCCCCATCCAATGAGAAAATTAATAATAATAATAAGAAGAAGAAGAAGAAGGGGGAGGAGGGATGATTTTGGACACGACTACTATGGTTTTTGAGGGTAATTCAAATTAAGTAATGATGTTGTCCCCTCTCCCGGACAAGAATCTTTGACCGATGGAGGAGCACAGATAGAATATGGTGAATTGGGTTTTGTTTCGTTGGGGGAGGATCTTCTTCCTTGCTTAATTTGGTGACCTCCCCATCAAAATCTGGCTAATGATTTGATTACTTTTGGGTTTGACTCTTTACAAGCGTATTAAGTACTAATAACCCCCCCCCCCCCTCCCTCCCTCCATCCCCAATTTCGCACTGCACTAGGAAATTGGGGGCTGGGGGGGAGTTGTGCATGCGAAGAAAATGTCAGGAGATTGAAACGACAACGAAGGATGATGGAATGGGAATATTCCCTTTCTCTATCAAGAAAAAATCATTGCATGAATATTCCTCTCTCGATATTGTTACGGCCAACTCGTCAGTGAGAGTGGGTTGTGTGTATAATGAAATATTTTTAGGAAATTGGAATAAAAAAGGAAAAAATGCAGTTGGACTTGGAGGGTAGGCTAGGCGCAGAAAGCACCAAAAGCAAGTAAATTCCACACGTGTAGCCGAACCTGGACATTGACAGGGACGGGTGGGGTTTTGTTCCACATTTTTAAGGAATTTTGAAACTTTCTTTCGCCCGCTAACGTTGTTATCGGGAACAAAGCTCGGGTTTTGAATTGAAATTCCCCCTCCCCTCCCCTTGGCTGCCAAGATTATGTATAAAATTAATATTATATTAGGAATATGAATTTAGCTCATCACAACAACAAGGGGTGGGTGGAGAAATCCATCTTGTCTTGGCCCCCTCGTTGACATTTGATTCCGCCGCCCTCGTATTTTGGGAATCAGTTGACTGCAAACCTCGTATGTTTTTTTGTTTTTTGCTTTCGGCATATGTTAAGATCCCCCCCCCCCCCCCAATCACCATCCTTTATTATTTACTGGTTAAGAGGAAAACAAAATTGATATTTGACATAATACGAAAAACCATAGGATAAAAAGCAAAAGGAACCGATAGCTGTACTCCATGTAAACCATCCCATTTTGCCCCCGAGACATTGCTCTCATTGATTCAGAGCCTTGTGCAGGTTGATATCGTCAGCATCTTCCTCCAATTGCTCGACACCAACCATATCATCTCCCGCACTCAGTACCTAAAAAAAAAGGGAAGATCCGGAAGAATGGCTTGAGGCGTTAGGTCAGGAAATTGCACTGGTCAGAAAGCATCCAGTAGGTTAGAGGAAAACTAACTTTGCCCAGGAGGGGCCAATTGCTCATCGAAACGCTCGTAGCTCAAACTAGCTCCCCAATCAGAGACTCATGATCGCCTGTCGGATGTAGCGAAACGACCAGGGAAACCAATCAGAGCCCGACATGACAGCTGATCACCAGATCATCATTTAAATTCGAACAAATGCCCATTGCCCTTGAACAGAGAAGCATTAGCATACCTTGAAGTTTAATCCTTGATCAATCAACAACTGTTGTGTCTTGGTTGAGTAGTACATCTCCTGCACAAATATTATCGAGGGAAATAAGCAGAGGATTGTTTCAGCCCAGTTGGGGCTAATGAGATGAAGCTTTCCTCTTCAACAGTAAAGAGGAATGAGTGACAGTGAAGATATAAGTCGTGAGCTCCATGTTGTGCTGTCTTTTGCAGAGACTTCGCACCAAGAAAGTACTCCAGAATGACCATTATTGTAAATGCGATAGCATATTTCAAATGAGAGAGTATCATCCCTTCAAATTACTAACAGTAAAGCGTAACGCATCAACAATAATCTATAGCTCAATCATCCAGATCTCCTTTTCCAAAGATGGTCTAGAGTTTTACCTGGGTACTGGTAAGATACAAGGGAATAAAAGAATGCATAGAACTCCTCTTTGCCGCCTGCCGTCCTGTCTTGCGGCTTACCCTATTTAAAAGCGATCCTGATGTCAATCACAATTTCAACTTTGATGCCTCCACATGGATATGACGGCATTACCAACTCACAAACACAAATAAAATCACAGCACAAATATCGAGTAATAATATTAAGGTTCTTCTCTATCTTGTTGTCGTTAGTCCTCACATCAGTTTTCCATCCGCATATTCCCCTCCCACCATAAATCTACATCCTATTGCCTTCTTCATGATTGATCAAGAGACACTTACAATGATTCATGACAAAACTAAACTATCGAAAAAGCTGATCCACAAAACGAAGAGATCTTTCACAATACTCGCTACAAGAAGCAAATAAGGTTTAAATTGCTTTCTATTAGGTTTTCGGTTTAAATTACCTTTGCACTAAGAATACAGCCAAGTCGCTGGTCTCCTTGATGCCTTGAACCAGAAGTTTAGACATTTGCCTCTGGATATCTATTGAATTATCAACAACCTGAATGTTAGTTACTGTTAAGAGATGGAACTAGAGGAAACTAAGGAGAACTCTGCAGTGTCAAAAACTGCCCAGAGGTGGATCTCTGCAGTTAAATGGCCATAAACTGCCCATGAAAAGGAAATTGATCGAGATACCTTTGATAGAAAAATAGTATTGACCTTCGAATTAGTTTGAATTGCCTGGAGAATTTTTGTTCGTTCAATATGGCTGTAAACTCGAAATCAATAACCAGTCATGAGTCATTATTGTCATGCGAATGCTGTTAAGAGTATCATGTAGCTGAAACTTACTTATGCACAAATAGTCATTATTGGTCATCACTCATCACAAAAAAATAGACATAAACTTCAGGCGCGTACCAGTCAGCCCAAGCTTGCAGTGAGATTTGGTTAAGCTGATAACCTTTCGAAACGTGTGAGCAGGAAAAACATGCACTTGAAACATATTGAACAACATCTAACAACTACACTTCTTTATAACATGCTCAAAAACTGCAAAATGAATTTCTTTAATGACCTCATCCATCACAAGCAACCCCCATTCTTTGTTCCTTATTTCCTCAATGATTTTTTTCAGAATCTTCAGAACGCTTTCCACCAAAAGCAACCATGTCGTATGTAGTGACCACAACACCGGTATTTCCACGAAATCGTTCTTGGTTATCAGATGCAAAACAGCATATTTGCTGATCTTTTATGGTTGACCATAATTTGAACTGGAATGCCCACTGATCAACAGAAACAGCATTTGTAGCCAAGCAAAAGGCAACTCTTCTTGATGCTGGTAGCAGCCGAAACACCGACCAAGGATTTACCGGCACCACGGGGTAATACAATGATTCCAGATCTAGCTCTACCTAAAACAGAAAGGAAAATAATCATGTAGAGTCTTGTCTCGTCGGACCTTTTCTCTGAGAAGCTTTCAATCATAGTATTTGCAAAAAGGAAAGTAAACAACCTTGTCATTTTAAAATGACATAATAACTGAACTGCAGTATGTAGCATACCAGATTTTAGTGAAGAGTCCAACCTTGGATACAGAAGAGTCTTCAATGTGTATACTTTCTTGCAATATGAATAAGCAAGGCCACAATCAATACTTTCAATTTCACTTTCTGATTGAGGCCATTTGTTGTCTTGTCATCTTCTACCTGTATCCACTCCATCCCTAGATGCTGATGAATATGGAAAGCAAACTGGATGTAGATCACACCATTTCCAAACATTTTACTAAGGCTTTTTTTTTCTTGATGGACGTGGCTGCGCATGAGGCTTCAGCTCTACTTCCAGATCAGGGTTCGCCTGCAATAACGACAATGCTAGTGAAAGTTACTTTTTATGAGCATTTCTGAAGTCGTACTCATCCAACATTGGATAATTTAAAGCATTTGGTAAGCATCGATCGCTGCTTCAAATGTTCAACCTGA
The DNA here is from genome assembly GCA_029817715.1 of Melastoma dodecandrum. Lineage (NCBI taxonomy): Eukaryota > Viridiplantae > Streptophyta > Magnoliopsida > Myrtales > Melastomataceae > Melastoma > Melastoma dodecandrum. The sequence goes on from JARUPY010000211.1 coordinate 286,338, forward strand.
AACCGAAGTCCAATCAGTTAAAGCCACAGACACTGCAACTTTACTTCTATCAAGTAAAAGAACAGGCAACAGGCCGAGAATCTTCATAGCGAGACGAGAATGCACATTGATGAGTGAAAAGTTTACTTGTGAAGGATCAATTTCGATAATCAGTGTCATTCTAGTAGAAGTGAATAATCATACCTTTTCGACCACTCGTGATCCCCGAGTTATGACAATGTTAAGACATTACCTGTAATAATAAAGTTACAAGTAAAATTATTCGAATTCCAATGTCAGGAAGAGAAGATTCTTGTGTCAGTTGGCAGCAAAATTCGAAGAGCCAACTCCCCCCTCCCCCCTCCCCATCCCTTCACTCCCTTCCACCACCGACGATTCCCCTTCCTCCGCCGTTCGACCTTTCTCCGACGGTGATCGTCTCGCTTGATACGAGTTTCTGAGTATTTTGGTTGCATTGTAGTCCACGTTTATGGTGTTCTGCCCGGCGTGGCGGATCATCTGCGCGATTTAGATTCAGGGCATGCCGTCGTGGAGCTTCTTCTTCCGGTTGTTTGCGGACGCGTTTGGATTGTCGGTTGGATTGGAGACGAATTATTTCGCTCCCCGTTGTGTTTGTGGCGTGGTTTTCTTGGCGATGGATTGTCTGCTTCCGTTTGACGGATTGTTACTTCAGTGGATTCTTATTCGAGTGGTCAAGTGCTCCCAGCAGTTGTATGATAGCACTTGACTTTTGATCTCATCGGGCTTGTTATGGAGAAATGGCACGGGAGAGGGAGCGCTATGTGGTTGTGGATGTTGGAAGGTAAATCATGGAATGGTTGGATAGCTTGAGGTTAAACACCTGGTCAAATTTTCCTGTGTCCTTACCATGTTTTATATGGATAAACGTATATGCAGCAGCTGAGTCTCATCCTCAGGGATGAAAGCAAACCGTTTTTTGTTTTAAGGCATATGAACCATACTTTTACGAAAAAGGTGGAGCGTCGATCGGACTGATATGATTATGATCAATTTCTGCATGTGGTTCTTAACTACAGTTGGGAGATTTTATGTTGTGTGGCAATTATCTCGCTGTTGATTGTCTAGTAGTCTAAATGCAACCTGACAGTATTCCACGCTTTCCCTCCAGGATGAAATAGGGAGAACCAGATGTTTATGGTTAAGTCTGGAAAGGGGCTTAACCAATAGGATGGGAGGTTGCTGCTGTTGTCTATTCCAGGACGTGGAAGTGAGTCTTCTTCCCTTATTATGGTTCCACTAAGAAAAAGAAGCCGTCTATTTTCACAATGTTCTCTCAGTGCTAGTACAGACTTGCCCGTATTCTTTGAGTTCTTTTAGTACACTTTTCAGATGTAATAAAGAAGAGATGAAGTATTACAAAAGGATTGTAAATTTTGCGTATTTGTCAATTCTGCAAGATCACTATGGGTTGAGTGGTCTGCATGAACAATGCCCTGGTACTAAGTTCTGGTATCGTGTTGGAATATTAATCAGTAACGTGTTCATGCAGTAGAAGGCTCATCGGTGTTATCCAATTATCTTCTTTTTTCCCTCACTTCTGCAGTGATCTGGCCCTCATTCTTGTTATTGCCTTCGTAATGTCTGCTTTCTTGTGATATTGACCTCAGGCTGCAAAGTCATCTTATTTTTTCTGGTACAATTTGTCGCCTTATAAGTGCTTCGTTAACTCTCAACTTTTGTTCAGTATGCTCTCCACGGCCCCAAAAAGCATCACAGGAGGTTGTACCCTTGTCATCGCAAAATGGTCCTGCTACAACAGTCGGTCTAGGCCTTCTTGTCAATACAATTCCGGAAACCTCTGCGGCCAATGCATGTATAACCCCACCTACCCCTGTACCACATAACTTGGTCATTGAGTATTCTCACAGAGCAGATGACGGGGTAGAAGTTGATGGCAACAAGACTGGTGTGTTTGTCCAAACAGCCAATTCTGTTTCTGTTGAAGAATAGTTGGGGATGACCACCAGGAAAGAGCGGAGGCAGACAAAGACACCAAGCTATCGGAGTGCAAGGCACCGCTTCTTGTTCCAGAAGCTGAAAGTGATTCTGAAATTGAGATTTCGGAAATAATAGATCTGGTTATGGCATCCGAGGAGGAGTGCCCCACTTGCCTAGAGGGTATGTTAGTTCCCCTCTTTAACATAATTTTCCGTGGAATAGTTAACATAACATAAATTATGTTAATCATTTGTTGTTTCTATAATCTTCCTTGAAAAACTAGACTCAAGTTGTTTCCTATCATCATGTTCAATTTTTCTTAGGATTGCATTCCTATTTTTGAAGCAGTAATCCATTTAGCTACTTAATACTGTATGCACCAAAAATAAGATATTTTGTATAGAATTCTGAAATGATGGATCTGCTGTTGCAGTTCTGTGGATTTTCAGCTAGGCAATAAGGATAAAACCACGAACGGAATACCACTAGTGAATTGTTGTGTTCTCATTCCCGGTGCAGGGTATGACGACGATAACCCGAAAATCATGACGAGATGCAAGCATCGTTTCCACCTCGTGTGCATCCTAGAATGGATGGAACGAAGCAACACTTGGACGTAACCAGGTCGCTTTTTCTATTAATATTTTTTCGTGGAGTCATACCTCAGATGTAGATAAACCGTGGTTTTTATGAACCTTAATTCCGATCTGATACTTCTTCTGACCAACTCGACGCTGTTTGTTCTGAGCTTTTAGCAGAACAGAATGCTTTCTGCAATGGGAAGCACGCAAGCATCGCCTCCTTCTGTTTTTGTTTTTCCTTTCTTGTAATATAGCTCCTCAACTTTCGGTGCTTTTTAATATCTTTTGATCATCTTCCAGCCGCCCTTTTTTGCATTTTCCGTGGCATGCTTTCGAACTGACTTTTTGCCATTTTGGTTAAATGCATATAAAAGATCTTATTAGAATTATTATATTAGGTCGTCGCAACAGGTTCTTTTTGTTGTTGTTGTTCTGGTGACAACATTCCAACGTCCGGTCCTCCGGCAGCATTTTTATTTAGTTTGGTGAGATTGGGACGGATGAGCTGCAGTGAATTTAATTACAGTTTTTTTTTTTTTTTTTGGGGGGGGGGGGGGGGGTTTAGATGTCGTCAGATTCATGGATATTTACGATAAATATGGAAAAGCCAATCTTATCATGATAACAGGTTGCTTCTCGCCTCTACCCTTCACGACTTCAACCATCATGAAATATTTTACCAACATATGTATATATATCTTGCTTGCCGTTTGTTTAGTCTCGGCGTGCATCATCTTCATCTTCTTCTTCTGGGTAACAATCATAGGTGGCAGCGCTTTTCCTTAGGCATTAGCGAAATGCTGAAGTAAGAAACATATGGCAGACACTTCAAGCAAGTGTATCAAATCGGAACCCAATGTCATAATAGGGTGTTATCGCTTCTAAACTAGAGAATTTCATAGCTAGTTCTAGTTTCTAGCATAGATTTTTTTTATGCAGAACTCGACCACTACTACTACTTCATCCACATTCACTCGATCTTACCAAATTCTGAAAATATTATTCAAATAAAACTTTACTAATCTTTTATTCCGGTCTTCTCTTATGTATGCATGCAGATCACATCATCTTGTTTAACTTTAAAAAAAAAAACAAATTTATGAAATGCAAATTATATGCTTGGTTATTAGTGAATATTTAAATAGATTCTAGGCTCCAATAATTATTAGACGACAAATAACTCAAACCTGCCCATCACGAAACGCAGTTCGTCCTAGAACCGATCACAATTCCTTTATCTTGTTATTATTCTCTTAAAACTGATTAATTTTAAAGAGATGAATATATATTTTGTCAATTCATCCCCTTGCAATTGCGATTAATTTGGACTCAACTCATTAAAATAGGTACGATAAAGTTGTTCCTGATCAGTTTAGTGGTAATTGCACGTTACCTGGCAGTAAAATCAAAAGTAAAAGATATGGTTAAAAAATTAAAGTTATCAAGCACAAAAATACAAAAAAAAAAGAGAGCAGAACTGGACATCCCCCTCCTAATAATTTAAAACAATATTCTGTAATATACATTTGTCATTTCTTCTCGGTGCCTTATCTTTAATGGTCATATTACACGTTATAATTAAAGTTAATATTATTTATTTTTTTTTATAAAATATTTATTATCTCGACTTTAATTTTGAGTCAATTTTTTATTTTTTTCGTCCAAAAACTAAAACCATGTTATATTTTGTCAATATATAATAATAATTAGTATTATATTAATATTTCGAAAGGGCGCGTCTCCAATCCCCTCCCAATTTTATTTAATTTACAAGTTTTTTCTTTTCTAGAACACACAGAAACCCATAAACAAACACAACCCCCCCCCACCCCCCCCTTCTTTCTTCAAATCTACAACCGAACCCCAACCACAGCAAAAGGATTTCGTCGTAATTGAAGGAAAAAATAAAAGAAAAAACAAACTAAAAATAAAATTGTAATCGAGATGTCTTCGCCCAGCAAGCGCCGCGAGATGGATTTGATGAAACTGTAAATTTTATTTTTTGGGTTTTGTTAAGTTCTGGGTTTGTTTGATTTGGCGTGAAGTTTGGTTTTTGCGTACTGGGTGTTGGTCGGTTGGATCGGTCGGTGTTGATTTTGGTTGAGGTTGTCCCCTTCTGGCCAGTGGGTCTTCTTTTTGATCTTGTGAGTTTGTGTGTGTAGGATGATAAATGATTACAAGGTGGAGATGATCAATGACGGCATGCAGGAGTTCTACGTGGAATTCCATGGCCCCAAAGAGAGTAAAAAGAATTCATCCCTTCCTTCACCCACTGCTTTTCTCAATTTGTGTGTGTGGCTTTTTAAGGGAAATTGAGCTCAGTTCTTTTTTTAGGGATTTGTTCTTGTTGTTATGACATGTGAGACGGACACCGTGAGCTTCTGCAGCTTCTTTTAACTTTTTTGTGAGCTTCTGCAGCTCCTTTTAACTCTGTTGTCCTCTTTGACTGGGATTTGTTAATTTCCATTCCCATCATGTGCTTTTTAGATCCACCAATTTTTGGGATATCCTGTTTTATGTGTCTGACCCGATTTATTCAGCTGCGGACTCTTTGATTGTGTAACTCGTGCGCTGGTGTTTTCAGCTGCCAGTTTAGAATATCGTGTTGGTTGTGAAGCTAGAAACATCTGTTGTGGTTGACACTGATCAAGAGTCCTTTGTTTTGTAGGTCCTTATCAAGGCGGGCTGTGGAGGATAAGGGTAGAGCTGCCTGATGCCTATCCTTACAAATCTCCTTCCATTGGGTTTGTGAACAAAATTTATCACCCTAATGTAGATGAAGTGTGAGTCAATTTTTTCTTCCAGTGCTGGATCCTGCACTATTCATAAGGTCCAGAAGTCTCCGAATATGATGCTAACAAGTGGCAATGTTTGTAACCTCTTGTGTGTTTCAGGTCTGGCTCGGTTTGCCTGGATGTTATCAACCAAACTTGGAGTCCTATGTTTGGTATGACCGGCCAATGGTGGTCTTTTCTGATGCATCTGGTGTCTTTATATGATCTCATCTTGGATTTATTACAACGATTGACTGTATGTTTCAATTTTTGTAATTGTTGTGCGTACCAGATTTGGTGAATGTGTTTGAAGTGTTTCTCCCACAACTGCTTTTGTATCCCAACCCATCGGACCCTTTAAACGGTGAGGCTGCTGCACTGATGATGCGTGATAAGACTGCATATGAACAACGAGTGAAAGGTATGGCAGTTTACTCACTGGATAGTTACTGAACGGTTAGTTTGAATTTCCCTTTGCTTTGTCTGTCTTGAGAAGTATTTTAATGTGAAGAACTATTGCACCTGTACTATTATCATGAAGTGTCCTGGGTGCATTTTATCCTTCCAAGTATTCTTCCCTTCTATAGATGACACAGCGTGGTGAATTACGATCCGAGCTTTTTAGTGATTGCGTTTCTTTGCAGAAATTATGATTTTGATTTTCTTGTTATTGTTAATGTGAACACTCGATCACATTTATTTTCTCCTGGTGGTCACTTTGCATGAGTTATGATCTTTGAAGTGGGTAGTAACGAGTCTCAGATTGCTTCATGAAGAGACTATTCTCTTTCCCTCACTGTCTTTTGCAATAGCAACTAGGGAAATTGGAGTTGCCCCTTGAGACTTATTTGATTTGCTTGCTGTTCAAGCAGCTAGGAGTTTTGATACCATATGAATAATGATGACTTGCTAACTCCCGTCATTTGCTTGGAAGAATCTTGGAATTTCTCCATGTGATAATTGTTCCAGTTTTGAGAAACGTTTTCAGCAGCGAGTCGAGCCTTTTCACTTTTCCTTTATATATTTTACAACTTCTCTGGGCAAGCCGGCTGTGTGTCTCCGCTTGTGATAGTTTCTGGATGTCTGCTGCGCAAAATGACCAGATGAAGACCAAATCAGGCGAATTCCACTTTAGCATGTAATGAAACATCGATGAGTTTCCGCAGGATTAAGAGCATTATTTGCTAAGCTTATGCATGCCTACTTCTCTTTCCCTTCTTTCTTTGCTTTCTCGTATTCCAACGTCTTGTGGCATGACTTTGTCTTGGACTTGGGACTTCATCTTTCTCGTGAAATGAGCACCTTTTAGGCCTTGGTGCTTTCCTTCAAGCTGTTCGGTGTCTTTTCGTGTATCTTTTTCATTCTAGATTCTGAACCGTTTCTTCCGACCATATATTAAAACCAGAGTACTGCGAGAAGTATGCTAAGCCAGAGGATGTCGGGGCAGCCAAGGAGGAGAAATCGAGCGAAGATGAGCTGAGCGAGGACGACTACGCCTCCAGCGACGAGGAAGTCGTGGGGAAGGCCGATCCTTAGGAGGGCCATAGCTCCCAGTAAGATTTGTTTGTAATGCAGTGTACATTATTATTATCTGCTCCTTTGGAAAATGAAAATGATGGGAAAGACTAAAAAATTGTTGTTCGACCCAAAAAAAAGGAAGGAAATGGGTGAAAGATTTTCTGGGGGTACAAAAAGAAAGATACCCTGAAATCCTTGTATGAACAGAACAAACACTCTGCTTTGTTTATCTTGCATGGGAATATGTCTCATCCACTTTGTATAATAATTGTGTGGATGGGGGATTCATGTGGTAAGCCCAGTGGGACTCCTACATTCTCCTATCCTCTCAAATTCCAACCTTTTTGACTCTAACATGTGCTAGAGAAGTTATGTTGCTGAATAGCCGTAATACTACCCTTCTCTTCAATGGGCTTGTGTTGCTTATTTATAATCGGATATTATTGTATTACTGCGAAACATATTTTTTATTATTATTTTAATTAAATTATTATGGACGACTCAAAATATTCCGATGAGATGACTTCAAATTGGAATATGAATATTTCAAATAATGATTTTGAACAAAATCTCCAATTATTGAAATATTTTTTTCTTATTCGAAGCAAGGTGACGACGCTTGAACAAATTAAATCATTTTAGTTAGGATTTTATTTTTGCAAATTAATCTGACTAACTATCTTCAAACATAAAAATTAATTATTCAATTAGGATGAAATGAATAATTTTAGAAAGTAAAAATTTGAGAGGTTCCCTATCGGATACTTGTATCTAATCAAATGAATTTGATAAGTTGTTATTTGATATTTTATGAAACAAATCAAATAAATTGTCTCACATTGATAATTTTCACTATTGTTTCCTCCATAAATGTAAGTTGACATTCTAGGAATTAAGTGCACCATGTAATTTGTGTGAGCTGTGTGGTCTACGTGGTTGAGCGAGGAACGAAAAGTGGTATATTGTGTGCTACCTTGATCGTCTCAATAGGGACTGTGTGTCATTTGTGCATTGAACGAGGGACTGATGAATTGTCTTTTAAGTTTAAAACGAGACTTATTTACGATAAAGATGACACGAATTACCACGTACTTGCCGTTGATTCTCGTATCTTTTCCATTCGAGGAATATGTAATTCTTTCTTACTTCTTACAACGTCCGGACACGCCACCGTTGGTCTGGGTTGATAGGTAAAGCGGTTCTTTGTAATTCCCAAAGTCAAAAGATGGTTGGATTTAATTTTACATGCAAGTTTTGATCGATCAAATAATTGATTAATAAATATAAAATTAATTGATTAATAATCGATCATCTTTCTCGCATTTTTTATCCTTTTTTGGCGGCAAAGCCGGATCGGGAGTTTGTAAGTGGGCTTAGGCCCAATTAAGCATCCGTACAGTGGAATCACTATGACTACCTATGTTGGGCCTCCATGAAGGGAGGTCGGGACAACTATCTATCGGGCCTCTACATGTCCCAAACAACACGATGTCTGGGCCTATGGATTGGGAAAACCCGAGTAATTTACAAAAAAAAAAAAGAACTTTCAATTTTTGCGAATATCAATGAGAGAGTTGACGAGGACGATGGACTCAGTCTATCTACTCCACACCTACCTTTTCCTCCTACTCCCCCAGCCCAAAGCCTTTTGTTAAACATCAAAACCCACACGTCGTGGATGCTTTTTCTCATTAAAAACCAGTTTTCCTATACCCATCCATCCTTACCTAACCAACTCTCGAAACGCTAAACTCTCCGCACCGAAGCTTTCATCTCCTAAGAAATTTTTTCTCACGATACGAAAAAGTTTCGTGAATGTTTCGTACTATATAAAATTATTTTGTATTCTTTTTGTATATATTTCGTACTGTACGAAATTATTCGTACTCAATTTGTATTCATTTCGTACAGTAAGAATATATTTCGTTCCTATTTCGTAATGTATAAAATTATTTCGTATCATTTCGCACATATTTCGTACCGTATGAAATAAGAACTGAGTACATAATATGTACGAACTGAGTACGAAATAATTTTATACAATATAAAATAGATATAAATGGACTACGAAACAACGGAGGTACGACACTTACGTTGAGTTTGGTACCGAAAGAACCGTGAGAGAAAGTTTAGCTGCTTTGCCGCAAAAAATGTCCTTATTCTATCAAGAAAAACAAGATATCCATATTTATTTTTGCCTCCTTTTTTTGGGTTTATGCCGTGTTTGACCCTATTTCCCATTCCCACCCGTCCCCAATCAAATTCTCCCTCAATCACTAATCAAAATAACCAACCCAACCGACCGACCAATACTATAAATCAATTTATTTGCTTTGGCGGCTTTTCATTTCCCTCCACCACGGGAGGAGGGTGAAAACGACGTCGTTGAAACTCGCTCCCCCCCGGTGTGCTTCCTTCCTACTCCCGCGGTTATATCTCGCAGGACTCCCCTTCGATCATCTGTCGTTGCGTCTATCCAACAAGGAAGTTTGGGAATCTATGAACGGCATAGGCCGTGGCGGAAGCCTCCACACCAATGCCTCCCCTCTGGAGACGGTTGCCTCTGCGATCGCATCCATCGGCGGCCAAGTTGCCATAAACCGTGTCGATCCATCTGACCCTCCCCCTCGCGCTCAGGTTTGTTGGTGTTTTGTGGGGACTCGTACCTATTGATCGGTTGGTTATTTTCATTCTTTTGCGCGAGTTTTGAATTGGCTCTTTGTATTTCGGTGGGTTGGATTCGACTCTGCTGTCGGATTGTATTTATTATGGTTAGATTATTCTTCTTTTATTTGTTACCCGCCGGGTGTCGAGTTATGCTTGCTGATCAATCTTTTTTGCTAGTTGATGGTTCCCTTGATAAAATTCTTGGTTACAGTTTTGCGATGTTTGCGGTTTTCGTGGTGTTTAGGTTTGATTGTGCGGAATAACTTTGTCCCCAGGCCGAATCACTGTAGTATTGGGCAATTGGGAGCTTTCCGTAATCCAACGGTAAATTCTCGGATTAGTGAAGGTAAAATCAGCCGGATATGCAGCATTAGGATTGTGCTGATTGTTCATGCGTTATTTGAGCTTCCCTCCATCCCTCCTTTTATGTTGACATTCTTGAATTACACCGGGTAATGGTTCACTGGAGTTGGAGTTATGATGCAATTCACTTCCTTTGGCTGCTTTTATGGAGATTGAATGAGACTGTTCATTTTTTTGTTAATGGAACATAATTTCTGAGACTAAAATTTTGTCTCAGTGAAACTGGTTGAAGTATTTTCTGATCATTTAGGGTATTTGTCTTTGTTAAGTCTACAATTGTGGTCTGGACGAATTCATTTGTTCCACTTTGGATTGTCTGCTGACTATTCCATCTTACAATATTCTGTTTCTGGACTGGTTGTTGGACGTGTTTGCTCTGAACTGATTAACTGCATAGCATCTGAAAAGATGACGAGGGTTGAATTACTTTGATCTGGAGTTAGGGAGTCCTAGTGTTTAGAATACTTTCTCCGGGACTTTGATTCAATCTGGCATAATCATGGCACCGATGATCTATGGATGATTACTGTGCCGCAGCTGCAACTTACGCTTTCGTATTCGGTTGTCTCTACTTAATATCTCAAGTTTCATTGAAAATGAAACAACTTCCCTTGTTGGATAGATCCAAACTGATCATGGTTAACTTCTTTCTCAGCAGAAATGGCGTTGGAGTGGCTTCTGGAGACTCTATGGCTGCTTTGGGTTCCAAAAACATCAAAAACGTATTGGACATGCTCTGCTCTTTCCAGAAACAGCCGAATCCATTAGCGATGCTCCAGCTACTTTAAACTTTGTGCAGCCAACTGCTATCTCACTGCCGTTTGTAGCCCCTCCCTCGTCTCCAGCATCTTTTGCCCCATCGGAGCCGCCTTCAGCACCACAATCTCCAGTCGGCTTGCTATCGTTGACCTCCATCCCTGACAGCATGTACTCCATGTTTGCAATTGACCCTTATGCTCACGAAACCCAATTAGTCTCTCCACCTGTATTTTCGACCTTCACAACCGAGCCATCCACTGCTCCCATCACACCTCCATCAGAGTCCATAAACATGATGACGCCTGCATCCCCTGAGGTGCCGTTTGCTCAGTTTTTGAACCCCAACCTACAGAACACTGAAGGAGGTCATGGATTTCCTTTTTATCAATATGAAAATCAACCTTATCAGCTCTCTCCCGGAAGTCCAGTTGGCCACCTGATTTCTCCAAGTTCAGGCATATCGGGTTCTGGGACATCATCGCCTTTCCCTGGCAGGGAATTTGCCGCCAGTCTCAGCCTCCTCCAGTTCCGGGTTCACCAGACTTCCAATGTCTTCAACACGGATATATCATGCTCTAGATATTGGGTATCGAGGCATAATTCCGGCTCAGTGACTCCAGAATCTGTGAGGCCTAATCCATGCAGCCGTATCTTCCACCCTCTCACTGAATGTGAGAAAAAAGTTAGTGGCACAAATGCTGCTGTTGCATTGTTTGAGTTGCCTCCCGAAGAGGTACAAGAAGGTGAAAGCAACCTCTCTGCTCCGGCTGAACCAGGAACTACAGTGTCTCCTAATTCTGTTGATGTCGAAAAGGGCAGTCGACATATCAATACCAGGGAGACTGCCACTAACGACGGGTTGGATGCACCAACTTCTTGTCCTGAAATGGAGAAAAATCCCAATGATCTCGAGGAAATGACTGGATGCCAGAGCTGTAAATCTATCACCCTGGGATCTTCCCGAGATTTCACTTTTGACGAGGGAGACAAAAAAGATGGCCACAGGCCAGGCGATATTGCCAGAGGGTGGAGCGGCGAAACTGTCATCGAGGAAGAACAATTGTTGACGAAAGATTGGTCTTTTCCTGTGATGCTGCCCAACATCAGCTAAGTAGAACCTGCCGTGTTTGAGATATCCCTCGATGCTTTGATCCACTAAGTCTGAGCATGAAGCCATCAATGGGGAAGGGGATCTCAATGTCCACCGCCAGGTTTCGATATTTTTCTTTTTTAGTTGATGCTCTTCAGGTATAGTTTATATCAAGATATTCACTTTTAATCGGTCATGAGCATAGATTTAGTTAGTGTCTTAGTTAGAATTGTTAATCAAATGATTTCCTCCCAGGTTTAGGGAAGAGGATAGCCACATTGTTGGTAGGAAACGGCTCCAGCCTGGAATCCATTTGTTATAGTAGAGCTTTTTTCCCCCCTGTAGAGAGTAGACTTATATAATTACTTTTCCATATTCTGTGTATACTTACTAAATTTTTCATGAGCAAGAGTTTTAGTAGTCCTTTGTAATATGAATTTAGAAAATATTCTTACAGGGTCAAATTGTATTACTACCAAACTTCTGGCGTCAGTCAGATCAGATATGTAGAGACCATTTTCCAACCAAAGTTGAAAAGAAACAGAAATCCCAAACTAACACCTATCGGATTTTCGACTTAAAGTTAAAACCAGGAAACATAAAATAAAATAGAAAGAAATTTTTGGTGCCAGATATCCAAATGGAATGACAGCAGATTCGTGAGCTTTTGATTTTTTTGCTTTATACCCTTGGAAAACAATAAAAGCTGATGCCCCAGCTGCTTATGTCCCACCTGATGGATTGGCTAAATTGATCATGTTATCTAATTGACCCCTCCTGTACTCTGTCCACTGACTTACTGATGGTGCGTCTACTATTAGCAGAAAATTACTTCCTTAGTAATAGATGATTTGGTGATAAAAAGTGGGATGATGATGTGCATTATTTTCATATTAAGAATCTGGTGCATTCACACATATTATTGTTATGCTTTGTCCTGAGAGAGGGGGCAGGAAAGGAAGAATATGAAAACTCATGTCACGGGGCATCTTTACACATGGAGAATTAAAAATATTTTTATTATCTGTCTTTTCTTCCTTTTTCTAACAGCATTCTTGGAAACTACTAGATTTAAAAGACATTGCCGACATCTAGTTTCACTGCAGTGCATCTGCCGTTGTTTTTGCTACTTGAGTTAATTTTGTGGGTCTAACCTAATGTATTCTTACTGTTTATGTTGGCATTTTCACTTTAAAAAGTTCAAATTTAGGCTGCTTGGTGATGTTTAATTTATTTTTTCTTTTGAAGGCATTTTAGTCAATGTGATGTTTGTGTGCTATATTGTTTCTCTACAGAGATTTTTCTCATCGATGAATTTTTGCGATCAGATATCCATGGCTACACAAGTTTCATGATGTCAGATACCCTTAAAGCCTCATTCAACGATTGAACGGCAGTAGCACCATTTCTCCTTGATGATTTATGTTGCAAAGCATGTTCTATAGAACCTTTTTGTGAAACTTGTGAGCTCCTCTTAGGATTCGGTTGTCAGGTCAGATGGTTCTTCCTGCAGCATTGAACTGGGAAAGGAAAAAACTCAGGATTCATTGAAATCTAACATGATTTGGCGTAATTGTTTTGTTTAACATTTCAGGTTTTTTATGGTGGAGCCAAATCTGATGATGATCTGCCTATCTGAATTTTATTTTTCTTTTGGCATCCATTGTGCTAAAAGTGTATTCACTGCTTCTGGACATTTACCAAAATAAGCAAAATGGAAGTTGATCATTTCTGCCAAGTTGCTTTGTGATTCAAAATTATTTTCCTTTCTAGCTGCTGGTAAAGCGTGTTTCATGCCTGCATCTATCTGCTTTTAGGTATGGTCATATTATTTTATTGTCATCAGAACTTAATGTAAGCAATCTTCATTGTCTGCTTACTTTCTTTGGTGGAGGGGATGCCTCATTTCTTACTAAATTATGGTAGTTTGGTGTGCTAATGATGATTTCTGGTCCATGCTTTGTTAACCATGTGGCCTACCATTCTCATCCTGGTAAATTTTTTATGACTTATGAATGTGATGAGTGGACGTGATTGATTGGTTGAAAGTGTGTTAAATGATTGCTCATTATTACCACATTTAGAGCTAAAGGCTTTGGTGTAGCTTATCCTAAGAAACTGTTTCTTCTCTTTAACATATGATATAAGTGGATGAACCTACTCTGCCTAGGTTCTGAGCTAGGCTTCTAGTGGATTGTTGCTTTCCTGATCTGAAACCATGACCAAGGAACAACTCCCTGTTCATCTTCCTGTGCTAGATTTAGCTCAACCAGTAGAGATGAGCTTCCTCTCTTCCCTTTCTAGAGCGTGTCATGAGTGGGGTTTCTTTTATGTCACCAATCATGGTGTCCCTGATGATATTTTCAGCACAATATGCTCTCTGTCGAAGGCTATCTTCAGCCTTCCTCCGGAACTTAAGTTAAAGCTTGGTCCTGATTCTGGAATTAAGTCCTACACTCCACGTTTTATTGCATCTCCTTATTTTGAAAGCCTGCTGGTGTCTGGTTCTGACTTTTACTCTTCTGCAAAGGCCTCTTCCGATGAGCTGGGTTGCGAGCATCTTTCTGATCTTTGGTAATCATTGTCTTTTCCGTTTGTGTTTTCATTCCGACGGATAACTACCAGTCATGTTTCTGTTCTGGCAGCGATTTGTTGCAGGAGTATGGAACCAGGATGACAGTGGTTGCGAAGAAAGTAATTGAGGTTCTATTGAAGGTCCTCGGGAATGAGTTTGAAGTGAAGTTCACTGAGCCTGAGTTCAGTCATTGTCATGGTTACTTGAGGCTAATCAATTATGCTTCGCCGGATATGGTCACAGAGAAAGAGGTCGAAGGACTTGGAATGCATACGGACATGAGCTGTATATCAATAGTTTGTCAAGATGAGAGCGGTGGGCTCCAGATGAGGTCCAACGAAGGGAACTGGCTGAATGTAGAGCCTCGCAAGGGTTACCTCGTCGTTAATATTGGGGATCTCATGCAGGCTTGGAGCAACGGAAGGCTGAGATCAGCCGAACACCGAGTCGTCCTTAGACGTCCAGTGAACCGGCACTCCTTAGCTTTCTTCTGGTGCTTCGAAGATGAGAAGGTGATTTTGGCCCCTGACGAAGTGGTGGGCAAAGGAAACGTCAGGCTGTACAGGCCTTTCTTATGCTGCAAGTACCTGAGATTCAGGGAGAGCAACGAAGAGGGCAAGTTCGAGAAAATTGCTTATACCGTAAACGACTTTGCCAGGGTAAACATCCAACATTAGTTAACTCTGGATGGGGCTAACTAAGACGCTCCAACTCGGGTGTTCGTTCGAATTATAAAATGCACAGTTCCGGGTTTACCCGAGGTGTGCACGAAGCGCCCGGGATCTGCGAGGGCCTTCCACATGTTCTATACGAAATGGTGCGCATGTTTTCCTCGTTACGGGGATTGGAATAGGGCGTAGGAGTGGAAATCGTGGAAGTTTGGCGTCGAAAGAAAGTGAAAGACATTAAAAATATGTTTTGGGTTTGTAATGATGTTGGTCTTCTTTGTATGGTTGATGATGAATTCCGGTGTGTGTTTTGTGGAGGGATTATGCATGTGTTGTTGATAATTATGTGGGGTGATGTGATTTTGCGACATGTCTTTGCTTTTAGGGGTTGGACAACTTTTACTCCCAATCCGTTGATTTTGATTCCCTAACTTTTGTTGAAGATCTTCAATGATTATGTTCTGTTCTTCTGGCAGACATCTTTACTTGAACAAAAAGTCGTTATTCCACGTTATCTGTGAATTGTAATAAATTTCTTTTGAATTTGTTTAATCCCTTTCCTCCTGCTGCGGCTGCTTCCTGGTTGGCATAACAACTGATTCCGGTGACCATGTTGCGGCCCCTTGCCAGCGTTGCTATCTTATGCTCCGATTCTCATGTTGAGCTTTGTTCATTCGGCCGAAATAAGCAGAACATTGCAATCGGGATCGAGCTCAATGTGTAGTCTGGTTCAAGCCGGAGGGTTTCATAGGCTTATGTTCAATGTCGAATTGAAGCCAGATTCCATTGGTGAATTCCGTCGGAGTTTTATTGGCCTTTGGGTCGGGATTTTTCCCCACGTGAATTTTGCAGTCCTTATTTGGTTCCGGTCATGTCTACTTCAACATCACGAAAAATGGCGATAAAAAGCATGTTACGATTGACACCAAGGTTCTGCTACATGAACATTCTGCATATCCATGGGCGGTCAAACGCTTTGGGTGTTTGCAACTGCTGCGAAGTTTTTCCCGGGGAGGCGGTTCATGCTCAAATGGGGTCTTCTCAAAAAGCAAATCTAGATTATCACGATTCGTCGCAGGAACGTTGATCTACCGAGCAAAATAGTTCGTGGTCTCGTGGTCTCATTCGTGCTTGATCACTCTGATGGAACAAGTGGGCTGGTTCGAAATTTTTGTTCAGTTGGTTCAAGAGGGTCATCAATTTGTTTGGCTGCTGAATCTCCTTGACTAGGAGGCCATACGTCCGAGATGCCTGTTCTTCCATGAATTTTTGAGGCGTCCTCTTATCACATAACTTGGCCACGAAACTGGAATCCAACCTGAGAAGCCTGTCACACGCATGCCACAGCCTCGAGCAGTCCAATTACAACCTGGAAAGAGAGGCCGAGGCCCTGAGGAAGGAAGATGCCTGTGCTACCGCTGCCCTGGATATTGAGGCGGGCCAATGTGATGACCTTGGAGAGAGTGCAGAAGGAGAGCGAGAAGGAGACGGACAAACTGCTCCTGCAGCATGGACAAGGGCAAAGCAAGGTGGAGAAGCTTTGGCTGATTGAATTGGGGTGGAGGAGGATCTAGCTGAAATACTAGAGAATAACGCCGCGGATGAAGAGGAAGAATGACCAGGTATGTTCATATGGAAGTTCACTTGCACTGGTATATTTTTCGCAGTTGAATTCGTGTTCTCGGTTCGATCTATTAATTCATGGGAATCAGCGTTCATATATTGATGACACGATGTCTCAATACATTGGCCGGCCAAACAGCTTCATAGTCTTCTGGATGGTTGCAGCAGTTCAAAAACGGGGAGGGAGGTAGGACTGGCCTATAGGCTCTGCAGATGCCCTAAGTCCTCGACTCGCTCTCTCTCTCTCTGACTACTCCCAACTTGTCTCGACAAGTTTGACGAGAAAGTCCAAATTCTGGTGCCCTACATCTTGTTCTTGTGTGTTGTTACATGGAAGCATCGAACCAGGGCAAACTTTGTATTTCAGAGCCGACTTCTCGTGCCTGAAGCAGAGAATGATATGGCGTGCATGGTTGATGTCTCATTCTTGTTGATTCGGCTAACCTTCATGAACAGCATCACAGCACAGGACACAAGGCGCAAGACCACTCTATTGTCACATTGTGCCACAAAAAGATGCGAGGCAAGCGGACAGCAAGATCTCTCCCCTGATGACTCTTATGTTCCCCGTTCACGGAATAACGTCGACAACAAGGACGACCAGTTCCATAGGCAAGAACCCTTGACTGACTGTCCCTTGTAGTTAGTTCTCAAGAAGGGTCCCCACTGTGCAGGGATCTCGAAAGTACAGCTTTCCATGAGAGAAACCACGTTACATCGGAAGCCTATCGAGTCCGTTTATAGGAACGAGAGTTCTTTCTCGCCTAACAGCAAAGTTGCTCCTCCAATGACAGACTTCGACCCAGGCGGGTCACAGGATCCGTCAAACATGTCTGGATAATACAATTACAAAACAGAATCAAATTTTATGACATAAGACATGCAGAATAGTTTAGAGTTTTATACGAAAAACGGTTAGTTTTAAAAAAAAAAAAATTGTGAAATACGGTCGAGTTTCTTAAAATACGGTTTTACCGTCGATGGGGGGCGTCTTGAAAACGCACTCCTTAAAATGCAAAGAGAAACCCGCTCCTCATGTAAATAGGACCTGCCCCTAAACACTTAGCAAAAATATTCATTCGTCGGGTGAAGGAGGGGTGTCTAATAAGGGGCGCGTTTTCAAAACCCGCTCCTTTAACTAAATGAACAAGGGGCGGGTTTTGAAAATGCGCTCCTTTAACTAAATGAATAAGGGACGGGTTTTCAAAACCCGCCTTTTGAAAGGTTAGATAAAAAAGTCTGTCTAACTTAGTTGGTTAGAGACTTTTGTTATAATTGCGAGGTCCGTCCCGCAAGTTTCGCAATACTTTTACCAACTCGGCTAGAGGGACGGGTTTTGAAAACTCGTCCCTTATTCATTTATTAAAGGGGCGGGGTGTGCATTTCTTAAAGGGGTGAATTGGACGCCCTCCCTTTTTGCTAAGTGTTTAGGGGGCGGGTTTATTTTAGACGCGCCCCTTCGACGGTTAAAACCATATTTTACGAAACTCGGACCGTATTTCGCAATTTTTTTTTTTAAAACTAACCGTATTTCTCTACAAAACTCGAGTAATTTATGTTACAGCAAAAACCTCCAAATCCAACGTTGCCTGCGAATACAGTAAAGGACAAAAGAAATACTTGCGTTGTCCGAACTCAGGAGTTTGTGCGAATCTACCATGAGGGAGACACACAACTTGACCCAGCTTTAGCATTATCATGGGTATAAACCATCTGGCGTCATTGTTCTTGACGACCGCCTAGCCAAGGGCCTTGCTATTATACCCATGTTGTGGACGGATGCGCTTGGTTGCCATGTGACATGTGACGGCAAACCTCCTATAAGGACATGATCCTTTTTCCTGTTTGTTCTGGGTATCGCAGCCAGGGAGCTGAAGCAATTACTAGTTGCAGCGTACAACGATGTCCGCGTTATCTTCAGACAATGCTTCGATCTATGACTTCACTAGCAAGGTTGGCATCCTTTCCCAACGTTTTCAGTCGGAGATATTGAGTCGGGGACTATGTACCTGGACGATCTCGGTCGATGTTATACTTTCTTTGTTTCAGGATGCCAGGGGAAATGATGTCACTCTCAGCGATTACAAGGGGAAGGTCTTGCTGATCATCAATGTCGCATCCAAATGGTAAGAAGTGGCTATGGAGCTTAATTACTCCCATCTGTTTTGAATCCATATAGTGAACAGTCATAGGAAGTTCATTGCTTAAGGATCCGAAGGTCTTCGTCGTAGCTTTATCATTGAGTAATGATTTCTGGGTGTTTCTTGTCAGCGGCTTAACCAACTCGAACTACTCCGAGCTGAGCCAGATGTACGAGAAGTACAAAAACCAAGGTCAGTCTGCTCGGAATCCGTAATCAGGCACCAAGAACTGAATTCGTGTTTCCTGCCCTCATTCATCCCTGGGTAAAATTCTTGCTACTGCGAATTGCAGGGTTAGAGATCTTGGCATTTCCTTGCAACCAGTTTGGAGGTCAGGAGCCCGGCTCGAACGAGCAAATCTTGGAGTATGCTTGCACCCGATTCAAAGCTGAGTACCCCATCTTTGACAAGGTACGTAGTTGGATGATCATGTTTCTATCGGTTGAGGGATGATAGCCTGTTTTCTTCTGCATAAAGTTCTCGCCCATTTTTCATCTGATAGATTGAAGTCAATGGTGAGAACGCTGCCCCGATTTATAAGTTCCTGAAGTCTTGCAAGAGTGGGCCATTCGGCATTGATATTAATTGGAACTTTGAGAAGTTTCTCATCGACCAGCAGGGCAATGTCGTGGACCGTTACGGGCCAACAACGCCTCCTCTGAATATTGAGGTAAATCCCGGAATGGATCTGTTATCTTATCTCTCGCCAAATCATTAACCTTGATCTGCAATGAAATCAAAACCTCACTTTTGCAGAATGACATCAAGAAGCTACTCGGTGTGGCATAAGCATGAGAAGAGCTACGGCATTGGTGGTTCCATTAGCGACAGTTCTCCCTTCGGAACAGCCACAGTTACCTAATAAGCAACGACAAATTCCTTGACTTTCTAAAGAAATTGAGTGCACCTTTATGTTAAATTGTTTGGAAAAGTGTGAGCACCTTTCAATCACTTATAATTGTTTCGAAAACAATCACCTATTCCGATACTACACTGTTTGAACACCGTTGTATGTGAGTAACGAACATGATCCAAGTATATGTTTAGTGAACCACATTTCATTTCCCAAACACCGACGGCCCCAGAAATGCTGTGCTTCTGGCGCTGCTCATCTCCTTGAGCAAAACATTCAGGTTCCTGTATAGAACTTCCCATTGCTTCTTGGCACGGTGCACGGCAAAATTCCTGCTCACTTCATGCTCGTGCGTGATTTCAATTTTCTGTCTACAGAATCCAAATGCTCCTGCCATGCCATTTTATCAAGAATTTTGAACTTGAAATTACAAACAAAAAGAGTTCTGTTGAAGAGTCCAATTTCCTTATGATGTATATATCATTGACCGTCCATTATGAATAGTCCTAACTAACACCTGAAAGATGTGTGTTGGGGAAATTCAGCTTTCGTGTCGAGCCTCGTGAAAATCTTAGCCATAGGATACTAGAATATTACCAATATATACTCTAATATATCACAATATTAGAAAATATATGCCTGCAATATCTTCCGTAATATTACTTAATCTCAAAAGACCTCAACTTCGGACCAAATCCTAACAATGTGTTTCTCTAGGAAAGACACTTCGATGCTATCTTGCACCGTAAACTAAAGAAACTTGGAGAAATAATTGCAGATGGACAATTATGTGATTGGGCACACGATTATTTGACAGGCTTGAGGTGCTACAACACAAACGAAAATGCTTGAAGACCCAGAGTATCCCCACTGCAGCAAACTTGTTCCACTAAGACGATCGGTTCCTTATCAGATCTGCTGTTGTAACATCAAAAAGAACCGATCCGATGAAGGAAAGCCAATCTTCACTGGATCAAAACGACAGATGTGGTAAGTTTAGGAAATCATCCCCTGTGAGTGAGAAACCAGAAACTTAGTTTCCTTCATACAACCCAGGCCTCCGGCTAGTTATATTTCTGTCTGACTATGTGGAAACAGATTCTTCAACAGTCTTCACTTCGTTGTTCGAAGCCAAAGAAAGCCGAAAGGGAGCACTCATATATGGGGTTTCCCCATCCTTTGGACTAACAACTACACTATTCACAGCCCCCTTTGTCGAACTGATCCTGCCGAGCTACATTAACCTCCGTAAATTGATTGTTTAGTCATGCCAGTTCTCGGACAGTAGTGGCAGCCACCGATTGAATGTTCCCTAAAATCCTGTCTACTGTGGAATCGTCCTCATCCGACATAATAGACAATCTACATTACCAAGACTTCACATATTTTGTGCTACTACATGCATAAACAAGGTAGTAGACGTAGATACACATCGCAAATACCTCGAGATTTCCATATCTTGGCATCACCTGTCCAAACCATAATTACAGTAAATTGAAAGAAGGACGGCAGTCGTCCAGTGAGTCTTTGCAACTCACATACATTCTCAACATATGAGATGGACTTCGTTGATGTTGTCTACAAGGAAGTTTTGCCGATGCGTTTTTTAATCAGCTGGTTCTGGGTTAAATTTCACAGATTCTCTCCAGATGAGCTCCTTAATGTGATCCTCCGTGCAAGATGGATGCTCGAAATCAAAATTGAAAGGCTGCGTGCAAACAGGTTCATCATTTATGTCATGGAGAGATGAGAGGTAAGGGTGACAAAGAGCCTCGTCAACTGCAGTTAGAGCACACGCGTTAATCCAGCGAGCAAGAATCAAAGGTCATGATCATGAGGGAAAACCGGCACTTACCAGTTATGCGTTTGCTAGGATCGAATACGAGCATTTTCTCCAGCAAATCAATGGCGACAGGATTCATGCTGGGGAATCTAGTTGAGAATTGTTGTCTGTGGAACTGGGGAAGCTGCCTGACGTATCTCCGAGCATTGTCACTTCGAAGGAAACCGAGGCTTGCATCATCTGGAGAACCTATTAACTTAAAAAATGAAAGGAAGACTTATCAGATAAGGCTATTTACAAGTGCTCAAACTCATCCATATATAGAGTAATTACAAAGTTCCTTACTTCAGTTATAAGCCGCAGCTGATGTACATAATCCTTTCCAGGGAATAAAGGCTCCCGGGTCACGATCTCCCCGAGTATGCACCCAACAGACCACATATCGATTGCAGCAGTGTACTCTGAGCAATTCAGTAGCAATTCAGGTGCTCGGTACCACCGAGTCACTACATACTCTGTCATGAAATCCGTCTCGGACGTTGTCCTTGCCAAACCAAAGTCTCCAATCTTCAGGTCGCAGTTTGCATTCACGAGTAAATTGCTAGGTTTGAGATCTCGGTGCAGCACATTGGCAGAATGCACGTACTTTAAACCACGCAGTAGCTGATACAAGAAGTACTGCGAAAGACATCACAAATTACGGAACATGAAATTGTCAAATTGTTGATTCTAACCTACCAAAGAAAAAATGAGGCTGGACAAAACCTGACAGTGATCATCGGTCAAAGGCTGTTCGGACCGAATTACGTGATGAAGATCAGTGTCCATGAGTTCATAGACGATGTAGACATCATTAAAGGTTTCCTTTCTGGGCGGACGAATGATGTCTTTGATGGCTATTACCTGCAGAAAGGCAGCTCTGATGATCAAAAGAAAATGACTATCGGAACAATAAGTGTGCCCTGCGATTCAGGGTCCCGGACTGCACATGGAAACTCAACGTAGGACCCGATATTCAACGCCATGCTTAAGTACATCATAAACTGCAGGAAAGTCTGCGCGAGGCAATTGAGTGATCGACTCCACTATTTCAGCGAGAAAAATCAATCGAACAGCTTAAACATATCAGAATTCAAGCAGTACTGTCCACTGGTTTCCTTTTTAGTTTCTATCATGTTAGGATCAAGGGAAAAAGAAGATGAAATGGAAGCAAACGACGTTTTCGTGGTCCATGTGGCGAAGAAGCTTGATTTCTCTGAGGGTCCTTTTGGCATCAATCATATTGTCAAATGCATTGCCAATCTTCTTAATAGCGACTTCCACGCGCGTCTCTAAGTTCACGGCTGCACTGCAGAGATTGAAAATAAAAAATCAACTACTGCTTCAACCACCCAATCGTAATGAAGAAAAACACCAGACTGACATGAGATTTCCTCCCTTCGCACTAAACAACGGCTTCACCCCGCTGAGAAGAATATCCAGCCAACCAAACTTGTCGAACCCCTTGATTCAGCTTGTTTGATCGTGTCACAACCGCCACCACTCAGTTTCAGACTTCTTCCATTCCATTTCGCATCACACACCATCCCATAAAGCCAAGCCGAATATTTACGAAGATGCTAGTTTTGACGCATTCGAACACATTAATTGCCTCAGAAAATAAGCTATTTGTAGTACCAAACAGGGCCAAATTCTATCCCAGATACAATATGTGTAACAAACAGAGGCGAATGGAAAAACAGTCAAGCTTACCAAACGAGTCCATAAGCACCCCTCCCGATCGGACGAAGAGGGGGGACGTACTTGGTGTTGACCTCGAACAAGTTCCCGTAAACGTTGTACTGAACGTACTTTCCCCCGTGAGTAAGGACTCCTTTGATCTTCCCTCCCTCCGCGGAACCACCGCGGTGGTGCTCCTTCCCAGAAGCCATATTTTGGGTAGTTTCACCAAGTTGCCAACTTTCTCAAGACCCAGATCACCAAATCGAAAACCAAGAACCGGGTTCTCTTCCTTTAGCTGTCCGGTTCGAGGTTCCTGTCCGGGAGGGGGGAAAAGGCGGAAAAAGGCGTCGAACTTTTGAAGGTGGGGGAGTCAGATGGAACCCGTGAATTCGGGAGGGGGAGGGGGAGGCTTTTTGTGAGTATTTGGTGGAGAAAGGCAGGAGATGGGAACGGAGGTGGAGGATGAATGGGAGTCCGAACGTGAGAGAGGGAGAAGAGCAAGGGCTGCTGCATGCACCTCTGCTCAGCTTTCCTAACATATCGAGGCTCAATAATTCTTTTTTTCAATACTTCTTGAAAAACGACTTCTAATTTTTTTTTTTAAAAAAATATCTGCAGGTTAGTAACTTAAAAATTCATAACATTCATGTAAATATATTTTCATATTAATTTTTTTTTCAATTTTTAATCTCGTACTAATGAATTTAGACAGTTCAAAGAAAATAGTGATTATGAAACTATGCGAAGAGGCAAAACAACCTAAAGCTAACATTTTATTTGTGTATTCCCAAATCACTGTTAGAAAATCAATTTCGTTAAATTTAAACAATAATTCGAATTTTGAAATTTATTAAAGCATGGGACAAATATGTACTAGAGGATATTCAACACCAAAATTACATTTAACATAATCTTCTCATTTGGATGTGGAACATCGGACTACCGAAAGTTTTATTCGGATGACTTTTGGGGTGGCAATATGATTTGTATATTTATATATCCAAACATAAATATAAATAGGACAAAATATTTATTATATTAAGTATTAAGGAAAGATAATTTTTGACCCGTAACCTTCAATTCCTCTACCTTCCATCGGTTGACTTTGACAAATCAACATCGAGGGAGTAAATTTTGGTTGGAGTTGACATCTTCGGGTTTGGTCGACAGTGCTTAGGTGAAATCGCATCCGGTCCGGATAAAACGTGGAATTAATTAAAATCGTCGATATTAAGATAGGTTCTCGAATAAATCGGTAGATTTTAAGTTTTAAATTTTTTTAGAACCGGAAGTACCACTATGGTTACAAATTCTCATTTCGAAACCAACTTGCATAACTTGAAACTTGACTTAATATAATTAATTTTTATATAATTAACTTATTTGATTAATTTATGTGTAACATATATCCAATTAAGTTCCTGAACGAAACCCTCGACGAAGAGCTGGTTTGTGGTATTTGATTTCATTTCGACTTGTCCAGGGGATTGGGATGGAATCGACACGTTTTTGAAGTATTAACAAATTCCATTAGGGGTTTTATTAGACTAGGAATAGTTAAAATGACTATTCCGTCTTTACCTTTTTCTTTGATATGCAATTTTATAAGAAAAGGATAAAATAGCCTTTTACTTAATTTTTTTTAAATTATTGTATTATCTCTTGTCCGAATGAATATGAATTCTCTAAATTTCAATGAAATGAAGTTGATTCAAATTTGGAATTTCTAGATTCCTAACAACCGTGAATTACAGAACCTTGAACATTGATTTAGGAGGTCAACTCCAGAATGAATTTCAATCAATCTGTTGCATGATTTATCTCTAAAATCCGAAAGGTTTCTAGAGAATAGAGAGTTTGCAAAAAACTAAAGGTTTTTCTCCCTAATGGTTTCTGAACACGTGTAAATGGTTTTTATTGGACGATTAGTTAGAAAACTAATTGGTACAAAAAGTAAATGAAACACAAATATTTATAGTTCTAATAATAGCTTATATCCATTTTTCACTCTTATACGATGAATATCAATATCAGACATAAATAGCATAACAGAAGACACAGGGGCTCTCATTCACAAGTAAAAAAAGTTATAGAAGGTACAAAGTCTTTCGTATAAAGTAATGTAATATGTACAAAGAATCTTCCACAAAAAGTGCGGCGGAATATCTGTAGACTCTTCCCCAAGAAGTAAACCAAGTAATGATTTGCACAAAACTCCAAAATTCCTCTGGTCAGGGGTTGAAAAATGAAAAATTCCATAAGCTTTTTTTGGGTTCTACACCTTATTTTTTATTACCTTTACAAAACTTGGTCTCACTCACTTGTTGTCTTTATTTTCTAATAATAAAATTTCTAATAATTATACATTTACATATGTAACTTATTTACATAAACAACAAACTGGCGGAAGGTTTTGTATAAGGCGAAGCAAAATATCCTCACATGCTGTGTTGCCATACCATATGAGATGATACATCGTATCAATTAGGATTAATCATACCTTAAAGGTCACGATTGCGTTCATAATCTTTAGAGATAAAGTTGACATAAGATTTTGATGGGTATTCTTGGTCAACCTTCTGTACATGACATTTTGAAAATTAAATTTCATGTGAATAACACCCCTTCTAAATACAAACACACTTAGAATGAGTTTAAATTCAAATGGTTTGTCATTTGCCATAATTCGAATTTTACATATTTAAAATGATTTATTGTCTTCCCAATTAGTTGGATGTCCCAAATCCGTATGAAAGGATTAACAAGAATATCAGAATTATGAAATATTAACAAAAGAGAGTAGGGAGTTGATCTACGGTCAATTTAGTAGTAAAAATGAGTGATTTTGAGTCGTCCCTAATGGAAAAGAGTTCCTTAATTTGTAAAATTGAATTATGTTTCTCATTGAGTAATTACGCCTTGTTGAAGGAGTCTATCCATCACATATTGACTTTAAGAATGAATGTTGTTTCTTCGATTTTCTTTTGCAAAATCTAGCATAGAAACTATAAGGAACAATTTGTTCCTTTAGGAAATTGCAACAAAAACTTTCATATAGGGATAAATTAGGCTTGTAGTTAATGTTGGAACTTTCGACCAAAAATAGAGAACCTTCGCAACAAAAGACTTGGCTTCTGAAGTCCACAAGAACTTGCAAGAGAGACAAAATGCAAGTGGGACTATCTAACTAGATTTATATCAACTAATGGTAGATCTAAAAGTCAATTTTAGAATCTTAAAGAAATTTGAAAAGATGATTGAGTAACATAGAAGCTTCCAAAGGGTATTCTCTTCTATCGGGTGACCTTCTATGTCATTTGTATTTGCCTTACGTGCGTGTTTTTATGATTCGATTTGCACATAAACAGGTCAGCGATAAAAGTAAATGAAGACATAATGTTTTACAGTGATTTGATAGTTTTGCCTACGTCCACACTATAAGAGGACGGTATTCACTAGTAATAAATATAATGATTACAGTAACTAGATTATAAAACCTTCCCTTGTTAAATAAAATAATTTTAATTGAACCATCTAAATGTAAATATCTGGGCAAGGGAATCCTTTGCACGCACTGATCACATTGGTTGAATCTCGTGAGAACAATCGTGGCATTTGACCATGTATTCGAGTATCTTTTGCTTGGGTTTTACGAAAGACTTCTTACAAATAAAAAGATAGAAACACAAAGAGGGTTGTCAGTTTCTCAACATTATATGTCGAGCCAACAACCCTTGTATGTAGCTTGATGCTCATGGACAACGTCCAATCAAGTCCCTCATATTCACAACAACTAACGCCTACATAGTGACTTCACTAAGGCATGCCTTCTCTAGTTGTCACAATCACCATCTCCTTACGAAAAGCTCACGGGAGGTGTTCCCTCTTGCTTACGAGACTACTCGCTAGCAACATACACCGTCCTTACAAGATAGCTCGTCGGGACTGAACCTACTACTTCATGCGAGAACGCTTGTCTCGAAGCACTTCATGCGAAAACACTCGCTTGAAAGATTTTTATCGTGATCGTTTCACTTCGTATAGAAGATTTTCATGTCTTGAACACACGCAAGGCAAGCTAAACGCAACCACGTAAAACTTCATAGCAATGCACTACTTCTCAAGTTCACTCCCGATTTCTTCTTATTTTTCAATAAGTAGAAACACGACCTTCTATGTAAAAGAAAAACTAGTTGCCTTACTATAATGTTCTTGTCGGGTCCATTTGTGACATGCGTGTATTAGTTTGGGATAATCTTGCTCAAATTTTTTATTCCCAAGGTAAAAAATTATAGAAGTTTTGGGCTTATCAGATCAATAGTTGATAATAACTAATTACAGGTGTGATGCATGATTGATTTGATATCAACTGGTCTCGTAATCCCAAGATTGCACAATGTAAAGGGTATCAAGCTAATTTATTTCTAATTGAGTTGATTTGTTTCATAATTGTTCATCGACGAACTTAGACACAAATAACGTCACAATGTAATTTCTTAATTTATTGTCTCACATAAAGGTTAAAGACAAATTTCGTGAATAACGAATATAACTCCCTCAGTTAAAAAATTCAGGAATATTCTTTATGTTAAATCTGGTTGAATTTGACATGTTTGGGTTAGGAGGATAAGAGGAGTTCTTGTGTTCAACTTGCTTTTAAAATTCGATGCACTAACTCATTCATGGAAATAGATTTTTTCCATGAGTATTATTTTAATAAAATAAAATTTAAAAAAAAAAGAAATAAAATTATATACAGGTTGGTAAGAGAAAGGGGCAGCGCCTTTCTGCCTCCAAAATTCCATCCAACTGTTTTGTCTCCCGCCAGAATCTGCCCAACAATATGTTCCCTGCTCTCCCCCAGTCCTCGCCTATCTTCTGCGCCGCCTCCGTCTCCGCCGACCTCCCCTCGCCTTCCCCTCCGGTCCCGGCTCGTCTCCCTAATGGCAGGCCGCTTTCATTCCAACGTGCGTTATCCGCCATTTCTTCTTCCGCTTCGTGGAGGGATCTGAAACTCGGTTCCTGTGTCCATGCCGCCATACTCAAATCTGGGTCCGGTTCGGATGTCATTGCGTCCAACTCCCTGTTGAACATGTATGGGAAGTGCGGTTGTGTAGGGGACGCCCTCCGGGTGTTCGATGAGATGCCTGATAGGTCTGTAGTCACCTGGACTTCGTTGATGTCGGTTTATTCCCAGTTGGGGGATGTTGAAAAGGTGATTATCGTGTTTAGAGAGCTGCTACAAGAGGTTGAGCCTCACGAGTTATGCTTCTCGGTGATTCTTAAGGCTTGCGCGCGGGAAAGTCGGTACGAAGCTGTAGCGCGGGCTGTGCACGCGTCTATCATCAAAATGGGGTACGATTCGGATGAATTTTTGAAGAATTCGTTGGTGAGTGCTTATGCGAAATTGGGGCGCTTGGTAGATGCCGAGAAGATTGTGGTTCAGAGAGATGGTGCTGATGTAATAGTGTCTTGGACTTCTCTTGTGTCTGGTGCCGTGTTAAATGGAAATGCAAACGAAGCTTTGAGGTACTTCTTCATGATGCAGGAATTTGGGATCAGACCCAATGAAGTTACTCTACTGAGCATTCTTCGTGCTTGCTCCCTACTAGACGATCTTTTATTATTTAAGTGGGTTCACGGGTTGGTTCTGAAGGCGGGTTTGGGTGCGAATGATGTGGTGGCGAATTCTTTAGTTGAAATGCATCTCGGCAATGGATACTTTACCGAAGGAGTGTGGATTTTCTGCAAGTACTTATTCCCAAGTGATTGTATCCGGTCAGAAACGATAGCTCTCATCCTCCGGGGATGCACTCATCTTGGTTTCTCCGATTTGGGAAAACAGATACACTGTTTCACGATCAAACAGGCAGCTTTTTCTGACTTACTGGCTGACAATGCGCTTATTAGTATGTATGGAGGAACTGGATGCTGTGATTCTGCCGTTAAGATATTCAGGAGAATGGTCTTTAGAGACATTATTTCATGGAACTCCATTATCTGTTGTTTGATAAAATATGATAAGTTTAACGAGGCCTTGCGATTGTTCAAAATGATTGTCCACGACGAAGAGGTTGAGGGCGTTTCTCCTGATTTTGTTACGGTGCTGGAATTACTTCAGGGATGCTCAAATCTTGCACTCTATGATCAAGGTCAGTTGCTACATGGGTATTCGGTGAAGACAGGGATTGCAGGTGACCTTTTTGTGCAGAATTCTCTGATAGATTTTTATGGAAAGATGGGCAGGTCAGATTTTGCAGCTGATATCTTTGAGGATATGCAAATCAAGGACATTGGTACCTACAATTCCATGCTAGCAGCTTATGGCCTCAATGGGGATGGAATATCAGCACTTAAGGTGTTTGAAATGCTGAAAAGTTCTGGTTTAGGACATCCAAATGAAATTACCTTTACGAACGTTCTGTCGGCCTGTGGTCATTCCAACTTGATCAGCGAAGGACTAGAGATATTCCGTAGCATGGAGAACAGCTACTGTATAATGCCTAATATGGATCACTATGCCTGCGTGGTGGCCATGTTGGCAAAATCTGGGAAGATCAACGGTGCACTATCTTTCATCAAGGTCATGCCTCAATTGCCGGATGCCCAGGTTTGGTCATCCTTGCTGGTTGGTAGTGGGATTTATAACCGTGTCGATGTAGGTGAAACAGCAGCCAAGTGGCTATCCATTCTCGACCCTCAAGGGAGAGCCTGGAGAGTTACTCTGTCTAATGCATATGCAAGTGCCGGTAGATGGCGTGATGTTGCTAAGGTGAGGGCGAAAATGAAGGATTCTTCCTCCAGCCGGGAAGCAGGTTGTAGCTCTGTGTTGGTTCAAGGAAATAAGTTCGACTTTGTTGTGAACGACACAAGGCATCCCAAGAGTCTGACAGTTTACGAGGTCCTTGATACTTTAATGAAACATTCCACGGATAGTATCAGGGCACAGAACGTGCATAGAAAGTGGTAAGACTGGGACGATGTGCTCTAACTCAGCTCAAGTTATGTCATTGTAAACAATGTAAAATGATAGATAAGCAAGGACAGAACTGAATTGCAGAAGAGTATGAATATTTGAAGGGTTTGCTATTTTTTACACGGACTCAGCATCCATTAAATGTACCATTTAACGGCCCAGTTAACCGGTCAAACAAAAACAGACCATGAAATGTGAAATGCTGTCACTTACGGGGCAACAAATCTTTCTCCCAACTTCCCTTATACCCAGAGAATTTGATTGAATTGGATAGAAGGAACAAAGAAAGCCAGAAAAACATGTAATCAACTCAATTGATGGGGCTCTCTGGTTCTGCTTACAACTACAAAGTTAAAGACTACAAAAGCATTATCAATTCAAGGAAGGTTTGAGCTAGCAGGTCCTGCACTGTAACTACCCGCTCCACGACCGAAACCGGGCCTTCCCCCAGGACCCTAAAACAAAGAGATAAATATATCAAACTCACCCGGTTTGCAGTTTAAAACAAAACTATTAATAATCTTCCTAAAATAAAAAAGAAAGCAGCTCCCAAGCAATCTAGTCAATAATTCATGCTTCAGATGTATGATGGTAAGAGATGATACCCCCCGTAAGAAGGCCTGTAGTCAGCTGGAGCTCCACCCTTGTCAGAATATTCACCAGCTGGCCCCCTTGGACCGCCACGGTATCCCTCACGGTCACCAAACCTCCTTTCTCCCTCAAATCGAGGTGGGCCACTGTTCAATGTTACAGAAACCAATAACACATATTAGGATTATGCTTTAGAATTTCTGAAAACGGATCTTCCTATGTACAAGGATCTACCACAAAAACTAACCGAAGATTCCCATTCAACAAATACTCACACCAATATGCAAACAAACAAAAGATTGTCACGATGATTCACATGTAGGTCCCTACAGCACCGTAAGGGGAAACACAAATTACCCACAAAACATGCACTCAATCACTGTAGTAACAGATATGTCAACTTCAGGGAGTCCCCAGAACACTGAGCTTCCCATATGCTCGGTATGATTCCGGAAGTCAATCAATTCCCAATAAGTCGTCAGGTTAAACAGGACAATCAAATCCAATCCAATCAGAACTTACCGGGGGCGATCTCCAGGGGGGCCACCCAGGGGGCGGCCAGCGAGCTTGGCCTGCTTCTTCAAGGTGGCGGGAACGATCTCCGAGGGCAAATTAAGGTAAGTCCGGAGGAACTCGATCCCATCATTAGTGAGGAACCAATAGTAATGCATCCAGGCGAACGTCTCCCTCACGTACTCCTTGGACTTGAAACTCTGCATGAGCTTGATAACCTGAAGGTTAGGGGCGTCGATCTCCGGGTGCTTCGCCAGATTGTAATCCTTCTTCGCGTAACAAACTCCCTCTGAACACGAATCCAAAACGAACACGATCAATGACCAAGATGACACAACCCCATCCATCGCGCAATGCATCGCGAAGGAATTGAGGTCAGGTTTACCTTGGAAGAGGTACTTGGAGATCTCGCGCCGGTTCTTCTCCGGGATAATCATGGCTGGAACGGCGACGGCGACGGATTTGAAGAACGTGCTAGGGTTTTGTTGAAACCCCTAGATTAGCGCCTTAGCGTTGGTCTTTATAGGATTGGGTAATTAAAAATGGGCCGATATGTGGGCCGCATCCTGAGGCCCAATTCATAGAAAGGTCTGGACAATCCGATCCGGTAACAATGGCCGCAAACCGAATCAATTATAAGATAAAAGTAGAATCCAGGTCGATGGATGTTAGGAGAAAGAACTTCCAACGATGATTTGGTCCTACGGTTGTTCGTCAGGGCGAATCTCGGAAAAGCGTTATTCAAGCACCATCCCAGATCACCAACACCATGTTGACAGAACCGGAGAACAAGCAGGTGCCGCGTCCCGGATATTACATATACAAGTATTGCACTCCGCGCTATGCTTGTTTTGGTTGTACACGTCAAACACGTGCTCCCCCCCCCGGAATCCACATGTGAAAGTGCAGCAGAAGAGTCCGTTCCCTAGGAACCTGTTTTTAAACTCAGAAATCGAATTTTAGAAGCCGCCGAGGTCGTCGTCATGGGATCTGCAGCGGAGTGTGAGAGTTACTCGTCCGGGAAGATCGTTCCTTATGTAGACATGCTTCCAGAAACTGGCGACCAGAAGGAACAGCAACACAACAACAACCCTAATAGCATCCAGGGCTATTTTCTTCTTTCCTAGCGATTTTGGTACAATGCTACTTTCTTTCGACAATATTTGAAGGAGACTCATCCTTAAGTATTGTTGCACTGTCGCAATCAATTTCGAATTTATCAATTACATAAAGACAACATAAAAAAACGAAGCTCGACTAGTTCAAACAGAGCGTGTAATTACGGAGAGAATGTTGAAAGAGAAGCGTTTATCAAATGTGACGACATTGTTTACATACTAAAGCCATTTTAAGCTTCAATGATAGTAAGGCCCACCATTATGATGACAAATGAGGTCGAAGGAGTATCTGGTCGAAGCTCAAGGACGTCGAAGCAGGGCATGTCGAGGCAGGACATGTCGAAGTACGAAAGAGGTGAAGTTCGATAGAGACTCCGCCGAAGGAAGTGACAATCGAAGGAAGAGTCCCGGTTGAAGTTTCAAAACTTAGCCGATTTTCGATGGGAACTTCATCAGAGCTTGGTCGAAGTAGATAATGTGCAACTAGTTTAAATAAACCATGTTCAAAATGTATCTAGCAGTTGTGTTAGCAGTTATGTTGGCGGTTTTATTAGCAGTTATTGTCCGGATATGATTAAGTGCTAGTATAAATATACGGTCAGTCATTTGTAATAAACACACGACAATCATTCAAAGACCCCGAAGGGCTGCTTGGTTGTCTCCCTGTACTATGTTTTCCAGAAATTGATAAGTGTTCGTGTTCATGTGCTTTTGTTCTTGTTCTTCACATTACTGTCTGTTTAAAAGTCTTGACGACCACATTTCTTGAACCTTTTTAATCCCGATTATATCGCGACGTGTCTGCAAACAGACATGGAATGTCTTTGTTGAGGAATATTGCCTGACTTGATCATCTGAAACAATGACATATCAAGTCAACATAATTCACAATTTCACATTAGTGATAAGTTAAAGGAATTCTATGAACTACCAAACGTCTAGAGATTCAATTTCATCAACCGACAAGACCACAGGAGGCGATGACATAACAACTGTGATCTTTTCTGCTTATATGGAGACTTCTTCTTGAATTGGAGAAGTTGAAACAATCTTGTCTAAAGCAGGGGAGGCAACAAGGTGCTCTGCATCTACGAAGAATTGGAAGGAGTAATCTGCTTCTCCTTTTGTTATTTCTTTATCTTTCTTAGTAGCAATAATAAAGGAAAAATCAAGACATATACGAAAGAGAATTTATACAAAAGAGAAAATGCAAGGGAATACATTTACCTTTTAGGTTAGTTGCGATCCTCTTGCTGGTGACTTGCCACGAGCTTGGCCATCGGGTCAATTGAGATGCCATTGTGTTGAGCATGAAATGCCTTGACCATCTGGTGAGCAGTCATGTGATACCGCATTGACTAAAATGGATCGCCTTCCCACAAGCTATTCCTCATATGATGAAAGTAAGTTGAGGTGGACATAAGGTGGAACCTCTGAATCCCTTCATGAAAGAAAGCTAAGAGGGACACGAACCTTGCTGGACAGAGTGTTTCACATAGCCTGGTGGATGGTGGAAGGAAACGATAACTGCTTGAATAAACCCCAACTATCCGACATATATGTGAGAGTTTTACACTTCAAAGATGATTTCATTAGAGTCCACAACTAGTAAACCCTAGGGATTTTGATTGAAATCCATGATGGGCTGCCGACATGCCTATAGGAGTTGATCAAATAATTCCCTTCTAAAAATGGCCTCTACTTGGCTATAAATCCCTCAATGAGGATCCTCAACACTCATCAATGCTCTTACGTAGTTGTTATACTCAGGTGAGACCAATGCTTGGACTTGCAGGCCTCAAGTAGATGCGAGCAAAAGATCTTCGGAGGCCATGCATGTAAAAGAAATCTTTAAAAGTACGACTTAATCCGTAGATAGAGGAACCGAATAAGGCCTCTTGCTGGACATGAGGGAAACTCGTCCAAATCTATAGGGGCATTATGGAGAGCCCTGTATAGCAAACATAGTAGCTGGGGTCGAAGGCTAGGGGAGTTTTGGATGGAGTTGCACGCTTGTACTAGGAAAGTGCCCAAACCTATCATGATTCGCCTTGAGCGTTTGCTTCTATTATAGAATATGAACTTTGATAGTCACTCTAGATAAAAACTCAAATTCATCCTCCTATTGGACATCATCTTCTGTCTTTTAATAACGTTACCAATCCTAAATTGTGGGTTAAACTTAAACTAATATTCATCCACAGTATGGAAGCGGGACGGAGCGCCATGGACGTGACAACTAGTTAAAAAACAAACGTCATCGAGGGTAACAATTATGTTCTTGAGGAAAGTAAAAACAAATAACAACATAAAACCTGAGCAGATACTGGGGTTGGACGCCATATAGGAAGTAGAGACGTCGTCGGATGAGAAATGCCAAAACTCTCCCATACGCGCCTTTCTTCTTTTTCTTCGAGGCAGCAACCAACCGTCAAACCTTATGTCACCTCCTAACGACGGGAAGCAATGGAGGTCCTTCATCTAAGTAGGGTTGTGCCATCTAATCAACCAGAAGGGTTTGTTCCCAAATATTGCATGATGAGCCAATGCGTAGAGGAACGTGAACTCTCACAACTTGCTCAGCTCGAAAGAAGGGAGGAAAGGGCTCAATACCCAGTGTCTCCCTGACAACATCTCATCTCGGCCCTCCAAATCAAGAGTGAGGGAGACGATGAAGGGGTTGGAAAGCAACACCATCCCCCGAGGTGTTAGGACGAGAACTTGAGGACCGACTTTCTTGGTAGTGGTTTGACAAGCCATTGATCAACAGAAAAGGACGGTCGATCGGGCGAATAATACTATTGAAAAATACTAGTCCAAAAGCCCCTATACTATGAGGAACCTATGGATAGACCCAAGTCTAGTAAATGGATATCACCTAGTTTTCACCTTCTATGGCCCATCGCCTTTGAACTTTACCCTTCGCCTAGAAAATCACGACCCGTTTCGATTGCTTACTGGATGAGAAATATCGCTTGGTTCCAACGTATGCATGATGTTTAATATCACTCGGACTCTATTAACACGTTCCTGTGAAATACATGGGCACTGTTTAAGGACATGTGTCACAAAATAAAAAAGTAGTTGAGATTTACGGTGACGACGTTGAGGAAAAGGAGGCGATTAAGCAAAAGTTACGACATGACGTGACTAAAGAATGGAGGCAACTCAGCATGAAGATACCTTCGAGATCTAAGACAATTTAGCTAGGACTTTCGATATAAGTATGCTTTTTTTTATTGATAGTACTAAAACATCGCAATTACAATTCATTCTTTCTTAAGCATTATATTCTTTTCTTTACTCTCTATTCAACGTAACCACATTTTCGAACAAAAAATCGAACCATGCGTTCGTTTGTCAAATTTTCACGACCTGTTTACTAGACTAACATCAGTGTTTTAATCAACTTTCCACGTGCATAAACAAATTTTAAAGGTACTATTAAAAGTAGGGGTGAGCATTCGGTGTTCCAAATCCGAACCAAACCAAATACCGAAATTCCAAATTCCAAAATTTTATTTTTTCATCTTCCAAATACCGAACCGAATACCGAAGTTCCAAATACCAAACTACCGAAAATATTTCGGTAGTTCGGTTCGGTATTTGGATCTTCCAAATTTTATTTGGGCTGAAAATGGGCCTAAAGAAAATAAAAATGGGCCGGGCCCATAGATTTAGAAATTCAAGCCCATATTTTAAAATCCACATAATAAAAAATCAAATTCATAATTTGAACAAATTAAAGAAAACACAATAAAAACATCCACATAATAAAATCAAACAAAAACTCCAAATCCAGAAAGGCCCTTCAGTCTTGATTCTTCAACCCCAAGAGATTAAAATCATCCATGAAAGTAATCTCATTCCAATGTAAGTGCGGACAATCCTAGCATTAACGAGATAAGAGTATTAATTTCATACAAATATCAACATTAAACATTCATAAGGAAAACTATGACATAAAGATTACCATGTTCGAATTGTTCTTGTTCAAAAGGATCTTCGAGTAACTCAACTTCACTTGAGTTTCCTTGGCGAATCCAATCTTGTGTGCACATAATTGCCTCAATACTCTTAGCACCCAAAGAACTTCTAAAAGAATCAATTACTCGTCCACCTATTAGATATTGAAAAATATTAGTTTGAAAAATAAATAATAGAATGAAAATATCATATAAGTTAAGAAGATGTGAAAAAACTTACTTGTGCTAAATGCGGACTCGGAAGCAACTGTGGAAATTGGTATGGCTAGAATATCACGAGCCATTTGGGCAAGTATGGGAAATCTAATAGCATTGACTTTCCAATATGTCAAAATATCAAACTTTCAATTAGCAACTTCCGTATCTTCTCCCAAATATTTGTCCAACTCCGATCTATCACATTTATCGCCACCCTTCTTCCTCTTCATTCTCTCCAACCTTTGCAATAATCTCATATCACTATCTATTATAAATGTCTTAGATGATTGACCTTTATCGACAGCATCACCATCACTCCCATCATTAGTCATTACATCTTCACCATTCTCCGCAATCCATTTCTTTTTGTACTCCGCAAACATATCATAAAGAGTGCTTCTCACTTGAGAAATCATAGCATCAGCCTTGTCAAGATATATGTCATTCAAACACAGCTCAACATAATCAAACTTCTGACGAGGATCAAAAACAACTGCGATAAAGATCAACTTATTCATTTTTTCCACATCACCCCAATACTTATGATACTTCTCTAACATATTTGTGGCCAAAATAACCAAGTCCACATCAGGAGATTCTTGCCATTCTCGCAAAGCCTCATGAAGATTTGCTAGCTCATGAAAGAAGACATTACAAGTAACAAACTTTGATCCAGAAACTTTCAAAGTAAGCTCATAAAAGTACTTAAGATGTGTGACAAGTCTTCCCACATTTCCCCAATCAAATGAGCTTGGTATCATGCAAATCCCACTGTCATTTTCAAGATCTTTTCTAAAACTTGTGTTTTCATCATCATATCTCTCAAAGGCCTTCTCAAACTTGATTGCTGATTCTAACATTAAATACGTTGAATTCCATCTCGTTGGCACATCCAACACCAAAAAAGCTTTACTATCAATCTTCTCGGCAATTGCACACTCCTTAAACTTTAACAATCTTTGAGGAGAAGATCTAATGTAAGCAACAACTTCTCGAACTTTTTTCACCGAGTCAATCATCATATTCAATCCGTCCTTCACAATTAAATTGATAATATGTGCAACACATCTCATATGAAGAAACTCACATCTCATCACACTCTCTTCTTTGTTGCAATACTTTTCTTTCAAAAAACGAATTGCAACATCATTTGAACTAGCATTGTCCACGGTGATGGTCATAATCTTTTCTAAACACCATTCACGCATGCATCTATCAATGGCAACCCCAATATCTTTCCCCTTATGTGATGTAACTGGAATAAAACTCACTATTCGCTTCTGCAACTCCCAATTCTCATCAATGTAGTGAGCAGTCAAACACATATAATTGACTCTCTGAATAGAAGTCCAAGTATCAGTAGTCAAACAAACTCTTTGACGCGACTTCTTAAAATACTCTTTCAGTTTCTCCTTTTCAAGCGAAAACATGTCAATCACATCACGTTGTATTGTCCACCTTGAAGGAACTTTAAACTTAGGACATACAACATTCATAAAATGAATGAATTCTGGCCTAGAAACAAACTTGAATGGAAGCTCAGCAGATATCACCAAGTGCACCAAAGATTTCCTAATTGTTTCATGATCGCACCTGATAACAGTCATGTCTTTTGGATTGTTAGAATCACCTCCAGGTTTAAATCCGAGGATTGTCTGTGTTGAATTGGTTGACTTGATCCTTTCCTTGCACGTCGCGTTGTGACTCTTTAGCGAAGACGTCCCATTTTTCTTAGTATCTGCTCTCACTTCTACTCCACACGCTTTGCATCGTGCCAGCATTACACCATCGGGACCTTCAAATCTCTCATAATCTATCCATAAAGTCGATCTTAAAGCCATTTGCTTCCTCTTTTTTCCATCAGACGTAACGAATGTGGATATTGAAGCTGACTGACTAGCGGATGATCCCACCATTGGCACAAAATCACTATTCATCTACATAAGGAGAAAACTTTAGATTAACTACAATAATCGAAACTATCGAGAAGAAAAAACATAAGAGGTTTAGCATAATCTGATCATCAAGGTGGACGTCGATCGCGTGCCTTATAAGCAAGAACACGGTGAACTGCAACGCAGGTCCCACACCAGAAACACGATCATTAACCAAAACCACGGGTTGATTTAGGGAAGAGGATTAACGAACATTCACCAAACCCAACCACAACAACAACAACAGAAAAGAACAGGAAAACAAGATGATACCCACATAAATCAATTATGAAGTTGTGCCAATCACAAAGGTTTGCAAGAGGAGTTTTTGTTTTCATTTTATAGGTGGATAGAAAACATATTATCCACACATACATCGATCAAGGTGGTTTAAACTCCGCTTTTCCTAGATCAAGGATAATCAAAGATAATCAATTCCGATCCTACATTCCTAGAGGTCATTGCATTAGTTTCATTTCCAAAGGGCTCAACAAAAGCAATGTAAAAGAAAATGACAAATTTTAAGCACCTACGCTAAAACAGGCTGATTTTCCATCCATGTTAAGCACCTACGAAAATGACAAATGACAAAGAGCTGATTTGCCTTGGATGAAAATGACCGGGCGACAATTAGCTTTTCCTAATGAAAGTGGTATACTGTAGAACGTTTAGGTTGTGATAGACTTAAATACGCGTAAGTCATGCGGGATGACAACCTCAGTCGAAGCCTTCGACTCAGACAATCACACGACTTGAGGACAACCCAGAAGCTGGTAGACCAAAACAAGGCCAGGGGGAGAAAACCCTAAATCACAAGAACCCACTGGAAGCAGAGTAAACGGGAGGCTGTTACCTGCTCAAAATCCCCTTTTTCGTCGTCGTCTATCCGGAACCCCAAAACCACCGCCGATTGCCGCGAGCCGTCCCTGAGGCCACCCAAGAATCGTGCGGGAAAGTAGTGAATGGGGAGTAGGAGCTAGGTGAAACTTTCACCGTGAAAGAAGACCTGAATGGACCGGGCTAGGCCCAACAAAAAATTTAAAATCAAGCCCAATAAAAAATTCGGTAATTTGGAATACCGATTTTTTTTTCAAAAATACCAAACACCGAACCGAAACCGAATTTCAATTAAAATAAAAAACCGAATCAAATACCATATTCCGAACACCGAATTCCAAATACCGAAATGACGAAAATTCGGTTCGGTATTTGGAATTCCAAACTTTTTGCTCACCCCTAATTAAAATTCCCTTTCTCAACATTTTGGCATATTTTGTTGTCACGTAGTACTGAATTGTGTTAAATGTCATGATTAAATGACAATAATTTGTAATCTCATTTAGTACCATTAAGTGTGAGTTAGTGGGGTGGAGTTAATGTGAGTTAGTGGGGTGAAGTTAATGACCTAGGATTTATGATAGAGTAAATGCCTTCTCTAGGACACTATATAAGGAGAAGCATTGTCTAAATGTTGTAAGGAGGAAGAAAGAGTGAAAAGAAAGAGAGAAGAGAGAGAAGAAGGTGTAAGAAGAGTAGAAGGGTCGGTAGTTACCCAAAAATTTCGTATCAAAATTCCTTGTTCCTTATTTCCAGAAACACCTCGCTGTGTCGCAGCAGTTCCGCAAAACCCTTCCTGTGATACAGCAAAGCACCGCTTTCCAAACAACCCCAACAAATTTTGGTATCAGAGCGCAGCAGATCATGGCTACGTCATCCAGCAGCATGTTCTTTTCCTATTCACCCAACCAAATCCCGATCTTTGATGGAGAGCACTATGATTATTGGAGTTCGCAAATGGAGACTATCTTTCTCTCACAAGATCTGTGGAAAATTGTTGATGAAGGCTTTGAAGAAAATGAAGACTCGTTAAATGAGGAAGAAGGTGCTGGAGAACAAGAAAAGAAGGTTAAAGAAAATGTGATGAAGAATGCGATGGCATTGCGGATCTTGCAACAATCCGTAAGTAAGTCGATTTATCCGAGACTTTATGGTCTCAAGAAGGCGAAAGAAGCATGGAGCGTATTAAAGAAAGAATTTCAAGGCTCGGAGAAAGTGATTTCCATCAAGCTTCAAGGCTTGTGGAGGGATTTTGACAACTTGGCCATGAAGGAGTCCGAAACGGTAAAAGATTTCTTCTCGAGAGTTGTTGAAATCATGAATCAAATCAAATGTTGCGGTGATGAAGTTCCCGACAAGAAGGTTGTGGAGAAAGTGTTGAGAAGCCTGCCGCAGAAATTTGAGCACGTTGTTGCTGTGATTGAGGAAACGAAGAATCTGGGAGAAATTTCCGTGTATGAGCTAATGGGTTCGCTTGAAGCTCACGAAAGAAGAGTAAGTAAGTACTCAACTCCTGTTGAACAAGCTTTTCAAATGAAGTTAAATGTTTCAGAAAAGAAATCAGAACAGAAGGAACGTACTGTGAATAATAGCAGAGTGTTTTATGGTGGTGGACGTGGATGCCGTTCTCGAGGAAGAGGAAGAGGAAATAAAGCAAGCTAGTTCCGCAGTAGAGAAGACCATTCTTGGAGTAGATTTGGAAGTTCAGAAGGTAGTTGCTATATTTGTAGAAAAGTTGGACATGAATCAAATGATTGTTATTTCAAGTACAAGAGATGCCAATTTCCAAATCATTCAGAACGAGATTGTTATTTTAAAGACAAGCAGCAGCAGCAGCAGCAGCCGCAGCAACATGTTTCTCAAAATTCGGTAAATTTTTCAAAAGAAGAAGAATCGAAGCAAGCATTTTATTCTTGTTTCAATGCAATGCAAGATATGAATGAAGTGTGGTTTTTGGATAGTGGCTGTAGCAATCATGTGACAGGAAATAAGGAAAACTTTGTGGAGATCGACAACAGCTACAACTCGCTGTTAGAGCTTGGAGACAGCAAAAAGATAAAGATTGAAGGAAAGGGAATCGTTGCTGTAAGAGCAGCAAATGGTGAAGAAAAGCGGATTAATGATGTGTTTTATTCTCCAAGCATTGCTCAAAATCTTTTGAGCGTGGGACAAATGATAAAGAGAGGTTATAAGGTTACCTTTGCTGATGGTCAATGTGAGATCATTGACAAAAATGAGAAGATGATCGCTGTAGTGAAGATGACGGCGAATAACTTGTTTCCGCTGAAGATGAATTCGTCTTTGAATGTAGCATTAAAGAGTGAAGTTACTGATGAAGCTCAGTTATGGCATCTGCGATATGGACATTTGAATCACAAAGGGCTAACGTTGTTGAGAGAGAGGAATATGGTCATAGGTCTTCCAAAAATTCAGCCAACAGCAACATGCGTCTGTGAAGGATGTGTGTATGGAAAGCAACATCGTATTCCTTTTCCCAATACCTCTTGGAGAGCTAAAAACCCTCTTGAGTTGGTGCATGCTGACATCTGTGGTCCAACCCAAACTCCAACGATCGGTAACAGGAGATACTTTCTCTTATTTGTCGATGATTATACTCGTATGATATGGGTATATTTTCTTGAAAAGAAATCGAAGGCTTTCACTACTTTTTTGAGTTTCAAAACCAATGCAGAGAAGCAAAGTGGATATCAAATAAAGACTTTGAGGATTGATCGTGGAGGAGAATTTATTTACAAGCCGTTTCTAGATTATTGCATGTAGCAAGGCACACAATGACAGCTTACTGTGAAGTACTCACCTAGCAAAATGGCGTCGCTGAGAGGAAGAACATGACTATTGTTGAGATGGCTCGAAGTATACTCAAAGACAAGGGTTTTCCGAATTCTTTGTGGGCCGAAGCTGTGAACTCAGCAGCTTACATTCTCAATCGATCACCGACGAAAGCTGTACAAAACAAGACGCCTTATGAAGCATGGCGTAAGAGGAAACCCACGGTTGATCATTTGAAAGTATTTGGATGTGTAGCATATGCTCTCTTGACGAAGAAGAAGGAGAAGTTTGATGAGAAGAGTGAGAAGCTAATCTTTATTGGTTATAGTGAAGAATCTAAAGGTTATCGTTTGTTTGATCCAAAGACTAACAATCTTGTGATTTCAAGAGATGTTATTTTCGATGAGAATGCAGCATGGAAGTGGGAGAACGAATCTTCTCAGACTCAACCAATGTTTTCTTATCCAGAAGTACCAGCAGTAGTGCCTTCCTCAAATCTCACTGATACAGCAGCAGCTAGTTCCTCAAGAGTAAATTCAGAGAATGAAGATTATGCTGATGATATGACACCAAGAAGGTATCGTTTATTAACAGAAGTTTACGAGCAAGCTAACTTTGCACTTGCTACGTTTGAGCCACAGAATTTTGAAGATGCCGCAAAAGAAGAAAAATGGAGAAATGCAATGAAAGAAGAGATGTTTAGTATTGAGAAGAATGATACTTGGTCCCTAGTAGACCTTCCCAAAGGAAAAGAAGCAATTGGCTTGAAATGGGTGTTCAAAACAAAGTTCAATGAAGATGGAAGCGTACAGAAGCACAAAGCTCGTCTCGTAGCAAAGGGTTACTCACAACAGCCCGGAATTGATTTCACTGAGACTTTCGCCCCTGTAGCTAGAATGGAGACTATTAGAAGTGTGCTAGCACTTGCCGCACAAATGGAGCTTGAAGTGTTCCAACTTGATGTGAAGTCAGCCTTTCTCAATGGAGTACTAGAAGAGGAAGTGTATGCTCAACAACCGCAAGGGTTCGCTGTTAAAGGACAAGAAGACAAAGTGTATCGACTTCACAAAGCTCTCTATGGACTGAAACAAGCACCGAGAGCATGGAATTTCAGGATAGATTCCTACTTGCAGAAGAATGGATTTGAAAGAAGTTTGGTAGAACCGTCTCTCTATGTGCAGAAGCGCGATGCTGATTTTCTAGTAGCCTGTCTCTATGTGGATGATCTCATCTACACGAGCACCAGCAAGTTGTTACTGGAGAAGTTCAAAAAGGCAATGATGGATGAATTCGAGATGACGGATCTTGGATTAATGAAGTATTTTCTAGGTTTGCAGGTAAAACAGAGCAAAGGAGAGATCATTATTTCTCAAGAGAAGTACGTTGCTGACATATTGAAGAAATTTCGCATGGAGAACGCCAAAGCTGTAGCAACTCCAATGGCATTTAATGAGAAGCTGCAACAGGATGATGGTGCTGAAAAGTTTGACTCGAAGATTTATAGAAGCCTAGTTGGTTCGTTGATCTACCTAACCCACACAAGGGTAGATATCGTTCAAAGTGTAAGTATGCTATCAAGATTCATGAACAATCCCACCAAGACTCATTTTGCAGCAGCGAAGCGTGTCTTACGTTATCTTCAAGGAACAAAGAATGTTGGTTTGAAGTACACAAAAGAAGAAGACAACAACCTTGTTGGATATGTTGATAGTGATTGGGCAGGAAGTGTTGATGATCGAAGAAGTACGTCAGGATATCTTTTCTGTCTTGGAACAAAACCCATCTCCCGGAGTTCGAAGAAGCAAGCTACTGTAGCGTTATCATCAGCTGAAGCAGAATACATTGCAGCAAATGAAGCAATTCGTGAAGCAGTATGGTTAAGAAGGTTATTGCTGGAGTTACAGCAGAAGGTTGCTTATCCAACAACAGTATTTTGTGATAATCAGTCAGCCATTGCTATGACGAAGAACCCCGTGTTTCATGCAAGGTCAAAGCATATTGAGTTACGCCACCACTTTATCAGAGAAATGGTGATGAAGAAGGAGATAAGTATGGAGTTTATTCACACACAGGACCAGCCCCC
This sequence comes from Melastoma dodecandrum, assembly GCA_029817715.1. Taxonomy (NCBI): domain Eukaryota; kingdom Viridiplantae; phylum Streptophyta; class Magnoliopsida; order Myrtales; family Melastomataceae; genus Melastoma; species Melastoma dodecandrum. Next base: position 330,440 of record JARUPY010000211.1, read on the forward strand.
TGATGTTCTAACAAAGGCCGTGAATTTCGAGAAACTCGAGTTGTTCAAGAAGTTTCTGAAAATTACAAATTAAGAGGGGGTGTTAAATGTCATGATTAAATGACAATAATTTGTAATCTCATTTAGTACCATTAAGTGTGAGTTAGTGGGGTGGAGTTAATGTGAGTTAGTGGGGTGAAGTTAATGACCTAGGATTTATGGTAGAGTAAATGCCTTCTCTAGGACACTATATAAGGAGAAGCATTGTCTAAATGTTGTAAGGAGGAAGAAAGAGTAAAAAGAAAGAGAGAAGAGAGAGAAGAAGGTGTAAGAAGAGTAGAAGGGTCGGTAGTTACCCAAAAATTTCGTATCAAAATTCCTTGTTCCTTATTTCCAGAAACACCTCGCTGTGTCGCAGCAGTTCCGCAAAACCCTTCCTGTGATACAGCAAAGCACCGCTTTCCAAACAACCCCAACAAATTGAACATAGCAAAATTATTAAAACCATGACTGAAGAATTTAAAAGTCATTGGTAAAAAAAGAAATACCCTTGTAATAAGGACATTTGAAGTCTTTTGAGGAAGGATTTGTCGGTATTTATGAAAGTCAGGCTCGTGTTGTATAGTCACTCTCCCGGGGTCATCTCCCCTTTGTCTCGTCGTAGCTGTCGCTAGACTTCGAATTTAAATATGGATTTGCGTCACATTCGTGACGAGCTATGATTAGTCATTATTATTTGTGAATAACCTCAGTATTCACCTCACGACAATTCTCTCTTTTTTTTTCATTTATATATTAGCCATTGTTATCCCCGATATCAGACGTAAAACAAACTGATGGACTGACCGTAGAAGTCCGTGGCATAACGTTTTCATGACCTTGTACTTAAAATTACCATTAATTGACCTCGCCATATACTGTTTGTGACTCACGTTAATGCCCCAGTCTTCATAAAGGACGACGGCTTTGACCTTCGGAGTATTACAGCTGCAGGAAGGCCTTTAAAAAAAATGTAAATTTTTAACATTTATAGCTGGCCAATGCGAAATTGCGCGTATAGAAGAAACTCCAACTGAGGATGGGCTTCGTTCGTCAAAACCAAACATTCTCGTGATTACCATCCTCCATGCGATTCCTTCACCTTAAATAGCGAGAAAGACTTATCCAAAAGGCCACACCTAAATAAATCACAAAAAAAAGGAAAGAGAAACATGGATTTCCAGAAGTTGGCTTTTGCTTTGATTCTCCTTGGTTCGATCCTTGAAATGCCTAAAAAGGGTGTTTTTGGGACATCCGTGCGCTTAAAAAATGATATGAGCATAAACCTCGGAGTCCATTGCAAGTCTAAGGATGACGACCTTGGCTCCATTAGTCTAGATCCAGGAGGAGAATGGCAGTTCAGCTTCCAACCAAACGTATGGGGAACGACCCTATTCTATTGTCATCTGAAGACGGATTCCGGAGTGGATACCTTCTTCACTGTATACGACGCACGGGTGCAGGGATACAAGTGCAGTGATTATTGTTACTGGAGGATAAAGCCTTCTTTCTCTTGCTTTTGTCCGGACGGTTACATGAAGGGCACAGCTTGCTGCTTCGGATGACAATGTTCGTAGCGTCAGGCGCAAATATGCTGATAGAGGCTAAAATCCCGTGTCCGGGATGTTGCGCTCCCGATGGACCATGCGGAGCCGGACAACAACGCGGAGGATATTTGGGTTTGAACTAGGTTCTTGTGTAGGTTTGTGTGAATGTGGTTGCCTCGAAGAAAAGTAACAATATGTCACCCTTAAACAGACTCTTGGGCATCACGGGGCCCTTATCTCGGTCATATACACAGGCCATTCTAAGGACTCGTGGTCCAAAATTTTTTGTTGCCAAACATATGACCCCTTTTAAGAATAAGGCGTACTTTACCTTACCCATCTCGAATGCCTAGGTGATCGGATTCATGTCAAATCGCTAATTGAAGCCGTCTTGTAGCCGACTTTTCGATGTAGGTGGGAACACTAAAGCAAATCTTCAACTGCTATGATTTCCTACGCCACTGTCAAATCCTATTGACTCAATACCCCTATTGTCTTGCTACAAATAGGGACATTGTTGATGCCTCCTTGCCTCGTCCCAAACTCCCTTCGAATATGTCTACTAGAGAGCATCGACCTTCGTCGAAGAAGGCTTTCCTTAGAGCCTATGTCCCCAAACTTATATACTTCTCTAGTCAGGGTCCGCGGGCCTGGTCAAGGAGACTCTTCTTCGATCCCAGAAAGGGACTTTCTTTAAGGAGGTTGGTGACAGGGTACCGAGTACCTGTAGGGATGAGATTTGACTAAAATATCGTTTTGTCAATGGGTTGCTTATATTAACTTCACGAAACACGACGTAGAATCTTATGTTAGTGCATTTTTCAAGAGAGACATACCTTAAGGCATATAAGTGTCCACTAACCCTATTGGAATGGCCTGAAGCGGAAGGCGAATCAGAAGGCCTAAGAAGAACAGGAAGAAGGATGCAGACGAGGACTCAAAAAATTTGACCAAATTACCTAAAAAAGGATTGAAGATGAGGTGTAACAAATACAAAGAGTATGCACATAACAAGATGGTGTATAACCTTTCCATAGCTGCATTGCATCGACCTGCATCTACATCACACCAAGGCGAAGTTCATTAGACTAGTTTAGTCATTCATCTTGTAAGATGGTTTAATTTTTAATCTTTCAATTTATTTCATTACAACCGGTGTTACCCATTTACATTGTGCCTTTTTTCAGGTTGGACAAATTTCTTCCATCCGAAACACCACGTCTAGAGGCAAGGGAGTGTCCCTCGAAGGGGAACAGGCCGCATAGGTTTTCCAGAATTAAAATTGACCGGACAATTCTTTCGTCCAGCAATTGATATGCAATTACAGGCAAGCCTTCCTCAAAGCAGCTAAAATATGGAACTCCAAGAACTAAGAGTCATTTGCTGGAAATTAGCAGTGTTCTTGTGTTTCTATCCAGATTGTTACTCGTCTATCACAATCTTGCGGTAACTCTTGGAAATTTTCGTTTTCAAATATGAATTTTTAGTACTGGCCATTCAGAAAGTACATTAACCTTGGCAAATATTAAACGACATCACAAAATACAGCTAAAACAAAACCAAAATAACGTCCTAAAATTGATAAATTAGATGTAACGGAATTAGTATAGGTAGCTTACGGATGAACACGAAAGTTTAGGATAGAATAGGAAAAGAATCATAGTTTGTGATGAAATTGATAATTTTGCCGGGAAAAATTAGAAGTCTACTGTCATTAATAATGTTACTTTCTAGGTGGAGCCACATTATTGCCATGTTGTTGACACTATAGAAAATCTTGGGCCTAGTTCTGACAAAGCCTACAACCGAGACCAACATATCAGGCTTGCGCCTACAGGAGGAAGTCTACAGAGGCAGAATAGTAACCTTATAATCAAGGGCCTGCGCCTGCGACACAAAGTCTACAGGCTTGCGCCTGCGACACAAAGTCTACAGGCTTGCGCCTGTAAGGGATACATGTCAAAGAAAAACGGTTCCACGGCCCCGAGATAATTGGGACTTGTTACCCACGCATAACACTAGCACACGTCTTAAAGATAATCAATTAAACCCGAAGTCAGAGGAGCTGATCCACGATCAAATAAGTGAGAATCAGTTAATTCCAGGGGTAATTTGAGTCTGGAAGATCTTCAGAAGGCCGTAACAGACCGAGTATAAAAGGAAGAGATCTTCTCCAGAGAAAATCACGATCAAAACAGCCAACATAAGCTTATTTTGCTCGTCACCCCTTAGCGTAGTTGTTAGGATTCCCCGACCTGGGCGAGACCCTTAAGGTTTTATTGGTCTTCACTTCCACCATCAGAGTGAGCAATCGTAGCCCTGATAACAAACCTTCCGCCTTCACCTCTACCATCAGAGTGAGCAACCGTAGCTCTGATAACAACCTTCCGCCTTTACTTCAACCATCAGAGTGAGCAACCGTAGCTCTGGTAACAGCCCTCCGCCTTCGACACTTCCGCCAGGGCAGATCACCACAACCTTGACACCCACGTCCGTCCCAGCACTCGACCGTACTCAGTTCACCAAGCCCAGCAGCCAAGTTCTTCCACCCGAGGAGTGCAAGCCTGCAGCGTTCCACCATCAAGTCTACTACAACGCTCCAAGTCTGCGGAGCACTGTAGCTAGTCTGCGTCTCTACCACCGTCCTTGTTTTACTTTTATGGCTGTAAGCGTTCTTTAATTCTTGTAAAAACTGTTTACTTTCAATCAAATTCTTCAATTACTTACTGGCGACCACATCTATAAAATCCCTGTGAGTCTTATTGCTAAATATTTCCGACGTGATCCGTTTCCTACATGAACACACGTCTGCCTCCTAAAGGGGATCTGACGGATGATATATTGAATATAACGAAGTTAATATAAGTAGCTTATCAATGTACTCAAAAGATGATGATAAAGCGGAAAAAAGGTCGGAATGAAATTGATAATTTGGCCTTAATTTAAACTAAAGCTTATTTCCGAGGACTTTGTTGCTTTTTTTTTTTCTCACATAGTCTGTTGACCTAGATTTCCTCGCAATTTTACTAATTAAATTTGTGAATCACAAGGTCCCTAAAAGAATCGACTTTTATGAGGTTTTTCGGTGGAATTGCTGAGATATAAAAAGAATTTTTTGATGATATCGAGTTAGTTCGACAAAACCAAGAAATAACATGACAAGCATTTTTTATCTTCCTCGAAATTCCTTCTATTCAAATAGCCAGGACATCCATACGTCTCTGCTCGACCACGGGGGAGAAAAGAGAAGAAAGAAATATGATTATTACAGTTAAGGCAGCCTTCGCCTGCCTGCTACCCCTTTTCATGTACCCCAGAATGTCTTCCGGTGATTTATTCTTAAGATTCGTGTACATTCAGAATGATATTCCAGGGGATACGGTCCTCGGAGTTCACTGCAAGTCCGCGGACGACGACCTCGGCTACATAAGTCTCGCATCGCACGGAGGCTGGAAATTTAATTTCCACGAGAACGTCTGGGGATCGACCTTATTCTATTGCCATTTCTCGTGGGGCGAGGGGAACAGCCATACCCTCACCGTGTACGACAATCCCAAGCACAGTATGGTGTGCTCGTACTGTTTCTGGAGCATACAAGATACAGGCGCTTGCTTGTACACAAATGTGTTGGGAACCACTAAGCATGGCTGTTACAGTTGGTAAACATGATGGGGTCCGCCGACGTAAAAGCATGACTTGGAGGGATTATACCATGCCACGAGTGAATGTATATATATGTACATGATCACATTATAATAATTTGTGTTGGGATTATGCGTGAAAGGATTGGATAGGAAGGGAGAAAGTGTTAGCAGAACGCATGTTCTGTACTGATGACCTTCTATAATATAGATGAAACATTCTGTAGAGCTGCTGCACCTACAAGAAATATATATTGAAGTGTTTTAACTGCGAAAATGATTTCTCTTTCTAAAAACTTGTTTTTACGGGAAATGTCTACACGTTCCTTTATAAATAAGAAAAAGTAGGAAAGACAATCGACATATTTAATAATCTTCTTAAATGTCTCACTTAATACTCCACTTAAATGAGATTTTCGTTACTAATATTGGATTAATTGGATCATAAATTAACTTCAACAATTTAAATGAAATTAAGCTTTTAAATAATTTGCTTCCGTTTTCCTAAACCCTTAAAGCTTTTCCAGTGGCAAAATAAATTTAAAACCTTCTAATCGCCGCTTGGGTTTTCGAGCCGATTATCAGGAAACCGAAAACAATTTTGCAGTAAGAAAAAATGACTAGAATTATTTAGGCGAGTAATTCCGATCAATTAGCCAAAGGCGATATAAAAAAGTGGAATACATCATCTCGACTCACAAATGTTAAAGTCGCAAGGACAAGGACACAACCAGTTGCAAAAGCCTAGTTTATATGGCATTCATTTTTCTTTCGTCTCGATTTGCTCGCGGTTTGATCTTTAAGGGGAATGTTATCCTCGGACGACTCAAGGAGAAAATTCCAATAGATGGGAATTACATAATGTTTTGTTGCTTGATTTCATTGATGGGAAGTCTGCCATGGTGACTCGGCCATATGAAGCTGGAAATTTCCATCCTTTAAAAGCAGCACTTGACGAGTTTTGGGTTATTCGGATCAACTTGTCATTGGCATAGTCGGGTCGCTTCTTCGGGGTCAAATAATTTTGTTTATTTTCCTATGTTCGCTGGCTATGTCAATTTTACATGTCTTGTTTGTTAACTTATAGTCGGTCAATTTCTTGGGCACAAACGAAAAGTTCTACCTTCTTACATGACTCTTTGCAATTTTCATTGGTAAAGTTTTATCGAGACGAGGTCATGCTATAGACGAAGAGGGAAGCGAAGGCCAACAATTTCCTACGAAAGCTTTCGGTTCTATGAAGTCCTACAACAAGGCAGCATTTCATGACCTCGTGTAAAATTCTACTCGTGGTAGAGCCCGCCCGTACGTTACATATATGGACATAGTGGAATTCCTGCTTAGGAGAGCAACTTCTTCTCACGATCGTTACAAGGTTGCAAAGCACAAGAAAATTGGTTGATATCCCATCTCCAAAGCCGAAGCACTCATTTTCCACGAAAGTCCGGTTCAAATAGCCAGAAAATCTACGGTTATCTCTCCATTAGACAACACAGAAAAACCATGAAGTCCACGGTGGTGGCTTTTGCTGTGCTATGCGTGGTTTCCACTTCCCAAATGTTTACCACAGGCATATCCAAAAGGTATGTGCACATAAAAAACGATATCACTGGGGGAGCTGATCTGCAACTCCACTGCAAGTCCAGGGAAGACGACCTTGGCGCCATGACTCTACGTTCAGGCAAAGACTTGACATTTAGCTTCTCTGCGAACATCTGGGGCACGACTCTCTTCTATTGTGATTTCTGGTGGGATGCGGGGCAGGGACATACCCTCACGGTATATGATGACAAGATACACAGTTCGGTGTGCGCTTATTGTTACTGGAGCATACAAGCTACGGGTCCTTGTTTGTACACTAATGTGATAGCAACAGATAAGTATAACTGTTACAGATGGTGAAGGTCGATCATGTCCGTCAAATCAGAAGTGCAAGGTCAAGCGATAGCATGGGGACTGCGCCTAGCACTTTACCGAACCATCTTTTTAAATAATCGCAGTCGCACTCTTTAAACATAACTATCTTTGTAGTTTGCTCAAAGTGTTGAGGTTTCAGAAGATGAATCTGCTCATATCCCCACAACTTCCACTATCCAAAATTTTTGCGATCGCAGCATCTAGAACTGCTTGACTCTTTACCAAAAATTTTTCATTCACGATCGCCATCATTTGTCCTTCAGTTCGATACAAGACCAAATCAACTTGACTAATTGACACTCGCAATGTTCCCATTAGACTAGTACAAGCCACTAGCACAATGTTGACGGGAGAGCAAACCTCCTCTGATGGAGAAATCCAAGCCACTAGCACAATGTTGACGGGAGAGCAAACCTCCTCTGATGGAGAAATCCATCTCCTCATTTGACTGAGCTCGCGTAAGGAAGCAAACTCGACAGCAAATCAAACGAAGAAGAAACAAACTCGATACTAGTTATTCACTTAAAAATGGCTTCGATATCAACAGTAAAACCACGGGTAGAACACATTCCAAATTGCTTTATTATAGCCAAAAATCAAGTTTACAGCCATTGATATCGAGCACAATACTCGTGACAACGTCAATTGTTAGTGTGTGCACGTATGTGCCAAGACACTTTGTAATATATGTGAATGGTTGTTAATAAAGGTAAGTATTTACTGTTTATTAATTACTTTTCTGCTCGTAATTAACTTTACGGTAAAGTCCCATAGATTGATTATTTGTCAATCTAAAATTGTCCTTGATCGGATAGATGTTTAGATGGGACATAAACATCTAGATCAACATCGAGTATAACTAAGATCGAGTTAGACCAAGGGATGGATATTCAAGTTATACTCGGGGGTGCCTAAGTTTAGGATACACTGGACACGACCCGTTTATAGAGAATACCACATATTAAACATCATTGGTCACTTCTCTTGTTGAACAAGTGTAACTGATCTCCTGACTTGAGACCTCCATTTATTCTATGCGTGGAGTTGTTCACTTTGATGCCGTTAAAAGCAGTCTTTAATCGGATTGTGAGTAATACGGTAATTGGGTATGCAGCGAAGCGTAGAGAGGATAGTGTTGAGTTAATATAGGATTCATCGCTCTTTTGGATTAGAGAGTTGACATCCTGGCCTCTTGATTGAGATATTAGTGATTTTAATCATACGGCCGTGGAGGAATGTTTATCATTCAAGTTAAGATTTATTATATCTCAGAAATCAAGTAAAATGATTAATTCGGTGATGACACATAATGCATTGAATTAATCAGGATGTCGGTGAGATGAAGAGATTGAATTACACAGAAATCGGTTCATAGCGGTTTTGGTTCATTATCGACATTCTATTACGTTGGGTGACTGAAAACTGTTGCTAGACGGTTACCTCAGTCTATGTATGGATGTACATTGCCTTCATATATAGAACCTAGAGGGTCGCACGCAAAAGCACGTGAACACGGACATTGATTATTTAATTCTAATAAATATTAGAATTAAAAGTATAAATTTTAGAATTAAAATTTGTTGGACTACAAATTTATTCTGAAATATTCGGAAGTAATAAGTCCTAGTGTTGGATTTAATAAAATATGTCTAAGTTGTAGACTATAATAATATAATTATAATAATTAATTATTATTCATTATAATATTATATTTTATAAATATCAATATAAGGCTCGAAGCCCATTTGGCCCAATTGAACTAAATTTCAATTGTTTAGTTCTCGGTACCTGCCCAATTGCAAAAGTAAAATTATTAGCTATTGGCTATTGTAGCATAGCATTGCTACGTGGTGCAATTTATTATTTTTGACAATTAATTTAGTTACAAGGCGGTACCACATCCGTTAAGGTAAAAACAATATAAATAGATGAAATTGGCCGTTTAACCACATAAGGAAATCAATCCGGCCAAGAGAAGAAAATTTCATTCGGCCACAGAAGGAAATCTTTGGCCGAGGTTTCCGAAAGAAAATAGCAGAAAGAATTTCGAAGGCTAGCACCGAAGGGAATTCGAGTTTTCGTGTCACGTGTGCGTGGATACTTCTAGAGGAGTTACGGTTGGGACTCTCGAAGACCGTCTTATCCGCAACGCTCGTTATTTCCGAACAACAAGGTACGAGTTATTAAACTCATTTTACTACTTGATTTCTACGTATCACGTAGATCCGGGTTATATTTCGGATAGTATTTTTCGAAATAAGCTTCCGCTGCGCCCGGTGGAAACCCTTCATCAACAACCACAATTAGCGAAACATACAAAGCTGCATAACCCGATGATGTCCGAACTCGGTCCGATCGTCCACGAACTGCTATCTTCAGACCTAATCCAAAATTTCAACTCAATGAGTAATGAACCCGAACCAATTAACCTTAGAGATATTAATTCAAGTCAATTTTTTTCTACTAATAGAATCTTCTATTTGATTTTCCAAATTTATTCTTTTCTCATTTGAAAAATGTTACGAATTTTCTAGTTATTTAATAAAATAATATGGATAAGATTAAACAATGCAGGGTAGCAATATTCCAATCAAAATATCCATAATTAATTAATCAATTTTTAATAATCCAATTTTTGAAATATTCTGTAAATTCGCGAACGATTGAATTCAACATCTTCTTCAACTATAAGGAAAGATTTTTTTTTTTTTAATTATATTAAGAAAAAAACATTCTAAAGAGTTAGTTTAATAGAGATACAATCGGGGCACGAATTGAACCACAAATCTTAAAATCAACGGATAATTGCTGATTTTTTATCTTTCTGATTTTTATGTGGCTAAAGTCAATCGAGGGTTTGCGTGGGGCCATGGACCATGAACAGATCTAGAAAATGTTTATTAAAGTTTTTATTTATTTATTTATTTATTATTTATTGGAATATCGAAACGGGCATCGGCTTCAATGTACCGATTCTCCAAAATATCATATTATTTTAAGTTGACGGGTTGACTCAACAAGTCGGGAGAGAGAATCAATCACACGTCGTTTTTTTCGGTCCCTCTCGTTCCGACGACTAACCACTTTGTAAATGAAGAACTCCTTGAGATAGATGTATGATAAATTACGGTTTCATGTTTATTGTTCGGACCAGGTGCGTTGAATTCATCAAAAGCATGTCCACGAATTCAACCCGTGGGACGTCCTAGACGGGCATATGTGAAGACCGACCCCAAATTTTTAAAGCGTTCATTTAGGGGGTCAGAGAACACGTTCGAGTCAGTAGTCTTTTAAGGGAATACTAATAATTCCACATTGACATTGACCGCATATTAATGGTCAATTCTCGTGTGGGTCCAATTAGAAAACCCGGGAGTTAGGGACGGACAATAGATGCACCAAATAAGGTCCTCATCTCAATGCGTCAACCCCGAAATTACCATCCATGTGTTAAAAAGTTCGTATTCATCCGCGCCAAGGTATTCTGGTCATCTCATCCTATGTGCGAGCATGTCTCAGGAAGCTTGCGTAGCAGTACGAAACCCTACATTTTTGCCTTCTCGTCTAGTACCAAACCCAAGACGGTCGGACTGAACGAGGAGAAACGGGGTGGTGAGAAAGATATGATAATAGTAAGACGTTACATCGATGATGATCCGACTACTTTAGTGTTTCATTGGATGTCTTCGAGTCGATCCATTGATAATAGGCTCACACTACCGCAATGAACTGAAAAGAGAAACCATTTTATTGCTTTTGATGAAAAGATAGTGTCTTCCATAAGCATATTCATGCTCGAGTAATTTTATCTTTGTTATGGACCTACTCGGTTCGGAGTAAATTAGTTCAATCTGAAAGAGCTCCAGAGTTTTCACAAACATTTCGAGACTATCATTGTATATCTTTGTTTGGATGATCTTCCCCGCATCACAAAACTTGATCTCTCAGGTTGTGGAAGCCAGACGCAAAAATAAAAATGCCGGGACCTCATGTGGAACTGGATGACAAAACATTGTCGACCACGGCTGGCTCTCAATAGGGGGTTCACCATGTGAACCGAACCAATAAGCTCGATGAATGAAGATCTGAGGTCGCCAGGACCACCGCGCTAGCTTTCACACCTTATCTAGAGCAACAAAGGACTCAAACCTACTTCATTGAAGAACATCCAATAGAAAAACATATTTTCATATTCATTAAGTGCTCTCCTAATGATGATTGGAAGATGATACGTGTTATAGTTTGTCTCCACTAGTCTGTTTTCTGTAGGTAATGAGTCTTCGTCTTCGTCGTCTTCTGCAGATTCGTCCCAACGCGTAAATTTCTTTGTAACTTCCCCCTATAAAAGAACTAATCGCAGGTAGCCCATATTTCCTCTTCATAACAGCAAGTCGCTCTCCTGCGAAGATTTTTACTCCGTCTTTAGAAAACTTCCTGGAAAAGGCTCTGCCTTATTATCGTCCCTCAAAATGAGTGAGAATATGAAGGTTAGATAAGCAAGATCTGTTCATTCAACCTTCTTTTTATCGCCTTCTTTATTTTCCGACCTAGTGGGAAACTTAACCTTACTGGGTTCCGATTTCAGGTGTATTATGTCTTTTGTTGAAGATGATGACATATTTTGGAAAATGTTCTTACTTAAATTAAGTGAAAAGGGCAAAGGGAAGTTGCATTTGACACTAAACGGTCTTTCTTTTGCTTTTGTTTGGTATTTTTCTTTTTCATGAAGTCGGTGTTCAGTGTTAACATTAGTGATGCCAAATCGAAGAGGAACGTGTTGAAGGCCGCTTCCAGCTTACCTGGTAAATTTTCCCAATCGCTTAAACTCTGGTGTAATTATTCATATGAGATCATAGTAACATTGAGATTATTAAACCAAGGTTGTCTGTCTTCTTCCTCACGTACGTACGTTCTTCTTTTCAGGAATCGATTCGTTGTCCGTCAACTTGGAAAAGAAGCAGCTGACAGTGGTCGGCACCGTCGACCAGGTTAAGGTGGTACGCAAACTGGGGAAGAAATTAAATCCCAGGATCGAGACTGTGGAACGGGACAAGAAAGAAGGCGGAACAAAGAATAACCAAACAGAAAGTATGGGAAAGGTTATCATCCAAGCTAATGAACCATTGCACTGGCCGGGTCCTTGGGCCTATCACCATTGGCATCATCCCGCTGAGGAATGTCATTCTAGTTGCGTCATAAGTTAACTTCGAATCCCGATAAATCGATGGCTAGACATATTATGACATATTGTTATACTGGGAAAACAAGTGAAATGAATTTGAGGCAACAGAGAGCGAACTCCAGATCTTTCTTGTTGACATCATGTAATGGCTGTATGCACGCCCTGATTCGGTGGCGGAACGTCAAATCCACCACCGTTCGATCACTAAACCATTGACGTCTCCGGGCACAGCGGATATATAGTCTGCCTTGTCCTTGTCCTGGTCCTGGCCCTATGAACTGACTCATTCCCTAGATCCAAGGAAATCAAGTCTTGGCGAGGAGAAAGAACGAAGAAATAAAAGCTGAGTTAGCTAAGAGAAACATAAAGAAATGACCAAACTCAAGCATTCCATCCAAGTCGCACGTAAAAGAAATCCAACTAGTGCGATATAAACAGGAAATGAAAAGAAAACTATGACAACCTTAGAATTAAATGAAAATAGCACTTTGAAAGAGCAAAACACTTATGGTCATCGACAAAGTCTTGTTTACAAAACTTGAATTGAAACTAAGCAAAAACAACTAAATGTTCGTCTGGGTTCAAAGTGATTGTCTTTTTTTTTTCTTTTTTACAATCCGAACTATTTATATATATAAATAAAAAAATAACCGTTTTGTGACCGTCGTTTGAATTTCATCACGTACTTTGATCATTCATCAACCGTCAGATGCGACCGGATCATTCCTGATATTATCCCTCATTCGTCCGTTCCGTTGACTGTCTCCGGTTGATATAGACCGAGTCCATTCAACAAAAACGTCCACGTACCAAAAGGTTTCGAAGAAATTCCAGAAGGTGAGCGAAGTTTTGACTACGAGAGCAGCCAGTCCAGGAGTTGGAGAATGACGCATCCTAGTCTGGGTCCGAGTCCAAAAGGGAGGCAATGAAAGTGAACTCCATGCCCTGAAGTTTATACTGGAATCGTTATCCACAATACTGATTCCGAATTGCAACGAAACAGGATCATGTGGTACTAAATGTGAAGGACGTCCCCCGTGTTAAGATTTAACAACTACTCTCGGAGATTCTCAATACTTCTGAAAAGTTTTAAAAGAACGGTCCAAAAACTCTAAAATGTTTAGAATATTATAGAAGTATTTAGAAAATGTATAGAAGGTTCTAGAGAATCGATCTTAGCCATACATGTAGAATAATCCTAGTCGTAGGTTGATGATACCAACTAGTATAAATAGGAATAAGGGGCCTTGTTTGAGTCGTAGTGAAGTGAGAGTGTTCCTTTTCTTCCAAGCTTAGGATTTCGAAGGTCTGCTAAAAGACTAACATTCGCCCTGATCAACGCTAAGTCGAGATCCTCCAAAAACATCCACGACTTGAACCAGGCCAGACGACCTCATTAGAGCTTGTCACGGACATCCTTATGTTTGGAAATCACTCTTAACGCAGAAGCGTTGGAAATTCACAGCAATGAATATAAACGATTCCGTAATGACTCCCCATAAAATTTGTACAAGATTTTTGTTAAAATTTTTTAATCAGAGTTTCATGCTCTTTTGTATCTTCGCCGGTTTTCTGTTTTCAAGTCTTTATCAATTGTACATTTGGGTTTTTATTGTCAACCCCATTCCCTCCCTTACTTTTTCATGAGTAGGATGACGGTGTGAGCAGCAATGCTCCGGTTCTCCCCGAGGCTGTCGACTTTCTCGTGGGTCTTTGCCTTAAGGTTTACGACCGAGAGGTCGGCTCCGAGTAACTTGGCGAGGTTCCCTCGGATGTTCTCCTTGTGGGGACTGATCTTCGGCCGCTGGAGGATCAAGGTAGCGTCCAAGTTACCGATCTCGTAGCCTGCCTCGTGCATGAGTCGGACCTGAGAAGACAAAGAAACAATAATATCATGGACCAACATGGTTGCATCAAAACCATTTCAGTACATGAAAAATACAATGGACAACGAGAATGACACTTGAGAAAGGAAACAATCTTCCATGAATAGTATGGCCACCTTGCCCACAGTAAAATTTCCAAGCTATGAATCTGCATTTTTCATCTATGAGACGCATTTGAAGGCATTTGCAAGAATGAATCATCTACAAATATAGCGTTGTGCTTGAACAAAATCAAGTGCGTGAGTTAAACTGTTTGCCACAGTTTAGTACAGGATCTCAATCAAGCACAAACAATAACTCAAAACTGCAGAATTTCTGCCTATGAACTCAGTGACACACAGTGGCACATCATTACGAAAACTAGTCACAATCTATCATTAGTTGATTACTTGAGCTAATATAACCTAACGAGAGGAGAGGTTGATATACTGATCTGACGAACACAGTTCATGAATCTGGTTCCTTGTGCTCAACCAAGATTTATTACTCACACAGCAGATTTGTTACAACTTCTTTTAGCTCAGTAAACATATCTCAGTTAAAATCATGCCTATGGCATGTATATCTATGATGCAGCACACAGATTGATGATGCTGACAATGGAAATACCAATGTCTAAGATCAACTCCAATAAGCAGAGATACCTTAAAAAATGGAATTCCGCACAACCACTTTACATAATCATCATAAGTTATCGACGCAGGGAAAAAATCGTGAATCAAGTCCTAATAGCTCAAAAATGAACACCAAGCATGTCTCATTGGACTAAAGATTGCTCTGATGCAATTGTTTAAAAGTCTAACATGGTCCGAAATGTTTTAGTTTTGCCCATACTTCCACTGACGAAACAGACTATAGCACACAAGGATGCCAGAAAATGGAAACCCAGTAAGAAGTGCTTCATCCCGACCGACAATATCTCCAAGGAACAATTGCAATGGTTGCCTATCAAGCCGTGCCCACAAAGAACACGCCATGAATAATCAAGAACAAAGGAAACCTGACAACCAAAACAACGTGCTGACTCACAGCTTCTGCGACGAAGACTGCCGAAGGAGCTCCCTTCCACTTGGGATCATTGTCAGGGAAGATCTGCCCAATATCAGGAAGGCCCAGAGCCCCCAGAATGGCATCCACCACGCAGTGAAGCAACACATCCCCTGCAAACGGAACATTCAATCATCACTTCCCCCACCTAAACACCGGGGGGGGGGGGGGGGGAAGCAACCCCCTGGAACCGATGAGCAGAGCAGAAGTACCATCGGAGTGAGCCTCGCAGCCTCTGTCATGAGGAATATCAATCCCGCCGATGATCAAGGGATAACCGGGCTCCAACCTATGGAGGTCAAACCCGTGACCGACCCTGAAAGGAAGCACCTTTGGCTGGAGGGAGGCCAAAGGAGCAGCTACGACGGAGTCGACTGCGAGGTTGGAGGAGGCGACGAAGGGGGTTGACCGGGGGGCAGGACGGCGGAACCTAAGTGGGCGGGAAGTGGGTGGGGTGGGGAAGGATTGGGGTTTGTGGAGGTGGTGAAGGTGAAGGTGCAAGTGGGGAATCGTGGGGGAAGGGGTGGGGATGGAGGAGGGAAGAAGGGAAGGAGTGCGGAGCAGAGGATTAGCCATGGAGGAAGGAAGGGAGGATAACCTCGTTAGCAACTCAATGTTCTGGTGATTTTCGTCGAGGTTTGTACGGATGTAACTTTGGTTTCTTGAAAAATTTGGGAAAAACCATCGAAGTTTCTAAAATTGACCGAAAAATTAAGTAAATAAAGGGTCGATTTTCAAAACAAAAATTTTTATTTTAATAAGAATCGAATCTAAGACATTTCGCAAAATAAGGTATTATTTTGACCAACTCAACTAGAAGGACGAGTTTTGAAAATTCACCCTTTATTTACTTATTAAAAGGACGGTTTTTGAAAACCCGTCCCATCCGAAACACTTTTTTTTTTAAGTATTGGAGGGAATCCGTTCCAGCCATTTTCAAAACCCGCCCTCTTTTTTTTTTCTTCGACTGTATTCTTGTAATTTACGAAACTCAGATCATATTTCGTAATTTTTTTTAAAAACTAACGGTAGATCCATACAAACCTCGATTTTCGTCATCTGAGGTTGTCGTTGTAGGGGTAAAGCTTGGCTTATGACTTGGTATCGGGCGCCGAATCTTGTCCAGAGGAGATGCTCTCTGTCCTTCCTTACTACTAAATAATATTCAGGTAACCGTTGCTTGTGACTTCCCAACAACAAATTGTAATTTAACCCTCAATGTCATGCCTGATTACATATTACAGTAAAACTAAAGATACAAAAAACGTTACCAAAATTATCCCGCAGGCAGGCGAGTATTTAAGAAGCCTTCCCATTTCAGCTGCAAATTACCAATCTCGCATCCACGGGATCACTGGTTTCTCTGTGGTTGTTTCTGTACCTGCAGGTGAGGCGGAGCGCTCACCTCAGTACTGGGAGAATAACCAGAAGGCGTTCCCGAAGGTCGGGCGAGTTGAGTTGGCTGGATTATCAGATGGCTTAGACCGTCCATTGGCCGTCCGGTAAGGCTTCCGCGCATCCGGCCTGCCGGACGGAAATTCTGCTCTGGGGTTGAGTCTGATGGGGCAGCATTTCTGTATGGAGTCGGTATGGCAGGGGCCTGGCTTTGTGAATGAGCAGGTGATGGCCTAGGTGTCATGGGGGGAGGCTGTCGAGCCACATGGATCGGATTAGGCGGGATTGGCCGGGTTTGTTGGCCAATCGACGTGGGATTTCCCCTTTGATGCAACCATGGTTGGACCACATTTGCAGGGCGAGAAGGGAAAGACGCAGACAGGGACGGCGATCGGTTCAGTGCTTGCTGCAAGTGTGGATTACTGAAATTAGATAACCCTCCAGACGACGGTTGGTGCGGGCTCATGGGTCGAGGACGATGAGCTACTGGCTGTTGTGGAGGCTGCTGCACCACTGGCTGAAATGGTGGTTGGTTCTGAAGGAAGAGTCGAACAAAAGACTGGTTTTATTTTGTAACATAACACAAAACTAAACGGAAAATAATAAGCAAATTTTTGGGAAAACAGAAACAAAATACCGGATTAGCATTAAGTAATGGTTGATTCACCATGATTCGTGGTCTTTGGGCTACTGTAACTGGAGTCCGAGGCCGGGACAATGGCTGCATTGGTGTTCCTGGAGTCAAGGTCCTTGGTCCCAAAGCTGGAATATTTCTGTATCCACTTCCACTGGCATTAGGATTCACGGGTGGTGCTGCATGCCCTGCACTACCAGCAAGGAATTGAGATTCCATTATTGGCATGTAACTAGGGCCGGGAACATTTTGCGAGACTTGATTAGCAACCACAGGAGTAGGCAACAGTGGAGGAACGCCGGCTATATCAGGCTGAGATAAACTACTGCCAGGCGGCACATCCATCCCGGGATTAGATGGCCACTGTGACAAGCTTGGAGATCTGACCAGTAGACTGTTTTCCAACCAAGCCATATCGAGTGTTGTTGGGCTCAAGTTTCCCAATTCATCAGAATCTAAAGGTTTCCTGTTGTCAGTTCTGGACCCGCAGACAGGAATTATGTCCATCTCATCATTGATTTCAGTCAAATCCACCACAGCAGTTGTACATTCTGCCTCAGGGTTCACATTTTTCTCTTTGTTGAGGTTTTCCTCTCGCAACTCGGGTCGCTCATCATTGTCCTCCATGACAGCCTTCCAAGACCCATCGGCTGAAATGATAACTTCGTTGATGTCATCTGCAACTTCTTCCATAATCTGCAAACACGAACCGCTAACTTGACAGCAAAATATCTCGACACAGAAAACTGAAGTCAGCTTTAATTAGATTATTACCTTAGCTAAAGTATGGTCAGCCCGCAGGTCATTATAGCAAACGTGTCGGTTACAATGTGGGCATCGCCATAATGGATTTCTCGTGTTTATCTCCAGGAAGTTTCCAAAATCAAAGCACTAATGGAAGAATAGATTAGCAGTTTATCAAAATCAAGGGAGGGTAAGTTAAGAAAGCATCCTCAGAAGCATAAAAAGCATACAAGATCAAATCTCCTAGGGGAACAACTTTCTTCCCGGAGTAAACACATGGAAAAGCTGATGAATGTACCTAGCTCGAGCGCAATCTTCCCAAGGAAGTCACGAATTTGTTTGCAAATACAAGTTAAAATGCATACCATTTGATAGCTCGAGCTACCTACCTGAAGATGCTTGCATGAATGCCCTTTGACTGGAAATTTGATACGTGTCCGGCTGTTAAAAGAATAAGCTAATGCTATTACCTCACAGCAATGTAAAACAATATCACAATGCATGTCATACTGCTTCTTCTCAAATGCACTTCCAGTTCTTTTAAACTGGCAGGGAGGAGGCTATCACGAATTACTTCATTGATCTGCTCCATTTTCGTGCAATGAATTCGGCATCACACCATACCTGATTGGACAATTCAGAGAGATTCGTGACGGTCCCTCAATTATGTCAGAATCTGAAACTGAGACAGAATGCTTCGACTTAGCATAGATACCAAAATGATACTCAGTGAGGGAGAGCTGTTGATCAAGTGGAAGGAGCCAGAAAGAAACCAATAAAACAAAATTTTAGATTATTTGACTTTATAATCAGTTTGAACCTGTATCTGGTGAAGTGACATGAGGCGGAGAATAGGGCAGCAAAGATGAGTGGTCGTGCTCATTACTTATACTCATAAATGCAACAACAATTATGCAAGGACCTATAAAATAACAAAGGCAAGTAAGCAAGTGTTGATAAAAAAACCACCCATCTCCAGATTGGATCCTAGAGAATACCATCAAACTGCCCAATAGCTTGGAGAAGATTTGTTCCAAACTTTAGCATTGCAATAACATTAGTAGGCAACTGTGGCCCAGGATCCTATATGTCAGATAACAGATCATCAAATGCCAAGTGAGTACCACTCAAAAGTAGTTCTACTAGATATGGTTGCTAAGTAGAGTTAAACCAACCATGTTACAGTTTGTTCTCCTGCTAACTGCTTTCCCATTCAATAGAAAACTGAAAAGCAATAAAAGCAAACTTATATATCAGTTCTCAAATCAAACTAATCCAAAGTCCGAAGAAGGATTGCCATACTTCACTTGCTGAGGACTAATGATACATGCCGATGTCTCAGTATTATCTGTACGTGCAACGAACAATCTCTGGAAAAGGGACAGAAATAAAATTACATTAATGTTAAAGCATTTACATTAAACCATTATGAAACATGATGAAGAAAGTAAAACTGTCAAATTATTTATTTATTATTAAAAAAATGTCAAATAGTTTAATGTTGAAGACAAATAACATGGTTTGGATCCTCATATTGTGCAAAGATTAAACAATTGTTACACTAAACCTAATATTCTCCTTTGTCATATCAGTTTTCTGTGGTCAGTTTCATTGACAAAAGGGAAGATAGGCTCTCCTACATCCACCATATTTCTCTAAAAGGGCCTTCTTTGTTGATAGAAAGTCCGGACACAAAACGTAAGACATCCCTGATGCATAAAGCCCTGGCCAGCATATAGGATAAGGGAAAATGGCGTATAGGCATGTAACTTTTCCATGCATATATTATTCTACTTTATGCAGTGCTCTTCCGAGAGGATACATCATTAAAACAATAGAGGATGAGCACACATTATTACCATCATAAATGCATGTGACCTCAACACCATTAGCACATGCAGAGTTCAACCAAGGGTGTCGGCAAGTAATAAAATTTAAATTATTTAATTTATACAAATTTTGAACGTCTAAGTTTTTTGTATCAACAAATTGAATAACTTAAGTGAATAGTGCCATGATAACATCTGCTCATATGCAAAGCATAAACTGCAAGCCATTGTGCCTATCTCATCAACTATTCCCTTAAAAATGGCCTTACTGTTCCCTCTATCATAAGCCAGCATAATTAATACTCGCATGACATATCCAAATTCAATAATTTTAATCCAAGAATTGCAGAAAAGCTCCAGAACAGGAAGTACTGAAAAATATTATTGGTAAAGGTAAGCATGCAAAACAATCTCTTATGCACAATACACCGGTATTGCCAAGAAAACGAAAACCACAGAAATATTTTACTCGTCATGCCAAGTCAGTAAAATTTATGATGCTTCCATAAAAATGCAGACAGGGTAAACTAACTTTGAGATGAGAGACTTAAACACTTGAAGATGAAAAGGCTAATAGAATTGAAATCATGTCTAAAGGCCAAATAGATATAACTAACTGCAAAGACATATTAGAAGACGACATTACATAAAAATTTCTGAAGCTTCCATAAAATTGCAGACAGGGTAAACTAACTTTGAGATGAGAGACTTGAACACTTGAAGATGAAAAGGATAATAGAATTGAAATAATATCTAAAGGCCAAATAGATATAACTAACTGCAAAGACATATTAGAAGACGACATTACATACAATTTTTTCCTTTCCAGAATAAGCTAAATCCTTGGATATATGAAAATCGCTGATATGGGTTCCATATCCAGGCTGCAAAAATCAGTCAGGAAGAAAAAAAAACAAATGTCAATGAAGTATCTAGTTTAATATAGGTCTATTCAATAGCAAAAGAATCTGCACCTTGACATCTAGAGAGGCAAGTATTTTGCCCAACTTGAAGGATGGATAGAATCTGCAAAGAAATGAGTGGAGTCATCATGTGAATGTTTATGCATGCATGTGTATTAAAAGAAGAATGATGGGCTGGTTTATGCATTCAACCGGTTGGAAATTGTATGAATTTAAGTTCCAATTTTTTCGGGTGTTTGAAGGAAGATTCAGATAGAAAGGAGAGTCAAGAAGGAAAAGAAATATCTATTGTACGTGATGAAAGCAGTTTATACCTCAGGGACTAACTAAACCTTCCTTGACCTATATATAGAGAACGCCCATCAGACAACAGCATGTCAGTGCTTGCTATTTTACTTTTTCCAAAAAAAGTCTATGTAATTTGTTTAACTTTAAGGAGGGTCAGTAGGACACTTGCGTTTCAGCTCCTAAAAAAAATCCGTAGTGTCCACACAAGCACTAAAGAAAGGCAGAGAGCCTAAACCAGGTAAAACGTAAAAGTCATTTTGGTTAAGGCAGGATACTGGAAACGATAATGGTGCAGGGATATCTTTCAGGGATTTCCAACAGAGAACAACATAGACTTGTTTGACTGGTTGATAATCCTAATAGCAGGGTTCCAAAAGTTTGCTCCCCAGTTCTTCCAGATCCTGATGAGATGTAAGATCACCTTGAATGGATATTTTCTTGGAAAGGAAGGATTTGATTTCTATTGAAGGGATGACGAACATAATTATATAAAATACAAAAGCATTTATGAGGATGGGCGACAATGATGGACATTCTTGAAAGGAACAAGATAAAAACTGGTAAAGTATTGCAAATACAAAATATTTACCTGGCCATGATTGTTGAAGCAGCTGAGATCGTATCACTACTTCCAATGGTAACATCTGTTGGACTGTAAAAGTTTTTAGCCAGCTGTATGTCCGAAGCCCAAAAATGAGTAAATTCTTGGTTTCGATTGATGATTATTTTTTTTTTAGCTTGAGCAATGAACAATAGATGGAGGTGTTGCAAGAATTTAAATTCTCGGTGATTGACTTGAACGAAAAAGACTTGTATGATATGCTTTACGTAGACATTAGTAAGATTACCACAAGAAATAGAATGTAATTGCAACAATGAATTCACAGAGCCGACCCACCAAGTGAGACAAGGGCTTTAAGCATTGTCATCATTGTTGTATGAGGTATGGACAAATAACCCTGGAAAAGGCAAAGGTAATTATGGGAGACAATAGAAGCATACTTCCGCGGTGAGTGTCAACAGCTCATGAGCATCCTTCTCTGAGAACCATCCGGAGTTACAGGCATTCTACAGCGGCAGATGTAAAAAAGAGTGTAATATTCCACAGTGACGTAAAGGTTCAGCGAAATTCTAATTAAGAAAATACCTTAGCAGAGAGCAACAAAACCATGCATATTGACTTAGACATGCAATCAGTTTTTCGGCTGCAAACCTACAAAAGCACAACAAAATTGAAAAATAGCAATAAGTTTCCCTCAAACATGTGGGTTGGATAACTTATCTATGGCTGAGCCCATCCGTCTTCAGGGGAAGAGACAAGATCATCAGTGAGGTCTACTATTTACCCTAATGCTATGTTTGGTTACCTTAGAAAATGACAGAAAAGAAAAAAAATGACATGATTTAAGCAGAACATTTTTTCTACCAAAAAGAAGTGGAACATTCTGAATTTGGAGAGGCATCAGGAAGAGTGTTTTTCCATTGGAAAACCTTTCCTTCCCTTTTCCACGGAAACCAAACAAAGCATGAATATACTGCTAGATGTTCTCTTGGTATTGTTGCCAGCTACAGCATAACACTTTCTTCTTCTTGATGGACAATGTCCTGTATTCCAGTGACTGTGCTCAATATTTATAAAATTTCCGAAAAGTTGGGAAACCAGTAAGTTGTGGCTTCAGATCTCCTTCCCAAGTGTACAAAACATGGGAATTATGAAACAATATTAATCAATGTAAAATCAGCAGTTTAAATCTCGACGAACAAATCGCCACCTCTAGAAAGGCCGGACATAATTCAGGCACAGGCTATATGCCAAAATGAAAGCTTTTAGCTAGCAATAGAACCTTAAACGCCAATAAAATAAACCTCCTTTCTTTTTGAGAGACCACAACAATCGGCTAGGGATACCGACGAAAGTAAATCCATCCAAGCGGAATTAGCCCGAATTAACGGGGAACCACGGCACTCACCTGTTTAAGTAGCTCAGGAAACTCTCCGGGATTATTAGGGGGTTCATTGTTGGCCACCGCGTAGTCAATCCCCCTGAACTCCAGCGAAAAAAAGTCCAGTGAGGAGTGACAAAGCCGAGCATCTAGAACCGCGATGCGATACATCGTGACAGAAGAAACATGCACCCCGAAGGCCAGCAAAAACCTAGAATCACCCTCGTCGGGTGGTCGTCAAATAAACCCACCCCTCCCCAACCAATTCCACCCCAAACAAAAAAAAAAATCTGGAAGGAGATCGATGGAAGCACCTGGCGAGGGAGAGGCAGAGGTTGTAGAAGACGGAAGGGGTGGCTTCCTGGGAGGTGCCGGCGAGGTACTGGCTCAGCTTGTCGACGACGGTGGCGATGCGTACCTTGTTGAAAACAGTCCCCACCTTCGGCCTCCCCGCCGCATAATGAGAAGGAGGAAGTTCGGGCGACGGAGTGGGGTGACGAGGTTGTTGTCCGGCCATGGCGTCGACAACAAGGCAAAAGGAAGAAGCGGCGGCAAGGGAGATATAGTCGGAATGGAAGGGGGAATCGGAGGGGATACTAAAATACTGTTCCCTGTCCCGAATTGCCAAAAAAAAAAAAAAATGTGAATATCTCTCGGGTGTACTTACTCTCTTTCCACTTAAAATAATGAACATTGTTATTTTCGACTCCAGTCTGTATTTGAATCAATTTAATTGAATACATATCAGCATAAAACATAGAGTTTGTTCGGATCACCAAAGATTTCGGCGTTTCATCTAAATTCGGTAAATTGTCTCGTCGGCTTTTATAGAGTTAAATGAGTGAAATACATACGCTTATTGCAACTAACATTCATATTCCCAGGAGTGAACTCGACTTTATTTAAGGAATTTCAAATGCGTGCGAAATATTTTCATCGTCAATTAGTAACAAAATCACCGTAAAATATTGTTTCTTTCCAATTTTTTCACCAAGACAAAAAATTACCAAAATAAAAAGGAATCGAATCAAAATCATGTTCATTGTCCAGCAAATAATAATATGTTCCTTGATCCATTGTCCATCTGCATCTGAATGAGGGAATATCATCAGTCGGAGGAAAGTCGTGCGACGCTCTAAGTCAGCTGTGATCTCCACCTCGGATGCCATTCCACTTCCATCCTGACTGCGCAGCCGAGCCCTCAGTCCCTCCATCGAACGTTCCTTCCGAGCCTTTTAGACGACAACATTACAACCACGGATTCCCTCCAGCAAAACTTTTCAAAGCCCAAGCCCCAATGACCAGACGATTGATTTTCCTTGATTTATGGCAGCAGGCGCAACTCCGATTTCCGGATTTGTTTTCCTAGTAATCTCTTCCCAACGGATCGATTTATCCGTCGGGATTTATTCTCATGCTACTCCAGGCTCTACTCCAACTCGAGAGAAGCCTTAGTCCGGTATCCAAGTCACTCCTTTGCAAACGGTGATGAGTGATCCATGACGCCTTCGATTCCCTCCATTGACGAGAACATTTTATTTCGTGTTTTTTTTTTTTGTGCAGATACTCAGGGGGTGTGCCTTACGGACAACCAATGCACGCACCTCGTTCGACACCCTCTGGACAAGAATCACCAGGTTCGCTGTAAACATATTTTAAAACATCATCGAAAGGTACAACGCCAGCGAGAGCGTTAAGGGAGACGAGAAATGGTACTAATCTCGCTCATCTCATACTCAGTTCTCCCTCGAGTTCAATTCAGCTTAGAAATTTCTAAGGGCCTTAATCAATCTATGTTTCTTGCGCTTTGCCCAAAGTTATTTTTAACGAATAATTCTTTCTTCTAAAAAATAAATCACATAGACATTTTAAGCATTATTGAGCTCGAGACCATATTTTTAATGTCGAAGGCCTTCCTTTTCTTTGTGATGAAAGCGGTTTAGTAATCCCTAATTCTCGAACCTAAACGAATCTCTATAGTTTTTCTAACCTGAACTTAAAATAGGTTAGTGATGACTCCTTCACGTTTTTAAAATCCGAAGGATTATCGTCAAGAAAGGATATCCATTTGAGATGGAACTGGAACGGGGATCCACCCGCGACAAACATTAATCGATAATCATACAAAATATGGTGCTTTCTAATTTTTTCGAAAGTAACTTATTGCTTTCATTTTTCGATGTTCATGAAAATTTTATTTTTTCATAATATATTTTTTATATATAATTCCCTCGGATTCCCTCCCACGAAAACATGAGTTTAATGTGATGTTCATTAAAAGGGTTAGTTGTGAATTTATTTTTCTTTTGGACTAAGCATAATATGCATTAAAAGTATGGTCATCCTTCCCTAATAGTTTGTTCATTTTCCAAAATTCTTCAATTATGGTACCATTTTCTTTTTTGCTTGCGATTTAGTGTTAATGAAATTT
This sequence comes from Melastoma dodecandrum, assembly GCA_029817715.1. NCBI lineage: Eukaryota > Viridiplantae > Streptophyta > Magnoliopsida > Myrtales > Melastomataceae > Melastoma > Melastoma dodecandrum. The sequence continues at coordinate 355,865 of JARUPY010000211.1, forward strand.
GAAATACTATTTAAGATTTTTTACGTAAGAGTGTATTTATAAGGAAAAATATGTCACAATCTCGGCATGGGATTGACTCGAAAAGGTAACGTGAAGCCGAAAAAGTTAGAATGAACAATTCACATAAATAAAAAGGATATTTACTTCCATTGATGCGAACTGAGTTTCTAAATGGATGGAGTCAAGAACAACAACAGGATAGACAATCAAAATGCCCACTTGAGTTTAAAATGATCGTTGTGTTCTTTTCTATTACATAATGGTCTGATTTATACACTTACATAACTAGTAACTGTCAACTACACTTATCTAGTTCTAAGGATACTACAACTACTTCAAACCGTTACTAGCTTACATGATCTTCATGTGGTTTGACCGTAATCTGCCTTTAAACCAACCGTCTATGTCTTCAGTCAATCATGAGTCCGAATCACCATTCCAATGAACATCTTCTATCCTTTAGATGAACTTCACACTTTCTTCTTAGATTGAAAGACTTTAAACTTTTGCGTTATCAATCTTTGATCTTTAACCTTCAATGGAAAATAGGGGGAGTAATTTTATGAGTGTCTCCCAGTCCCTCTTTACCAGTAGTTTCTAAGATTTGTCCTTTAATATCTGATAATTAACTCTCTTCCATGATCGCTAGCTACTAGTTTTCATCTCTCAACCTTCAACTACCAACAATCATTCTTCAACTGGAATGTCCTTTTTTAGTCATAAATTAGACAAATCTAGTTAGATAATGAAGTTTTCGAGAACAACCCATAAATTCTGATGAGTCAAATAATGTCTTTGTCAATTACCAAAATGTGGAGCCAAGGGAATGATGATCTCTTGCAAGAGATACCATTTGACACATGTTTGAAGACTGTGTTTGGCAATAGAATTATGGGCCACAAGTCCTTTGAATGACCTATGAGTTTGACTGAGATAGAGGCCCAATGAAGCTCAAAAGACACATCCAGCAAATGCTGATGAGCGACGGGGTTACATAGCGAAAGGTAGCAAACGACGACGACTTGACAATATGGGCGAAAAGAAACACACCGGGCGAATGCTAGTGGACAAAACACTTAAATGTTGAAAGATGTCGAGACTATGAAACTCGGAGATTAATACATAAAGATCCAACTAGGCAAAGGAAGGTCAGAGATTCGGGGACATGGGAAGAAGACTATCCGGATTGTCAAGAGAGGATTAGAAGACTTAGAGACATAGAAGACATTGTTAAGAGATGTAGCTCAATTTGGTTCTGTTGTAAACAAGTCTTTTCTTTTCACATAAATATAACCTTACAATGTTGGGTTCTATTAGTTATAAAATGTCCAAAAGGGTCGAGACGCTAATTTATCCTCCCCTGTTAGTGACCTTTGAAGACCGCTCTAAGAGTTATTTAACAAAATTTTAGGAGATACAATATCGAAGTCGTGGATACTATACAAGCTTGGGACTCCAGATTTGATTTAGGCCCAAATGCATGTGCTTGAGTTGGGCTTGTGAGTCTGTTAATTAATTATTCATTGATGCACCGAAGCACATCATGGTCTACGGTGGTTGGGCTTATGATCCCCATTTCACCTATATGATTTGAATTGGGTTATACCCAATACATACTAGAATAAATATGAAGCCCATAATATCAATACCAAAAATATGAGACGATGTTTCATGGACGTGACGACCGCATGGCAACGTGTGTCCGATCCACAGCAAGCACATCTAAATCACGTTAAAATTTAATCTAAATCAGCACTTTATTTGTTTTACTTGGCAAGCCCACGCCTGGTCGTAATTTCTCCAACATTTTTGTTGATTTTTTTTGTATGTAATTTAGTTTTCGAGGATGGACTGTTTGTCTAGTCAAAATGATTATTCTTACAAACTGTTGAAACTGGCCCACTACTCCTAGCGCGACGAAAAGCGGACAACAGGAATGTCTAAGGAGAAATATCTTTATTCTCATCGACTCGCATGAGCAAAGCGGCTTACTTAAGCTAACTGGGGCAAGCCTTCATTAAGAATCATCATCATCTAGCCTTGCCGGAAAGTGATATAAGGCCTCCTAAGGAACACAGCCGACGGATGGAGATGATGTCGGCAGTGGAAAAATTCACTATTCATTTCAATGTCACTGCATTCCGTCGTCAGTTGGAGGTGTTTGTGGATCCTGATGAGCCTGCTGGGGTTTCTAATGCTGCTCACAGTCCTGCTAGCATCCTATTGGAGACGTTCCAAATAGTCGCTTGCTTATGGCTGTTTTATGGGCTTCTAACTCTATGACTGGCTACTTGATTGACTTCACCATGGGTCAACTGTTTTATTACAACTCGTCTGAGATCGATGGTATTGAATTTGTTACCTGGGCGCTGTACTTGCTGGTTGCGTTCAGTAGCGCGGACTCAATCTCCTCGTTCTGTTTGCTGGAATTCTGAACTGTGGAGGAAGTATGTCTGGCAAACCATCATGAAGCTAGGGGGGCTTGTGATCATTGTCTTTCCTTACTATCATCATTCTGGCGATCTCATTAGCGCAGTGATGGTTCCTCTTCCCATATTAGTGATTGTATTGACAGCATCCATGAAAGGTACGGCCATGGACGCTTCAGACACACCTGCTCTTCACGGGAGTTGCAAAGAACACGAAGAGGGAGACCCTGCACGAGCCAATACGTCCACCATGAAAGGATATCGGTATCTGGTTCAAGGGGAACGACTGAAGACGCGAGGGTCCGGTATGATGACAGACCAAGGTGTCACACTTGAAATCCTATGGAATTGTCGGTGGGATTTACTGCCCTCCTATCATACTGGTGAACGCCTCAAGGATCTGTGCTTATCATTTTCCCTGTTCAGGCTCCTTCGCGTGAAATACGCTGGTTATAAATTGCCCCTGGGAGCACATCGGAAAACTCTTCGCTTGGTATGAGACAGGTTGATGGAATTGGGAGAAGATGGTTACGACCATTCAGAGTGATCGAAGATGAGCTCTCATTTCTTTTCGACTCGTTTTATACTAAGCGTCCCATCATATTTGCACCCCATGGCCACCGAATTTGGTTGACGTTGACTGAATTCCTGCTGCTAGGATCCTCCCACTGGATATACTTGACATCTTCATTCTTTTCTTTGGTCCATTACGGAATATTGACCTGGCAAGACATGTTTTACCTTACAGTTGCACTAATAGCCATAATGACATGCTCTCCGAAAGTTTGCAGTTCTTTGCTCTTCCATTCACGACATGGATGAAGGTAACGTGTATATGTAAATATGTGAACGGTGACTTGTGGAAAAAGCGACCTATCTGCCAGAAGCGTATTGAAGTAATATGCAAGCTGCCCTCCCCCCTGTTCAAGCCCTGGGAAAGGAAACTACATCAATATAACCTCTTAGAGTCTTGTGCATACACTCCTTTCCGGATATTTCCGAAGAGATTCATGTACATGTTCGTTGATTCCCCTAGAGAAGGCCAGAAAGAGGGCAATCCTATCAATCTGTCGGTAGATGTGAGGAAGGCAGTGTTTGATTGTCTGAAGGAGACAATCGCCGAGACAAGGAGTCTCCTCAAAGGTTGCAGGACACTGCCAGAAGGGGTAAATAAGCTAAGAACATGGGTGAGAGGGGCAGGGGACGAAAAAACTGTCCTCATCAGAGGAACAAGGTTGGCGATACAATTGTCGGATGCGAACGTTGATCCGGATGAGATCTGGAAGAAACTGGCGAAATTCTGGGCAGAGATGGTGCTGTACATCTATCCATCGAAGGACAACAGGGCACATGCTGACAGATTGGCCCTAGGAGGGGAGTTTGTGACCCACCTTTGGGCACTGCTCTATCACTCAAGAATAAAGAGGCGCAAAAGTAACAGGCCAAGCCATCCGCACGACAACGACAAGAGTGATGCACATGTCCTTCCGTGAAGCGGAAAATGAGTTGATCTAAGGTTCCACCAATGTCCACGGAGAATGAAGATGCCACTGACAAGATCCGGGGCTTCGGCTGATAAACCTACCTCCTTGTCAAATCAACAAGCAATCATCAATTTACACCAGAAGTCGCTCCCCCCTCCCCCCCCCTCTCTCTCTCTGCGTATATTAAATACTTGCAGGTCCAACAAAGAGTCTCAATTTGGGTCTAGTTAAGCCCATGTTCTCCGCCATTGATCGATCCAAACTAGAAGCATTTTCAAGTCGGAGAACACAACCCCTCCCTATAATCCCCTTCTCATAATAATAATTCAAAACTTTTGCACAGTGACTCCTAGTAAGTTGGAGGAACTTTCGGGTGGGGACACGTCTTTCGAAGAGCCCGGCTTAACTTGTCGGATTTGCGCTGTGGCACTTTGCCTGATCATCTTTATGACAGATTAGGCAATGCCCTCGAGGATCTGAACACTTTGTCACTCTGGACAGATGAGCTGAGCTTGGGAGCATACCGTTGGATAAAATACTGAATACACGCAGTGTTGTAGATGTTATGGCATGTGAGGAAGAGTCGGCCGACGGCGGAGAGTTCGTGAAGCATATCTGGCCCCCGGCTCTACCACATGGGGATAAAGAAAGGAGAAACGTTCCCAACCAAGCAACCTGGGAGTAAATATGCCGTAGATCTTCTAGAAGTCCAGTTTCACAAAGAAAAATAGAAGAGAAAAGCACAATCTCTTCCCTTTATGTCCACATCTACCCCGAAAACAAACAAGTTCAATCAAGAAGCCCGAGTGAGAAAAAGAAAAAAGGATTCCCCGGAGGCATATTCTATTTCTCTTTTGATCCGGGCCTCACGAAATCAGACCTAATAACACTCCTGCTGATATCTTCCGAGTACGACAAGTTGTTTCAGGACTCACAGTCATTGCTGCATTGAGTTTGATGTCTAGACCCCCCCCTGGAGGTACATCCACTTTAGCCTGTCTCCTACTATTCCCAGACGTGATTTTAGCTTAAGTGATCCTAAATCCTTCCATACAATGTCTCGGGACGATTTCCTTGAAAGCAATCACATTCCCAGATGAGCTCGCTAAATTTCTTGGGGAGATAAAGTCCGACTGGTGCGAACGCCACAGTTTCCGGCCTTGAATTTGATGAAATGATGCGCCCTCCAATGCCAACACGGAACGGGTCTATCCTGAGAGTCTGTTTGAAATGCATTCCCTAAACCTTCAGGTTTCTTATTTCATCCGAGATATTAAAACCCCCTAGAGTTTAGTTGTACGAGGGGATATTCATTTCCAAAGCGCATGAATTGATATGGTAATAGAACATTGCAGCTTCAGCCGGGAACGGATTGCAATTGGTGACTTGTAATGGAAACTTTCATGTGCGGTGTGTAACCCGAAATCGTGAATAAAGAGTGAGAGAACTGAATTTAGAAAACATTATATATTTTTATATTAACGAATCGGAATGTTGCGCAGCCAAGTCATGAGGCAGACATAGCCGTACTACATTAGACTGCGCTACTCGCCCGTCCGTAATCCTGCTCCATGTCCTAATCTGTGGAGTAGGCACTGCTTTGGCATTCTTCAGTTTACATGAGGGTGCTAATGGTGGATTTAGGATGGCGACGGTGCTTTGTTAGGTGGGACATGAATAATTCTGGGGAAAAATCCAAATGTTGAAAATGGAGAATGCTGCCAAACTAATGAATGGTCATCAAGTTTGATAATATGAATCGAAAAGCTGGTTGCTTCAATGTCAAGTTATTAGACGTGTTACTCTATTTTCCTGGAATGGATATGACCAATTTCGCTTTCCCACTTAATTCCTTTAGCATTACTAATTAAATTCAAGTGAACAGTCGCACAATCTAATGAGGAGTAAGGTACAACCTCCGTAACTAGGCTCAAGTACTTCTTCCCTTTACAATCACACCATGTAATAACAATGTTTGTATTACCAAATCTACGTGTATTTTACATGACAAATTTTAATTAGAAGAAGTACTTAGAATTAGGTATTACCGGTTGTGCGGTATTTAATTAATTACTAATTGAGATCGCATAAATATAGTATGCACGAATTCGAATCTCAATAGTTACCATTGTAACGTACAATCCAGTTGAACCTAGCAAGAGCATGATGATGGGCAAAGAAGAACTAACAGTGAGCGAGATTGACCGTCGCCCTTTCAGGGAAAGATGCAATTTTCCTGGGTCAAGATCACCTCTGCGAAAACCAATGACTCGGGGTCCGATTTTGCCAACCCTACAAGGACGGACAAGTTTCCACCGGACAGTCGTCGCACGTCTTCGCAAGAGTTTTAGCTGAGGGCACGCCCTTTAGCAGGACATTTTTGGGAGCGCGTCAGGCGACGGGAGCTTCCGAATGTAAAGACAATGAGATATTGTTTTTGAAATGGAGGTAAAAGAGTCGTTGCATGCATGCTTCTCGACGTAATTAAATAATTTCTCTCTATGAAGGAGGTGAATAACGATAAAATGGTCCAGACGACGACTGACATAAGGGGGGGAATTGACGAGAACAAATGAGATGTACAATCTCACCTACTTCCCCCCGGCGCTCTCCTCTTTTACTTTTTTACCAAGTTGTCCGTCCATAAACAACCCCCTTTAAAAAAACAAAAAGAAGAAGCTCTTGACCGGCCAGCTAAGTGTGGAAGGAGGGAATTATCGTCGCCTGTCGCTCCTTGGGCTATCCAGAAGGGCATTCATTCTTTGAAACCCTGGGGGGGACGCTGTTTTCGGATCTCGTGGTTTTGCATAATACTCTTCATCTACATGACACTGAGACGATTCAATCGCAACGGAAGAAGACGTATCCAAAGATTTGGTATGAGTACATTCTATGTATCCTTAATCCATTTTTATGACTTGAATTATTCTATTTTTCAATCCTTGCAATTAGGGGTGAGCATAGGTTCCGGGTAAAACCGGGAACCTGTCGGAACCGGTACCATAGGGTCGGCGTCAGTACAGGTTCTCGAATAGATCGGGTAGGTTCTATGTTCTAAATTTTACAAAACCGGCGGTACCAAGTACGGTTCCAGGTTCTCCCCCCGGAACCAACCCGAAGAACCTGGAACCTAACCTAAATTTTACCCAACCCAACCCCATAACCTACCCTAAATCTTACCCAACCCAATAACCTAACTTAAACTTTACCCTACCACAAACAATTGTCCCCCTCTTCACAACAACGTCTTCATCAAACGGTTCCAGGGGTTACGGTTTCTTACGGTAAGTCAGCTGCTAATCTACTTTTTCCCTTCTTCCCCGCCTTGCCTTGTCAATTTTTATTTACGATTCTTTCTGGGTTAGGTTAGGTTGAGCCGTGGGTGATGGGAATATTTTCTTAAAAGTTCTTTTTGTCTGAACATAGCCGGTCAGGGGGTGATTCTGTGGGGTTTGGATTTTGATTTTAATGTAATTTGAGGCGTTGGTGCTCTGGATCATCTGTTTGGGTGTCTTAATCAGAATCGAAACACGAACCGCTCATAGGGCGACGTCGTTGACCGAACCAGAATTGAAACTCAGAGGGCGACGCCGGTAACGGAACCGAAACAGAACCGGAACCTGTACCAGAACCGGTAGGGTAGGTTCTTGGGTGGGTCTTTGATTAATCGGGTAGGTTCTAGGTTCTAAAAATTAAGAACCGGACATTATAGGGTAGGGTCCAGGTTCCACGTCCCGAACCTGGAAACCTGGAACCTGCTCACCCCTACTTGCAATTTATTAATTGAACTTAAACCATAAACCTTAAATTAGAAAGTTTCCTTAATAAAAACGTTTAACCCGATAAAAATTCCAAGAAAGATGCTGTAAAATTTAGTACCCCGCCTGCCCCACCTCGTCGTTCTACTTCCTCGGGGAGAATGTCGTGACATTTATTCGTGCATATCACGCTTCTGCTTTCCTTAAACAATATCCCCAAGCTTTTCGAAGCATGTTCAACGTACGTAAAACATGCCACATGAAATGTAAAACACGAGATTGTGGGTGTTTTCTGTTTTCCTTGTTTTTTTACACCCCAAGACAATATCATGCGATTCGTCATTCCAATTTTTATAAGGTCGCAAAATGATCAAATTAATCAAACTACACACCAACGCCCGTGTAATATTATCTGTCAATAACCTTAATAAACATTTACGTGTCTTGGTGTGCACAGTGAAACATCCCCCAACTTACACGCTCGACCCTTTGATTGTCTTAATTCTTCATCTTCTCCTCCCCACCGTCCACCCCTTTCTTCTCTCCCCACATCACATACGACCCAAAAAAATAAAAATAAAAATCATTCGAACGATTCCACCACTTCCCAAGATCCCCCAATTTTGTCCCTTCCATTTTTATTAACGCGTCATTCATTTACTTCCACTCCTTTTGTATCTATCAATCAAGCTTCTCCCTATATAAACACCCACCCACCCGTCCATCCATCAAATAATAATATATCAGAAATCATTTCCCACTTTCCAAATCAACCTTACCATTAGCTTAGTTTCATTTTTTTTTTTTCTTAGTTTATAGCAACGTTTGACCCTGTAAGAGACGTCCTTGGGGGTTGAGATACTCAAAGGTGGCGCTATGGAGGCCACCCCGGATCACGACTGGCGGTGGGGCTCCAACGGTGGGCTCATTCTCGGCGGAGGGACTTCCCCTGGGGGTACGACCGACTCCGAGGAGTTCGTCGAGGTCACCATCGACCTCCAGGACGACGACACCATCATCCTCCGAAGTGTCGAGCCCGCCAACGCCATTGATATCCACGATGGTATTGGGGGTGGAGCCGGAGCTCTGGCGGAGACGAGCAGTTCGGGCACCTCGGGGAGCCTTTTGCGATCGCCGACGATCCGGCGGAGCTCGTCGAGCAAGCTCCGGCAGTTCTCGCAGGAGCTGAAGGCGGAGGCCGTCGCCAAGGCCCGGCACTTCTCCCAGGAGCTGAAGGCCGAGCTGAGACGGTTCTCGTGGGGCCACGGGCATGCATCGCAGGTCCTGTCCGCATCGACCTCGCCCTCGGGAGGCGGCGCGATAGACTCTGCCCTTGCGGCGAGGGCGCTCAGGCGGCAGAAGGCCCAACTTGACCGGACAAAGTCTGGTGCACAGAAGGCCTTGAGGGGGCTTAGATTCATAAGCAACAACAATAAGAACCGGAATGGGGTGGATGCGTGGGAGGAAGTGGCGGGGAACTTCGAGAAGCTGGCGAAGGACGGGTACCTCAGCCGGGCGGATTTTGCACAATGCATAGGCAAGTGTTTGTTTGTTCCCATCGATCCAAAGGCACATCTGTTATTTTGAGACTGTTATACTAATTTCAAGTGGGGTTGGATGGGATTGGGGTAAAGGGATGAAGGATTCGAAGGAGTTCGCAGGGGAGTTGTTGGAGGTGTTCGGGAGGAGGAGAAGGTTGAAGGTTGATAAAATAAGCAAGGAGGAACTGTTGGAGTTCTGGTCTCAAATCACTGACCAAAGCTTCGATTCCCGACTCCAGATCTTCTTCGACATGTAACCCCCCCACCCTTTTTTCTTTACCCATTAACCTCTCATTCGTTCACATCTTAATGATTTGATTATCAACATTTACTAAACACAAAAAAAAAAATGAAGCCGACCCACAATTTATTATTATCAAGACAAATCGGTGGTGATAATTTTAGTTTGTGGCAGGGTAGACAAGAACGAAGATGGTCGGATTACAGAGGCGGAGGTAAAAGAGGTAAAAGCTAGACGAGACATTATTCATTTTATTCTTTAATACAGAGGAGTAGTTCTTCTTCTAACATGACTTGCATGCAGCCGCTTCCCTTTTAGGTGGCCGTGAAAATTGTCTTTTGTCTTAATTAAAGTAATGCTACTCAGTCAGTATACAGTGGATGATGGCTGCCTTTCAAACAAACTGTTGCTGGTCCTTGGTTAATTTTAATCAATGCCGGGGATTAAAAAGGCAAAGACATTCAACGATTAGGCGGTGATTAGGTCGACTTCTCAATGGTTGATCTGCTCTCATTAAATATGAATTTTTTTTAGTAGATTAATTAGAATTACTATCCACCTTGGACTAAAACAAATAAAAAAAATTAACTTAATTATGTCTGTCTCCCTTCTCTTTTGCTTGGTAGTACGTATTATTTGTTCTCGGGTGGGCGTTGACATTTGGCATTCCACATGCCGCCGGGCACCTTGGCGAGGAATCCGGAATTATCAAAACCTTGGTGCTCATTTTCGCAATGATTCTATAAACAAAAGAAATAAACTTTACGTACATTTCAATTCACAGTTTTCCTCTTCTTTAATCTTCATGCTTCGTTTTGGTGGTGGGGACAGATAATAATGTTGAGCGCGTCGGCTAACAAGCTGTCGAGACTGAAAGAGCAGGCGGAAGAATACGCAGCCTTGATCATGGAGGAGTTGGACCCTGAAAGGCTCGGCTACATCGAGGTTAGCAGCCTAACCTCATTCCCATTTATTTTTTATTTAGATCCCCTCTCCTTCATCAATTATTTACAACTTTAAGAAAATTGAGGAGGCGTTGTCTAGATAAATGAAGTGTTGCCCGGTTTAAGATATAGGAATACCTAGTAAAATGGCATACATGGTCTGCATGAGTTCATGATTTGAAAATAATAATAATGAAACTAGTAGTTGGTTTTGTCTTGGTTGAATCTTCTTCTCCCATGCTTTATGAGAAGGGATTGTCCATTAGTAAGTTTAAAAAGATATATTGTCCGGTTCCGGAATTGTCCAAGTTGTAAGGCAAATTAAAAAACAAAATTAAATATTTGATGTTCAACCATGTAAGAACGACCGCGAAGTTCTAGAACCTCCATCGCATGGCCGAATTGAAATAAAACCAAATTAAAATAAGCCCAATAATTCATTCTTTCGACCTTTTTCTTTCAAGTGGGCACGAAGATTGGTTGGATTTTTCCTCTATCGAAGCAAAAAAGAAGAGAAGAGATTAGTTGAACAACTCCAAAAGAACTGTCACGTACATCATTTCATTTATTTGGGTAATTCTAGAACGTCTTTCAATTCTTCCCTCCCCCTTCGCTAGCCAAACCTTTTTCCACAACTTTTGTTCTTGACACGGCAACTTCCCCTAAATTCCTTCATTTGAATGCTTTGTTTTATTCGTTTCCACTTTTGTGGGGTATTTGGTCCATCCTTGTGTCGTGTTTCTTTTGGGTTTCTTTCTGGACAGACAAAATTTAGTTGTACCCACATGGCCAGATGTCTTTGCATGCACGCCTGCCTAAATCATATATTTGTATGGAAAAACATAAATTATTTACTGATATATATACACTGATACTCCGGTTTAGGAATATATGACTATATTAGCAACAGAGGTATTATGGGTAGCCTAACTGACCACGTAACTAGAATCGTTGGTCGCCCTTATAGACAAAATGTTGCTTACACACGCGACATTAAAGCATAGCAAAAAAATAGATGAATTTTGCTACTGCTGTGCAATGCAGTGATCCATTTGTATTATCTGTACGACACGTAGAGTTGACGAGATTTTACTGAGTTGCTCTCTGTTTATCAAGACACAAACTAAAGATGCGTTACTTTGGGGAAAGAGAGAGTTTTTGATAAGTAAAGTTTTGTTGATTGGGACAAAGACGAAAAGGGGATGGCGGGGGGGTTGCCCCACAACAACAACAACAACACATGCAAAATTATTACACGTATCCTTCCCTAGAAAAACCCTTCACGTTCTGTCTGTATGTCACGCGTGCCTACCATCCATTCATTCATTCCATAAACTCCTCTTTTGTTGTTTCTTCCCTTTACTCATCATTCCATCTGACTCGTAACATTCTTTATTTCATTTTTGTTATGATCTCATTTTCTCCGTCGTGGTTGGTGAGTGATAGTGAGATCCTCTTTTGAGATTTGGCACGTAGTAGTAGGTGAATGGGGGGTCTCCGGGGTGTCATCTTAGATCCACGTCGAAAAATACGTATTTGACCCCCTTTGACTTTCTATATTCTTTCTTTCGTGGAGAGGATTTGATTGCATTGAATTGAACGAACACAGTCATCACGGGCGTCACATTTCGTAGGATTGGTTGTATTTGGACATGCTGCTCTAACACGCCATACCAAATATGAAGTCCATTTAGTCCAACCGACGCTATCATTTGATAGGGCGGACATTTTTTATTTAGCCTGTTCATCTAACATTTATAAAAAATAAAAAAGCACAACATTTAGTTAAACATATAATTCATGACAAACTATAGTTTAGGGTATAGGATAGTCTAAACTGTTTGTTTAAGTTAATTGTTATTATTAATGGGTTAAACACGATTATGACTGTCTTTTTAGATTTACTCGATACTTCCCTTAAATTTCGAAAACCTTGAAGTAGGCTTTTGCTGACACGTGGTGATGGTGCTGCTGATAATTTAAAAGTTTAATTTAATTACAAAAATAATGTTGAAATTTTTTAAAGCAACTTTCGAGAATTTCAAAATTTTAAGAATTATTTAATTTTGATATGAAATTTTATTAATATTGTTTCAATACGAGGGGTGAGCATAGGTTCCGGGTAAAATCGGGAACCGGTCGAAATAGGTATCATAGGGTCGGTGTCAGTACATGTTCTCGAATAAATCGGGTAAGTTCTATGTTCTAAATTTATGAAAACCGACAGTACTAAGTACGGTTCCAGACTTTCCCCTCGAAACCAACCTGGAGAACCTGGAACCTAACCTAAATTTTATCCAACCCAACTCAATAATCTACCTTAAATCTTACCCAACCCAATAACCTAACTTAAACTTTACCCTACCACAAACAATTATCCCCCTCTTCACAACAACGTCTTCATCAAACGGTTCCAGGGGTTACAGTTTCTTACGGTAAGTCAGCTCCTAATCTACTTTTTCCCTTCTTCCCCGCATTGCCTTATCAATTTTTATTTCCGATTCTTTCTGGGTTAGGTTAGGTTGAGCCGGTCAGGGGGTGATTCTGTGGGGTTTGGATTTTGATGTAATTTGAGGCGTTGGTGCTCTGGATCATCTGTTTGGGTGTCTTAATCAGAATCGAAACACGAACCGCTCATAGGGCGACGCCGTTGACCGAACCAGAATTAAAACTCAGAGGGCGACGCCGCTAACGGAACCGAAACAGAATCGGAACCTGTACCAGAACCGGTAGGGTAGGTTCTTGGGTGGGTCTTTGATTAGTCGGGTAGGTTCTAGGTTCTAAAAATTAAGAACCGGATATTATAGAGTAGGGTCCAGGTTCCACGTCCCGAACCTGAAAACCTGGAACCTGCTCACCCCTAATACAATCTAGTAGGAATGGGAAAAAAAGAAAAAAAAAATAAATTATTGCTATGCTATAGAATAAATAGCATCTTTGAACAAAAGTTTAGGACAGTGTTTATAATATTCTTAATGCTAGAATATATTTTTGTTGCTGCTATAAAATCTCCCATCTTAGTTTCCAACCTATGAATATTTTGAACATATCCATAAAGTATCGAATGTCGTTTAATCTTGCATTGAGAAAGGGTACTGAACATATAACTACCACACAAATCATCATTTGATTTTGTTCTATAAGCTAGATCATAATGAGTAATAATTATTTGAAACGACCTTTTGAAGTTATGGCAATTGGAGACACTGCTCCTCCAGAAGGACACCTACGTGAACTACAGTCAGGCATTGAGTTACACGAGCCAGGCCCTTAGCCAGAACCTCCAGGGCCTGCGGCGGCGGGGTGGGATACGGCGCGTGAGCACAAGGATCCTCTACTATCTCCAGGAGAACTGGAGGAGGGTTTGGGTGCTCGCCCTCTGGGTGTCAATCATGATCGGCCTTTTCATGTGGAAGTTCTTCCAGTACAAGCAGAAGAGCGCATTCCAGATAATGGGATACTGTCTTCTCACTGCAAAGGGCGCCGCAGAGACTCTCAAGTTCAACATGGCACTTATCTTGCTGCCTGTATGCAGGAACACCATCACCTGGCTCAGGTCCACTCGGGTCAGCCTCCTTGTCCCTTTCGATGACAACATCAATTTCCACAAGGTAAATCGCTTGCTCGATTCCAATCACATATCCAACATGCTGCCGCAGATTGTATCATTACTTAGTTTTTGGTTGCAGACAATTGCGGTGGCAATAGTGATCGGGATCATTCTCCACGTAGGAGACCACCTTGTCTGTGATTTCCCGAGGCTCATACATGCATCTGACCTAATTTACGACCGATACATGGTCGATGATTTCGGGGCACAGAGACCGACCTACCTTGACCTGGTTAAGGGTCCTGAGGGTGTCACAGGGATCCTAATGCTGATCCTCATGGCCGTTGCCTTTACCTTGGCAACACGGTGGTTCAGGCGTAGCCTTGTGAAGCTCCCGAAGCCATTCGATCGGATAACAGGTTTCAATGCCTTCTGGTATTCTCACCACCTGTTCGTGATCGTGTATGTTCTGCTCATCATCCATGGCGTGTTCCTCTATCTTGTTCACAAATGGTACCTCAAGACGGTATATCCGATGAACTTGTTACTTTGTGCCATTTATTATTGTCTTATCACGGTCGACCTACTGATTCTATACCTTTGTTACAGACGTGGATGTATCTTGCTGTTCCTGTGCTTCTATACGGGGGCGAAAGGACGCTTAGATTCTTCCGCTCGGGAATGTACACAGTTCGACTTAACATGGTGCGGACCAATACTGTGTCCTGCGATGAGGACGAAGCCATAAATTAGTATTACGTTTTGTTAATTCCTGTGGCCATTTTGGCAGGTTGCGATCTACCCCGGGAACGTCTTAACCTTAAGGATGGAGAAGCCTCATCAATTCAAATACAAAAGTGGGCAGTACATGTTCGTCCAATGCCCTGCCATCTCACCATTCGAGTGGTACATTTGAAGCACCTGCCATTAGTTCCTTCGAATCTGTTTTTACTTTTCGGTGGTTTTCTGATGACGAGCCCACTCTTCGGTTTTAGGCATCCATTCTCGATAACTTCGGCTCCTGATGACGACTACCTCAGTGTTCACATACGTCAATTAGGTGACTGGACACAGGAGCTGAAACGGGTCTTCGCTGCCGCATGTGAACCACCCGTCGCAGGGAAAAGTGGCCTCCTGAGGGCCGATGAGACAAACAAGAAGTGGTTCGTTACACGAAATCCTGTCACATAATTTTTCATTCAATGATGAAAGCAATCGATCACGTGATGCGGACAATACAGTTTGCCGAAGCTACGGATAGACGGACCATACGGTGCCCCTGCACAGGACTACCTTAGGTATGACGTGCTACTCCTCGTGGGCCTAGGAATCGGGGCGACACCATTCATTAGCATCCTGAAGGACTTGATCAACAACATTGTCAGGGAAGAGGAACAGGCAGTGAGTAAACGGGGAATTGAACTTCTGCTTTGCATCCTCAAGGCCACACTAGTAACTTGTTCCTTAATGTTCTACCAGGATTCGGTGTCGGGCACGGGTAGGATGTCGGACGTGAGCACGACGAGCGTCGAGTCGCCAACATCAGTCAACAAAGTGTCGCTGAGGAGGAAGAAGCCACTGAAGACCTCGAACGCATACTTCTATTGGGTCACGAGAGAACAGGGCTCCTTTGATTGGTTCAAGGGTGTCATGAATGAAGTTGCTGACCAAGACAAAAGGGTAAAAGCTAAAACAGTAACACTAAATTTATTGAGAATGTTAATTAGGACATGTTTTTATTACCTTTCCGCATGGTTGAATTTTAGTAATTCACAATTTTTTTTTTGTATTATTTATTAATTTCACATGGTTCATTATACTTTTTGAAATGCCAGGGTGTGATTGAGATGCACAATTACCTGACCAGTGTGTATGAGGAAGGAGATGCAAGGTCTGCATTGATAACCATGGTTCAAGCCCTTAATCATGCGAAGAGCGGGGTCGACATCGTTTCCGGAACAAGGGTAAACGAATCTTGCCTAAAACTGACTGGATCCGGCGGTCTTTTGGCTTGGTGATTAGATCCAAATTGTGATTGCCTGTGATATTTGCACTGTCATTTAGGTTCGGACACATTTTGCAAGGCCAAATTGGAAGAAGGTGCTGTCAAGGCTGTCATCCGAGCACCAAAATGCCAGAATAGGTAATTCGAAAAGCGCACATTCCTGCAGTTTCTATCTCGTCAAAACTACAAAAGTAAAGCATAAACAGCATTCTGATGAACAGCCCTCGTTTATCTACTTCTGTCTTCCATTAAACGTCCAATTCTTCTCATACCAACTCATTGTTTGAATCTTTCGGGTTGATTATGATCTGGCATCTTGTTTTCATGCTTCATAAAACATCAGGTGTGTTCTACTGCGGAGCCCCTGTCCTGGCCAAAGAGCTAAGCAAGCTTTGCTACGAGTTCAACCAGAAAGGATCGACAAAGTTCGAGTTCCACAAGGAGCACTTCTGATGAAAGTATTGATACGCATATACTATAAGTATACACCTACCTACCTCAACTATAGTCTATATATTTTTTTTGGTAATGTAACTAGAAAAAAATACGCCCTTCCTTCACCTCCCCCAACACGTTTATTGTTCTTCATGACAATCATTCTTGCAAATGTAATCAGAAGAAGGAAAAGATGATGAAGCACCTAGAATTTTTGTACAGTTTTTTAAATTTTAAAGTATAGGAAGAGCACAAGTATTGAGAGATGTGTTGACATGGCAATTAATTTTGGGCCTGGATTTAGAATAGAAACCCAGTAATCCCTCAAGTCATACTCCGAGTCGGCCCAAGGCGTAGTCGTCTAGGCCAACTTACGACGAAGTCGACTAGGTCGATTTATGACGAAGTCGACTAGGTCGACTTATAAACGGGGTCGATTAGGTCGACTCACAATGAAGGAATATAGTGAACAAAGCCAATCAAGATGACTCAACAGTAGCTAGGTCTGCTAGTGGGGTCAAGTCGACGGAATCCTGGATAAGTCGACCAAGTCAATCATAGTCCGTACAGATCAGTCAAGTCGATGAGGTTGAAATAAATTTATTCATTTTCAATCACGTTTGTTAAAGATCGTAACTGATCTCAAATATCCAGGAACGTGATCCCACATATCAAGGGGGTTGTTGAGACACTCCCACGACATTAGGGATCACGACTGATAACACGATCTGCAAAACGATCTATCTGTTACGCGTTAATCGCGTACAAATCCTCTATAAATAGCAGAAGGATTTTTCAAGACAGGACACGACCACACACAGCCAAAACACTGAAGTTTGTTCGTCAACCTTAGGAAATTAGACACCTCGACCCGGTTCATCGGTCAACTCCCTTTCCACCAGCAGAGTGAGCTCGTAGGGCCTTTGCCGTCAACCCCCGCCAGCGACACCACCGACGGAGTGAGCTCGTAGGGCCTTCGTCACAACTCTCCGCCAGCGACCACCACCGACGGAGCGAGCTTCCAAGGCCTTCGTCACGTGTTCTCCGCCGCTACAAGATCCTACATCGTCACCATCGTGTCCCTTTTTCCCTTCTAATGGCTGTAAGCCCTTTTCTTTTAATGTTCTGAAGATTGTAAGACTTGCATTATTTTTTGTATAAAGTTAGTGCATCTTCTTACTGGCGACCACAATACTACTACTGTGAGTCCTTTGCCAAATATTTCCGACGTGTTCCATTATGTGCGCGAACACGTTTTTGGCGACCACAGTGGGAGGACATGCCGAGAAATACTCGAAGTACTACTCAGAATCCCTTAGATGGGGAAAACCAGGAACTTCCTCCGGGAATGAACTTGGAAACGCCAGCCTTAGGAGACCAGGCAGCTACGAACCAGTCCGCTTTTGATTCACATGCCCAAGTGCCAGCCCTAGGAGGCCAAGCAGCTACAAACCAGTCCGCTTTTGATTCACATGCCCCGTCCGAATTTATTTCGAGACTGGAGTTCCACAAGGAATTGGGGAGTGTGCGTCAGGATTTGACCGATATGAAGGGCATCCTAATGGATGTCCAAACTCTAATAGGGCGTCTTTCTGGCCCGAGAGACGAGGAAAGAGTAAGGTCTCGTATGAGAGAGGCCCCATTTAGGGAGTCTACGTTCATGGCAGACGCTCGTCGGACTACTCAAGGGCCACGTAACGTGACTTTTGAGCGATCCGACATAAGGACAAATACTCTATTCGAACCTGGGAATTTGGTTCCCCCTAGTCGACCCTCTTCTTCACGTAATCAACCAACGAATACGTATTGGAATGAGGCAGAGGACTTTCAAGAGGAAACGGATCTAGGGGAGGATTTTATTCCGTCTCATCGCCCTGGAAAAGAACCTGTAATCGACGCGACTGGAGACCCCTATGGGCTTGGATCCCGAGGTGGAAACTTTCGGGAAGAGCCTTCTTTCTACACGAGGAATCCAGCGAGTCAGACAGTGGGGGAAAGATCTCCGTACAGCCCGATAAGGTCGACTCGACCTACAGCGCAGGCCCCAGTAGGCGGTGTACCCCCAGATTTGAGGGAGGCAATAACTCAGGTTATAGAGCAAGTCGTCCCCGGAATAGCTCGGCGAGACGACGCCTGTTTGTACAGGTCTCCCTATCCTACGTATGTCGACAGGGATTTCCCTTTACCTAGAGGTTATAAGGTGCCCGACTTTACTCGTTTTTCGGGTGAAGATGAAATGACCCCACTCGAGCATGTCGCTCGCTTCACTCACCAACTTGGTGAGGCGGCTGGGAACGACTTTTGGAAACTGAAGCTCTTCCCTAACTCGTTAACAGGGGATGCCTTTACGTGGTATGCGAGTTTGCCGCCAGGGTCAATAGCCTCGTGGACTCAGATGCAATCTATGTTCGTTAAGACCTTTGCTCGACTGGACACCCCCATGTCGATGTTTGAGGTAATGCGCCTTAAGCAGGCTAACGGAGAACACCCAGGGCAGTTTCTAATGAAACTCAGGAAGGCCCTACTACGGTGTAGCCCCCCCATACCGGAGAAGGATCAATTACTTCTCGCATTAAATGCGTTGACTATTCCGTTCCGGAAAAAGCTGCAGGGCGAGCGCTTTGCTGACCTGTATGACTTAGCAAGGAGGGCCGCAGAGTATTATCAGCTCCTTACAGAGGAAGCCCAGCTGACTCGAGCCTACCAAGTCGACACTTATGAAGTCGACATGGCAGAATTTGTCAAGGGGGAGTCGACTATATGCGACCCCCTGGCTAAGAAGAATTCCAAAGCTAAGGCATCCCAAAAGAATGCCGAAGAAAGAAAGTATTCTTTCGACACAGATAAAGTCGACGCTATATTCGACTGGCTTCATCAAAGGAAAAGGATTAGGCTTAAGCCCGGCCATCGAGTTCCCCAGACAGAGAGGGAAAAGAATAGGAATTACTGCAAGTGGCATGGGTCTTTCACCCATGCTACCAAGGACTGTTTGTCCTTTAGAAATATCATACAGGATTTAATAGAGTCTAAAGAGCTCCGTTTTCCCGAAGTTGACGAAGTCGCCGTGGTGGACAATAATCCATTCGGGGATGAAGTCGCTATTCATACGTTTGACATATTTGACGCTGAAGTTAATCTCTTAGAAGTTATTAACGACTCTGTTGTACCCTCGCAGGACGTACAAGCAACCGGCGAGACTTTGGTGGCTAATGCCCTCATGAAGCGACTAGCTGAGCGTGGGGTCTTCATTCTGCCCAAAGGAAGGGAGAAGTGGCTATGCCACTGGCACTTGAACGACACTCACACTACGGATCGGTGCCACACGTTCAAGAAGTATCTACTGGACAGCAAAACGGAGGAGTGGTACGACTTGACCCCGTTCGAAGAAGCAGCAATGTCGCTCAATACTCCCCAAGGATCTTCTCACGCCTTCAGAAGCCCTCCTAGCGCAGATCGCCGATTAGCCTCGCGAGGTGGAAGAGGAGGCCCCCAGGGTCACAAGGGCAATGGAGAGGCAGTCGCCCGGGGAACATAACGCCCGGCACGGCGACTGGAGTTCATAGACTCGTCTGGCCAAAGGGTCATCAAACAGGGGTACACTAGAACTACCCCTGTCAAGGAGATCAAGCCGGTAGCGGAACATAAGGGAGAGGACCAACCTCAGCAGGCCATGAATCGCAGACCCCGTTATGCGTCGCAGACAGTCGATCCTCAGGAACTACGGAGGGGGCCACCCATCCCCCAATTCCTGGACGAAAAGCTGCTGTGCCAAAAGTGCAAGCTGATCGCTCACAACCGCGTACTCATTACCCGGCTCTGCACAGCATGCTGCGTTAGCTACTTCTTGCGGCTCGTCGACTTATCCGCAAAAGGGGAGATGCTCGTGAAGGCAGCCCGTCCTGAGGGCTCAGGTAACTCGAACCTTAACAAGCCCTCGAATAGGCCAGCAGATAACCCTGTGCAGGTAGGATATGACCCAGCCGACGGAAGGTTTGTGGAGGTGAGTCGACTTCCCTTTGGTTCTAAGAAACCGAGATTTGTCAAAGCGCTTAACCCTTCGTCTCAATGGCAGAAGGCGGAAAGAAAGATTACGCTTCTCGTGAGGGCTCAAAAGAGAAAAGAAAGGCGTCTAAGTCACGCCCAGAAAAAGCCAAGAATGACCCCTGTGATGCCATCCTTTGGCGGGAACCACGCCACAGGGAAACAAGTCGCAGAGCCCGAGCGGGTCGAGTCTACTGATTACTCGGAAGACCCAGGCTCGAGTTTCGACTACACTCCTCTACGAGGAGATAAGCCCTGCGACTTCGATGCAGAGCAACGACCCCTCGTGGGCTGTAACGTTCTTACCCTCCCTGCGGAGATGCCTGCAAGAACAAGTCGGAGGCACCAGAAGGTAAAACTCTCGACTCTAAAGTCACTACATTTCCTTCTGGCTTCCCTCTGCACTGGTTGAGGAAACCATCAGATCGTATGAAACAGCATATGCATTCGATGTATATCTCAGCCACCTTTGATGGTGTCTTAGTGGGTCGAGTCTTAATAGACAATGGCGCCACTGTCAATGTTCTTCCCCTCGCCAAGTTTAGATTACTTGGGTACAAGCCTAGCGAGTTGGTGCGAACCGACGTAGCTGTAAGTGGCTTCAATGGGAGAAAATCCGAGTGCCTGGGTATTTGCTCCGTGCGCCTAGGCGTCGGGAGACACGAGCAGGAAACTGCTTTCTTTGTAATCGATATAGCCCCTTCATTTAATGCGCTTTTAGGACGCGATTGGCTTCATAAGGCCGCCGCGATTCCATCTACTTTGCATAGGGAATTAATCCTATGGCTTGACTCCGAAATAGAAATCGTTAAGGCTGATGAATACTCCTGTTGTGACAAGGGTATTTTGCATGCAGAGACGTGTAAGACAGTCAAGGACCTTACTCTGGACCAGCGCTACAAGCTGGGAGACCCCACAGTCGGACCCTTAGGTGAACCTTCAGGGAAGTTCGACTTCATCGTGAGCTATGGCACCTCTCACCCCAAGCCTGACGAAGGACCGATTGTGCCAACAGGATGGGGGCCCGACTTCACAGACAAAGACATAGACGAGGTCCTGCAGGAGGTAGTCACGACTAAAGATGGAGGCGAAACGAACAACAGCCCAAGCGACAATCAGGGAGAAGCGCCTAAGAGCCAAGAGAGCACTGCGACGGAGTTGGAGCCCGATAGACTCCTACATGAAGGGATGTATGGACAGTGAGGAGAAAGGTCATGCAGTCGCTGATATCCTACAGCGACTTCAGAAGCATGTTAGGATGACTAGGAAAGTAGGATGCCAGATAGGCAACATCGATTTCGAAATTAGGCCATGTAATAACGTGGACACCGATTTAGGTGGTGTCCAGAGTCGTGAGTCACTGATGATGCCATGTGACTCACTCGTAGGCGTCAATTTAGGCGAGGCATCGAGCCCTCGAATTGTTTTTATCAGTTCCTCGATGAATAAAGAACTTTTCCATTCTATCAAAGCTACTCTAGAAGAGTTTAAAGATTGTTTCGCTTGGGATTACACTGAGATGCCTGGCCTAGATCGCCGACTTGTGGAACACAAGTTACCAATCAAAACAGGATTTAAACCAGTCCAACAGGCGCCGAGGAGAATGACTCATGAAGTCACTCAAGCAGTATTCGAGGAAGTCAAAAAGCTCTTTAAAGCCGGATATATAAGGACATCGAGGTACACCGAATGGATATCCAGTATAGTTCCTGTCATTAAAAAGAATGGTAAGATTAGGGTTTGCATCGACTTTAGAGACTTGAATCGTGCCACTCCAAAAGATGAGTACCCTATGCCCATCGCAGACGATTTAGTCGACAAGACTGCAGGGCACCAAATTATGTCCTTCATGGATGGTTTCTCAGGATATAACCAAATCTTCCTAGCCGAGGAGGATATCCATAAAACTGCGTTCAGATGTCCCTTAGGCATTTTCGAATGGGTAGTCATGCCATTCGGACTCAAAAACGCTGGGGCAACCTACCAACGGGCCATGAACGCTATATTTGATGCCTTAATTAGCAAAACGGTCGAAGTATACATAGACGATATAGTAGTCAAGTCACGAGATGAGAAGTCACATGTTAATGACCTTAGAAATGCTTTCATTCAAATGAGAAAGCATCAGCTCAAACTAAACCCTCTCAAATGTGCCTTCGGAGTCAGAGCAGGACATTTCCTAGGGTTCCTAGTGCATCGACGTGGTATAGAAGTCGACCAGAACAAAGTGAACGCCATTCAAAGATTGAACCCTCCGAGTAATAAGAAGCAGTTACAGGCTTTCTTAAGAAGGGTCAATTATCTAAGGCGATTTATTGGTAACGTCGCTGGACGGACAGAAGTTTTCTCGACCTTGCTAAAGGAAAAGGGAAATTTTGTGTGGAGCGACAAACACCAAAAAGCATTTGAAGGCTTAAAGGAGTACTTAATGAAACCGCCTGTGCTTGCCTCTCCTCGGATAGGAAAACCTTATCTGCTTTACGTGGCAGCGACTGAAACAGTCATCGGTGCCATGTTAGCCCAAGAGACAGAGGACAAAACTGAGAGAGCAGTCTACTATTTGTCAAGACAACTAACTGCTACAGAAAAGCGCTATACAATTAAGGAGAAGTTATGCCTGTCAATCTTTTATGCTGTTAAGAAGCTGAGACATTATATCGGATCCCAAGAGGTTCATGTTATTGCCAAGTCCCCAGTCATAAAATACTTTTTCGAAAGTCCCCTATTGACCGGAAGAATTAGTAAATGGAGCTTGGTCCTATCCGCATACGATCTGCGTTTCAAACCTCAACAGTCGGTGAAAGGGCAGGCCTTAGCCGATTTCTTAGTGAACCACGACCCATCTACATCAATCGATCAAGAGGAATTCCTTGAGGATGTCTGGCAAGCTTGGTTTGATGGATCTTCGGCGAAATCCGGCGTAGGCATAGGCCTCCACGTACTTTCGCCACTAGGAAAGGACGTTCGCCTAGCATATCGTCTGTCGGCAACTCATACAAACAATGCGACTGAGTACGAAGCGTTGATCACGCTCTTGAAGGAGTTATTAGCCTTGGGAGCCAGGAAAGCTAGAGTAATGGGAGACTCTCAACTGGTTATTAACCAGATGAACGGCGACTCTCTATGTCAAGAGAAACTCGCACCCTATCATCAAGTCGCTCGAAGGCTAGTCGAGCGGTTCGAAGTAATTACTTTCCTTTTTGTAGGCCGGGAGGAAAACACAATCGCTAACGACCTAGCCCAAAAGGCTTCAGGATACAAGGCCAAAAGGGGAAGCGATTGTATCCCAGAAATAGCTTCCCACTTAGCTCCCTAAGGCGACGCGTTCACTCTGAATATAATGACAAGCGATAAAGATTGGAGGAGACCAATCACCGACTTCCTCTCCGACCCAACACAAAAGGCGAGCCAAAGAATCAAGACTCAGGCTTTGTCGTACACTCTTATAGATGGGGTACTTTACAGAAAGACCAAAGAAGGAGTCCTACTAAGATGCGTCGACTTAGACGAAGCGACCCCAATTATGTTGGAGACTCACCAGGGTTTATGCGGGTCTCACCAATCTGGCACCAAAATGTCTTGGACTATCCAAAGACATGGTTTTTACTGGCCATCAATGCTAAAGAATTGCATAGAAATGGCTAGGGGGTGCCAAGAGTGTCAAAAACATGGTCCGGTGACAAGGGCCCCAGCGTCCGATTTAGTCTCAGTCATCAAGCCTTGGCCGTTTAGGTCTTGGGCTTTAGATATAATCGGGGAGATTCACCCACACTCGAGTAAAGGCGATGCCTACATTCTAGTCGCTACTGACTACTTTACCAAGTGGGTCGAGGCTCAAGTATACCAGAAAATTGATCACAAGGAGGTGATCGATTTTCTCAGATCCTCCATCATTTATAGATTTGGGATTCCCCAGAATATCGTAGTAGATAATGGCACCGTTTTCAATAATGAGAAGATGCGTGAATTCGCTGCTGAATTTAGCTTTTCAATCACTAATTCGACACCCTATTACCCCCAGTCGAATGGACAAGCTGAAGCTACTAATAAGCTCATAAAGAATAACATTCAGAAA
The DNA here is from genome assembly GCA_029817715.1 of Melastoma dodecandrum. Classification (NCBI taxonomy): domain Eukaryota; kingdom Viridiplantae; phylum Streptophyta; class Magnoliopsida; order Myrtales; family Melastomataceae; genus Melastoma; species Melastoma dodecandrum. Next base: position 380,368 of record JARUPY010000211.1, read on the forward strand.
ATGGTTGGTGCAAATCCAAGAAAATGGCACGAACTATTACAGGACACCTTGTGGGCTCTAAGAGTCACCAAGAGAGACAGCACAGGAGAAACCCCTTTTTCGCTGGTATATGGGCAAGATGTTGTCCTACCTATTGAGATTCGATACAAGTCGTTCAGGGTAGCTCATTCTGACTTGCAAGACGAGGCAATGTACCTCGCCTTAGAAGAATTGGAGAAGAAGCGACTCGACGTAATAGACCGACTCGAGGTACATAAGCAAAGAATTGCTAGATACTATAATAAAAAGGTTGTCCATAAGCGCTTCAAAGTGGGCGACTTGGTATGGAAGATGATCCTACCCCTTAAATCAAAAGACCAAGTCTTGGGTAAGTGGTCTCCTAATTGGGAGGGTCCATATGAAGTGTGCGAGACATACTCATCTAATACGTATCGACTTACGACCAGAGAAGGAGGTAGGCATCCATTGAAGGTCAATGGTAAATATCTTAAAACCTACCGCGCGACTATCTGGGAAGCTCATCATAAAATCCTAAGACAAAGGACTCCATTAATTTGGGAAGCGCTTAATTCCTAAGAAGATCGCGCTAGGCTTCAGTAACGCTGTTTGGAAGAATGAATTTAGCGTAGTAGGCAGAAATTCATTCGAGACATAAGATACTTGATTTGTTCAGTAAAGCAAAAATAATGGAATTGCAATGTTCTTTGGACTACAAGTCTAGCCTCCATAACCCGCCAACTTCTCTGAAATCGAGGACAAGGGATTTACGAGCTCGTCGCTTCGCGTTCACCTTGTTTCGCTGGGCATAAAGGTCGACGACCTTTTCTCTATCCTTCTCAGCGTTGGCCTCCAGCTCCTCGATTTCTTGAGTATTGATCGACGCAAGCTGCCGAGTCAGGTCATTCTTGAGGTTCGTGTAGAACTCTATCTGTCTCTCTGCCTCGGTCAGTTTCTCTTGCACATCGATCAAACGTTGGCGAGCGTCCTGTGCAGCTTTAGAGGCCTGCCCTCGAGCATCATTGATCGACCGAATCTTCGAGTCGGTCAAGTCGTAGGCGAGCAGGTCGGCGTAGTAATCCTTCCAGCGAGTCCAATACGTCGACCTGAAGCTCTTGCAGGCCCCCAGTATTTCGTCCGTAACCCGAGGGGATGCCTCGATCTCCTTCAACAGCTTCTGCATCTTCTCAAACTCGTCGACGCTTAAGGGGTCAATGAGCAGAAGTCGGCAGAATTCGTCAATGTCCTGATGAAGCTTCACCCATGGGTCGACAGTCGAGGTCGCTGCAGCAGGAGCCTGCAGAATAAGAAATGAAATGTTGCTAAGACACAATGTCCCAAACAGTCAACACCTCCATGCAATCAAATACTTACCTCTGAAGGTAGTAAATCCTCAGAACTTTCGCCCGAAGAAGTGGAGGGAGTAGGAGCCTTCTTGCGACCAGCAGTCGTCTTCACTCTCTTCGGGCGAGCCTGTGAAGTGTCACGGTTAGAATCGTGATAACAACGCCATACTTTGTGTGAAAGAAGAACACATACCATTGGTGGTGCAGGAGTGGGGGCTGAAGAAGAAGGGACGCCTTGTTCTTCCTCCTCTCGCATCGGCTGAGGTAGTGCCCCCTCCCGCGTCGACCGAGTTGAAGGATCGACTGAAACCATAGCGGTCCCTTCTTGTAGCAAGGCTTCAGGAGCCTGCTCTTCCTAGAGTGGAGTGTAATAAAACTAAAGTTCATATATGAACTAGGGTAATATATCCTAGCAGGGAGTCGAGCTCACCTCGGCGGTCGAAGCCGTTGCACCCGTCTCGAACGCAACCGGAGTAGGCTGGTCACCACCTCCGGTTGACGCTTCGCCCTAGGCAATATAGTGCGGGTTAGATACAGAAGCTCAGGATGAATTATAACCAGTAGAGTCATACCTCTGTAGCCGCTCCTCGAGCGACATCGACCGTCGCTAAGGTCGTAGGTACAATAGCAGATGATGAGCTCACTGGGGCCACCGCTGTTGGCGACCTCGAAGAAGAAGTCGCCGCTACGGTAGTCGGCGACTTGGGAAGAGGAGCCGCCACTGAAGCTGGTACCTTCACCAATCTCCTCCTCTGGGATAGAGACATCTCCTCAAGATCTCCTTTCTCGGCCGCCTTGCGCTTTGGAGCAGCCTTAGGTCGAGCCTTAGCAGGGTCACCTGCGGCTGTTTCCCTGGAGCTCGCCACCTTAGCTTTCCCCTTGCCAGTCGACTTGAGTCTAGAAGGAGCGGGGGCAAGGGGAGCCTTAGGCTTTCCAGAGCCCTGAGGCATCATTGATCCTGAAAAGGAGAAAGCTCACGATTAATACTAAGAACCTAATACTCTTAAAGTAAAGCTAAGTCTTTACCTCTCGCTTTGATATGTGCGTCGCCCATGTAAAAATCAGGTTCCTTGGAGACCTCCAAGAAATGCATCAAAGCCCGCAGCTCTTCATAAGTAGTCGACCACAGCACAGTGAAGAATTGCGTGGCGAAACAGGCAGAAGTACCAGATGGGAATTCTATCTGGGAGAGCTGCGCCTTGCTGTTGAGCAAGTCGAGGGTCTTCGGGGAGATCGGCTTGCACGAAATTCTCTTCATCCTATCCCCGCACAAGCCACCGGTAGGGTCAGCAAGTGGAACCGCTACGCCCTGGATGAACCCAAACTGCCTTGCACACAGCTGAGGGTTATAGGCTTCAAAGGTCAGGTAGCCGTCGAAGATGACTGGTAGGTCCCTGCGGGTCAATACCCCATTCCAGAAGCCGCGAGCAGCTTGGAGCTTAATTTCCTGAGCAAATGTCTTGCCGCCTGGAAAGGGTGCCCAGTTGCGTCGATCTGCCCTGCCGAAGTCGACGATGTGCTTCATGTGGCCAGTGACCGATGTCATAAGCCATTGATCCTTCCGCTGGCAGCACTGCTCCAAGATGGTCTCCCCATAATAGGCCGACTCGAGGGGCGAAGCAGGGCCCTTGAACCCAGTCAATCCTGGCATCCACATAGCTGACCAAAGGTGAACTAACCAGAGCAATCCTCCTGCTGGATGTTTTGGAAACGGCTTGATCTGAGTCGTCGCTCTGTCCAGATCATGGTAAAGAAGACCCAAAATGAAGGGGGCCCAAGAGATTTCTTCATTGGTCTCCCTCAGAAAGTTGGCCACTGGATAAGAAGTGTGGCTGACCTTCTTCCCTGGGAAGCAATAGACAAACTTGCTTAACCAAGTGCTGAGGAACTCGACCTCTTCCCGGGCGCCAAAGCACTCGGTCGACAACTTCTCATCTGGCTCTTTGCCTGCTGAGGCCATTTTTAATTTCCTGCTTACCACCTCCATGTACTGAAGGGCGCCCTTGGGATTAATATCGCCTGCCAGGGAGTATTGGCGAACAGGGAGGCTATTGACTTTGCACCTGGCCAAAATCTTCACATCTGCCAAGGTAATAGACATGGGACCCTCCGGGAAATAGAAGCAATTGACTGAGGAATTTCAGAAAGGCAGCATAGCCGAGCAGACTCTAGGATCACAGTTCTTGTCTGCCACGGACATCCTAAAGAACCTCAGAATCTTCTGACTCCTAAACTTCTCTGTGAAGTGCTCCTCCCACATCTCGAGCCATTCCACCATCTCAGATTTAGACGAAGAAGGAAAACACAGGAAGGATCCCTGACCTTCCCAGTTGAGGGGATCGACGAAGTTGGGATGGCAGATCGGGATGGGCTTCTCGGTGACGAGATAGATGAGCGGCACTGTCCCCGGGAAGAGATGCTCCGGCAGGATAGGTCCGAGGGTGACGCCCGATCCCTGATCCTCTGTGACCGGAATGGGTCCGGTTGGCCCCGCACGCTGATTATGGACCTCGAAAGCCTGGAAAGTCGACATCTTTTTAAGGATCGGAAGAGTGTTAAAGAGGAAGACGAAGAGTTTTCCGGGAAGCGAGGGTTTTCTAGTTTCTTGGAGAAGATGAAGAAGTGTTGAGCAAGGAAGAAAAGTGCGGGAAAAGGACGATGACTCTCCTTTATATAGGGTATGATTTTTGCTGAGTCGGCATAGCCAACTCAGCATAAAAGGGGGGCTTATGTTGACATGGCAATTAATTTTGGGCCTGGGTTTAGAACAGAAACCCAGTAATCCCTCAAGTCATACTCCGAGTCGGCCCAAGGCGTAGTCGTCTAGGCCGACTCACGACGAAGTCGATTAGGTCGATTTATGACGAAGTCCACTAGGTCGACTTATGAACAGTGTCGACTAGGTCGACTCACAACGAAGGAATATAGTGATCAAAGCCAGTCAAGATGACTCAACAGTAGCTAGGTCTGCTAGTAGGGTCAAGTCGACGGAATCCTGGATAAGTCGACCAAGTCAATCAAAGTCCGTACGGATCAGTCAAGTCGATGAGGTTGAAATAAATTTATTCATTTTCAATCACGTTTGTTAAAGATCGTAACTGATCTCAAATATCCAGGAACGTGATCCCACATATCAAGGGGGTTGTTGAGACACTCCCACGACATTAGGGATCACGACCGATAACACGATCTGCAAAACGATCTATCTGTTACGCGTTAATCGCGTACAAATCCTCTATAAATAGCAGAAGGATTTTTCAAGACAGGACACGACCACACACAGCCAAAACACTGAAGTTTGTTCGTCAACCTTAGGAAATTAGACACCTCGACCCGGTTCATCGGTCAACTCCCTTTCCACCAGCAGAGTGAGCTCGTAGGGCCTTTGCCGTCAACCCCCGCCAGCGACACCACCGACGGAGTGAGCTCGTAGGGCCTTCGTCACAACTCTCCGCCAGCGACCACCACCGACGGAGCGAGCTTCCAAGGCCTTCGTCACGCGTTCTCCGCCGCTACAAGATCCTACGTCGTCACCATCGTGTCCTTTTTTTCCCTTTTAATGGCTGTAAGCCCTTTTCTTTTAATGTTCTGAAGATTGTAAGACTTGCATTATTTTTTGTATAAAGTTAGTGCATCTTCTTACTGGCGACCACAATACTACTACTGTGAGTCCTTTGCCAAATATTTCCGACGTGTTCCATTCTGTGCGCGAACAACTTGTCATGGCATTAATAACACCAAGGTATATGCGGGTGTTATGCGGATTTTCTTGTTTCCCCTCTCTCTAATGGGTTCGGCTATAAACCGAAGACGCAGCCACTTAGTTCCGTTTAAGAAAGTTTGTACCTAAAGCTTGTTCCATTCAAGAAAGTTCGCTTATTCGCTTCTTTTCGAGAAAAGTTAGTGAAATTTTTGGAGTTTTGTTCCTTAATGACGTCATTTGACAAAATATTTCGCCAAATGACGTCTTAAGTTTCAATATTCCTCTAATGACCCACCAAAGTCGACCTTTGTAAGGCCGACTTCCGTCCTCAAGGTGTAAGGCCGACTTCTCTATACTTAGTAAAAAAAAAAAAATTCAATGGTCATTCACACGAGGGAAGTCGGCCTTTGTAAGGCCGACTTCCTTCACTTAGGCATTTTTTTTTAATTCGAAGGTAAAAAAATATATATAATAAGGCCGACTTCCCTCACTTAGGTATTTTTTTTAATTCGAAGGCAAAAAAAAATTCACACGAGGAAGTCGGCCTTATACAAAGGCGACTTCCTTGTGAACCGAAGTCAGCCTTTGTAAGGCCGATTTAGATGGGTTAGTTCGCGAATTATTTTCCATAATGTGTTATTTGACGAAATATTTCGCCAAATGATGTCATTCAGGAACAAAATTCGAAATTTTTTATATGATTTTTCTTATTAAATAAACTCGTAGTTAATCCCATGATCGTGTTCGCGGCTCTAAATCGCACGTCCGATTTCGTTTAGTTCAAGAAAATTCGTGTTATTAAAAGAAACTGAAATCTAAAAAATTGAAAGAAAAAAATTAAGGCACGGTATCTTTCGTGTACGACAAAACCTCACTCTAATGAATAAACAATTACAAATATTTTGTCTTCGTTATTTGGATTTTAGCATCACACGCAGTAATATGATTGGAATAGCATTGGTCATAATTAAATAATTTTTATAATAAAATTTTAATTTAATTTGATTTTATTCAAACAAATATTCCCCTCCTCCCGGCCCGGACACTACCCCAGTTGTCCTAAAATTCGTGTAGTGAAATAAATATATTCAGTCAATTGGATGAGCTGGCGATATCCGTCGTGTCTTTTTGTTTAACCAAATTTTCCCGATGGGACGTTCCCCAACTTTAACGTGGACGTAAAGCCATCGGACAGCCCCACGAAATCCATGACGGGTGGGGGCGAAAGAATAACAAATTAAAAAAAAAAAAAGGCGACATTCATGGGATAAGATTACGATTATGAGGCGTTGCCTGCTGGGCATATGTTTGTTATTCATATCCCCAGCCATGTGTTGCTGCAACATTAAATAAGAAAAGTTGTGATATTACTATTTTCGCAGCTCTTTTGTAACAACGTTGCGGTTATATTCCATCTAATATTGTTGTTACACCGTTATGAAACAAAATATAGAATCTTCAAAATGTTTTCGACACGCTCTTTCCCAATAACATTTCATGTCACGTCGGTGTACATTGAGACCTGTAAATTTGACCGACTACTTGATTATGTAGACAGAGTCACCCCGATCGAAAGAGGCAGCAGCACTTGGTGGACTGAATAAAAGTCTTCCTCGACGCCCCACAATCGCCATCCCTTTCTTACACCGTGATCTCCTCAAAGAAATACTTATTCGTTGCGATTTGGCGATCTTAGTCTCGGTGGGAATGGATGGTGTGGCGGGCACTCGACGGACACTATGCCCAATTCAACCTCACAGTGTACCCACCCGACGTCCCTCCCACCCTGAGTAACCTTTTCTTTCTTTTTTAGTTACACAATTACCACGACCCAGAACTAAGTCAATCCAATAAGTTGATGACAATCATCAGTATTATTACTCATAATAATACAAGAAACAACGGATATACTCATGTATACAGTTGGCTCTCATGCTCCTCCTTTTTCCTGTCCAAATTCCCACTTCACTTAGGGGTTAAAGGGAGTTACATCATATTACAACTAATCAGATAATTGGATACTATGCAACATGAGGGACCAAAAGAGTCTCTGCAGCCTGGAACACCAAGGATCGTCTGTGACCAGGAACTCCAAAAGTTGTTTGCGGCCATGTCTAGTGGGCTTGTCTTCGTGGCAATCATCCGAAGGATCATCTGCAGTCACATCAGGACTCTTCAATCAACATTTACCACAAATAATGTTCAAAGAATCTCCATTGTTTCCAACAGCATGCCACCTCTATAACCTCTTCTGCATGCAAATAACTTCACTCACAAGGAACACCCAACAACTGATTCCTCCATGATCCGCACGTCTCATCTCATCCCCGCACCTAGGAAACGTGGTTATATTGCTCGTGCCTCCCTTACGAGTATTGATCCAGCACTCGCACCAGTGCTTTTCCGTTTTGGTCACGTTACGCCCCGAGCACAAATTCGTCAAGTATTGATGACACCACTCGACGCTCACGGTCATGCCTTCTTCACGGATTGCTGCCTAAACAACCTTGCTCAAGCCTCACAAATAGATGGGTAAGAGTCACCTTTTCGACCCTAAGGCAAACTTCCCCAGTTAGATGGAGTTGGCGCCCTCTTCGACGCCTTCCCAAGGCGCATCCGCTCTATGTCCCTGGCGATCAGTGAACACCCTTCACCGGAATTCACAGTAACCGTGCTATTTGTTTCACTCGCCAACGCCCCATTCGGAGTCGTGGAAAATGGTACTTGGGCACCCATGTGGAACGAACGTTCATATGTGACAGCTTCTCCACATGTAGGCCCAACTATTGCACCATGCAATCGGCCGCAAAAGAATTTTTCGTTCTAGTGTCCACCATCGCCAACACCTGCTGACGTGACACCATCAGTGGAACGAACATTAATCAATAAGAACTCATATCCTTCCTCAATCGCAGCATCCCCAAGAACTGCAACGAGGCAAGCCGAGACTCGAAAAGATCCTCATTGGCATCAACAGTAGTGTTAAGCCTCTCCTTCTTTGGATAATCTCATGCTCGAAGAGTCTTATTGCAAATGAAATAGCCTGAGTGATATTTTGGATTTATCCACGGCTCGTCCTCGTTCTGTCTTTTACTCCATTGGCTGAGGCATAACATTAGCCATACTTTGGTTTCGGCTTACCATCATGCATTTCATTGCTTTGGTTTCGGCTTACCATCATTTCATTTTATTGCTCGTTGCCCTCCCGTACGGAGGTCAATTAGAGCATCTATAGACGCTACCGCCAAAACCAGGTCTTACACCCCTTGTTGACTCCACATAACTATGCCTATGGTTGGAGACCATCGAGGAAGTTGAAAAATTTGTCTACCTCAGACGTGCCGGGTATATCTAGCATCAGTTATGTAAACTACTACGCATACTCTTTCATAGTATTGGTGTGTTTGATGATCTTCAAGGCCTCCCTCACAACCCGACTCACGTTGTAAGGCAATAAGTGGTCCATTGGCACCTTTCTTAGGGACTTCCGGGCATCGATTGCAGGATGGCCATCATTCATGTCATCCTTCACCCGCGTCCCTCAACCATAGCTTAGCATCTCCTGTAAGATATAGGGACGTAATCAAAACATGCTCCATCTCAAGAATCCTTATGGCCACAAAGTGCTAAATCCCATTATACAGGAAGTTTAGGAGCAGTTTCACATCACGACGACCGTCGAATTTATGAGGTTCAGGGACTTTCACTTCCAACATTCATCTCCTCTAAAGGATTGTGCAGCAACCTCTCTTTTTAGGATTACGACCTCATTCTGAAGATCTTCCTGATGTCTACGTTTTGGCTCAAGCTATTTAGCAACCTCTTGAGTCTTTCCTCGGCAGCTCCACTTGCACTGGTGATGGACGATTCCAGCTTATCATGCCCATTCAGAGTTCAACCAGGCTCTTTAAGATCATGATTTGCACATTGGAAGGAGCCTCTCCCATAAGTCATTCCAACTGTTCCAAATTCCCGCTAGTGGTTTTGGTCATCATTGTAAGTTGCTTTGATGCCAATTAGGACGGGCTCTCGAGGGGACTATGTCAATTCAGCCTTGTAGTGTACTCGTTTGACGTTGCACCCACCTAAGTATGTCAAGTCTTTTCTGTCTTTCCCTAGGAGCAAAATGATTGCAACAAAAAAATGCACCCAACCCAGCAAGATAGTGACAAACACGAGTATTATTGTTCCCAATAATATAAGGAACAACGAATACACTCGTGTATACAACTAGCCCTCACACTCCTTCCCCTTCCTCACCCAAGTCTTTCAATATTTAAAGGGGCTAAGGGGAGTCACATAAAATTACAACGACTTCGACAATTAGACACCAATCGGGCACGAGGGATCAAAAGTGTTTATGGTCAAGAACTCCAAGGGTTGCCTACGGCCATGTCACGGGGCATACCTGATCCTGCGACAGCCATCGAAAGGGGTCGGATGAAACTGCGTCAGAACTCTTCCATCGGCACTTGTCACAAGAAAGCTTAAAGGAATCTATGCTGCTTCTTGTGGCATGCCATCATCGTAGCCTCTTCAGCTTGTAAGTGATAACTCTATGAAAGTAGAGTTATTTATGTCAATTTCATACCTATGATTTGTTAGATTTGTAAAATACTACGCTTATTGCATATTATTTCTTGTTATTTTACATTATTCTCGAGAATTTGGATACTGCCGAATTTTGGATTTATTTTAGATAAAAAATATAAACAAGAAGATTTCGCCATATCTAGCAAGATTTTGGCAAAGGAAAAGAGTTGAAGGACACGTGGGAGGAGGACTAATTGAAGAAAAAAATATTTTATCTAGATTTTCAGAGATTCTTTAGGTTTTATTTTTAGGACAATAAAAGGACTTTGTTCCCTAAGGCTAGAGAAGAGGATTCAACTAGGAGAGGATTCGACTAAGAGAGGATTCAACTAGAAGGGGATTCGACGAAGAGAGGACTTCGACGAGGGAGAAGAAGGGAGTTAGCTTATTGTTTAGGATGATTTTCTTTTATTGGAATTGTGTCTCGAAAACAATGTCCGGCTAAACTTTCTTTGCTAGGATTATGTTGAACCGAATTGCGTAGTTGAATTTCCTGAAATCGTTTTAGAACAAATTATACTTTGGATGTCTATTTATTTCGTTTGATCTTAATGCATGCAATTTGTTTGATCACCGAATTATATTGATTTGTTATCCTAATTTAAACTCGGGAGAGGAATTTTAGGAGAGAACGGGAACGAAGTAGCCTTGGTTAATATCGCGGGAGCGAATTGACTAGTAAGTAGTATCGGGAGATATACTTCTAGGTAACCGATAAATGATTGAATCTTAATGTGTTTTGGCCTTCATAATTCACTATAGGGATATAGGTTTATGGTGGTTTAGAATAATCCTTTGTAAACTCAGGAGAGGCACTTAGGGACCTAAGAATCCGGTTAGTAAATAGAATTAGTATGAATTTGGGATAAACGAGTGAAGGGGTTTAACGAAACAAGGAGGGGATACTTGATCCTAGGCTTTTCCGTCTATTGAATTCTGATTCTTTGTTTCGATATTTATTTCTTACTAGCTTAATTTTCAGATTTAAAAACTCAATTTTTCGTATTTGCTTGGCTACATAAAAATTGCAATTGTGTATGCTAAAGGATTTTAATTGCTATCCTCGTGGGAACGATAACTCTACTCATTTCTATATTACTTGTTGCGATCCGTATACTTGCGGTGTGCGAATTCAGCGATAAAGTTTTTGGCGCCGTTGCCAGGGATAGATTTTAGAATATTTTACTTGCAACGAAAGCAATTTGTGTTGACCAAGTAGTTTAATTTTTTTTTTCTTTCTCTCGTTTTCAGGTGTATGCGCCGCTCGTACAGTGAAGATTTATTTACATTCGATCCTAAGATTGAGAGGACATTTCGAGCACTCAGAAGGAGTCAAGGGAGCACGATGGCAGACAGAAATCAGAACAATGGAAATAACAATGAGATTCAAGAAGTTAATCCACCAGTTCCGAGAAGGACGATGCGAGACTTCGCTCAACCTACACCACATGAGCCCACTAGATTTCTTCGTCCAGCAATTCAGGCTCAGAATTTTGAGATCAAGCCGTCCATACTCCATATGATTGAGAACTCAAGTTTTGGAGGCTTGACAAATGAAGACCCTCACTGGCACCTCACTCGCTTCGAGGATTTATGCGACACATTTAGATGCAATGGAGTGTCAGCCGAGGCAGTCCGAATGAGATTGTTTCTGTTTTCGTTACGGGACAAGGCTCGATCATGGCTTTATTCCTTGCCGGAAGAGGCAGTCCGATCATGGGAGGATCTTTCGAAGCTATTCTTTGCCAAATACTTCCCACCGAGCCGAACCGTAAGGATCAGGAACGAGATCACAACCTTCCGTCAACATTCAACTGAATCCATGTATGAAGCTTGGGAGCGTTTCAAAGAATTATTACGTCTATGCCCACACTATGAGATCCCGAAGTGGATGCTCATGCAAAGCTTCTACGATGGTTTGGCAGATCAGCTTCAATCCACAGTAGATTCTGCAGCAGGAGGAACTTTGATGAACAAGACACCTGAGGAATCTTTGGAGTTGTTCGAACAAATCGCCAACAACGGTCAGCAGAAAACATCAACAAGAGGAGTCGCCGGGCTGCATCAAATGGATACAGTGACATCTATAAACGCTCAGCTTGAGAAGCTCACCAAGGAAGTTGCTGCTCTCCGAACTCCAAAACCGATAGCATGTATTATGATGTGCAGGCAGACGAGGACCAGGTAGAAGCGCCAGAAGTAAATTATATAGGCTCCAATCCACGGAACAACCCGTTTTCCAATACCTACAATCCTGGATGGAGAAATCACCCAAACTTCTCATGGAGAAACAATGCAGGGCCACAAGAACCAAGTCAACCGAGGATGAATCAGCTTCCTGGTTTTATGACCACAAAGCAGCCACATGCAGGTGAGAATAGGCCTAATGTTGATGAATTACTAACCCGGTTGCTTGCCAGTCAGGAGGAAACCCGGAAACAACAAGAGGATGTTCAAAAGCGTCAAGAGATGATCCTGAAGGACCATGCTATGTCCATTAAACAATTGGAAGTGCAAATAGGGCAAATTGCCAGTTCTATCACCAGCAGACCATATGGAACTCTACCAAGTAACACCGAGGTAAATCCTAAAAGAGAGCATTGCAACGCAGTCACCCTTCGCAATGGTCGTGATTTTGAAGAAGCCTTCGAGAAGATGGAGGTGGAGAAGGAACAAGCTAGAGAGAAACGCCACAAACAGAAAACAAGTGAAGGAGGAGGCGAGACAAATGATAAGGAGTCGACAGATGTCACAACTACAAAGGTACACACCTCAAAACCACCATTTGTACCAAAAATTCCTTTTCCGCAAAGGCTTAAAAAATCTACTGACGAGCATCGATTCAAAAAGTTTCTAGATGTCTTTAAGCAATTGTAGATTAATATTCCATTTGCGGAAGCTTTAGAGCAAATGCCCAAATATGCCAAATTCATGAAGGAGGTGTTGTCAAGGAAGAGAAGAATCGGTGAGCATGAAATAATTGCACTTACTGAGGGGTGCAGTGCCATTTTGAAAAAGAAGCTACCACCGAAATTAAAGGACCCAGGTAAGTTCACAATCCCCTGTAGCATTGGAACTAAATTTTCATGTTTTGCCCTCTGTGATTAGGTGCAAGCATCAATTTGATGCCATTTTCCATCTTTGAGAAGTTGAACATCGGGGAGGTAAAACCGACATCTTTAACTTTGCAATTAGCTGATCGGTCTTACACTTATCCAAAGGACGTAATTGAAAACGTGCCGGTAAAGGTCGATAAATTTATTTTCCCAGCCGACTTTGTCATTTTAGATTATGAAGAAGATCGAGAAATTCCAATCACATTGGGAAGACCTTTCTTAGCCACAGGACGAACTTTGATTGACGTACAAAAGGGCGAACTTACCATGCGTGTCCATGATCAAGATGTAACTTTTAACATATGTAATGCCATGAGTAATCCTAACGAGATTGATGAATACAGCTTCGTGGACGTGAATGATGAAATCTTGTATAGAGAATTGTTTGAAAAATACGTGGGTGCATTAATCGAAGAGTGGCCACAAGAGGATGAACCAGAAGGTGTTATAACGAAGAGTGAAGAAGCTGAGACAGAGCAGGCTGCGTATATGCGTCATGTGCCACGGGCTGAACCGTTGGAACGCCAATCTCTGTAGCAAAACCATCAACAAAAGAGCCGCCAGAGTTAGAACTTGAACCGCTACCGGAGCACCTGAGGTATTCATTTTTAGGTTCAGGTTGTACTCTTCCAGTTATTATTTCGGCTGCATTATCTAACGAACAGGAAGAGGAACTATTGCAAGTGCTTCGAGAACACAAAATAGCTCTTGGATGGAGCATTGTAGACATTAAGGGAATTAGTCCACGCTATGCATGCACAAGATCAGGCTTGAAGACAACAAGAAAGCTTCGATCGAGCAACAGAGAAGGCTCAATCCGAATATGAAAGAGGTGGTAAGAAAAGAAATAATAAAGTGGGATGAACCACTTTTATTCAAAAAGTGTGCAGATCAAATCATTCGACGATGTATACAGGAGGAGGAAATGCAGAAGATATTGGAACAGTGCCACGCATCGCCCTATGGTGGGCACCACAGTGGCCACAAAACCACGGCAAAGGTTCTTCAATAAGGTTTTTTCTGGCCTTCACTATTTAAGGATGCACACCAATTTGTTGCTCATTGTGATCGCTGTCAACGTGTTGGTAATATATCTCACCGCGATGAAATGCCTTTGAAAAATATTTTAGAGGTTGAAATTTTTGACGTATGGGGGATTAATTTCATGGGACCATTCGTTGAATCATTTCGAAATCGATATATTCTAGTAGCTGTGGATTACGTGTCTAAATGGGTAGAAGCTATTGGTTTGCCTACTAACGATGCTAGTGGAGTTTTGAAGTTTCTAAAGCATATATTCACACGATTTGGAACACCGCATGCAATAATAAGTGATGGAGGTTCACACTTCTGCAATGCCAAATTCAATACCCTCATGAAGAAATATGGCATAAAGCACAAGGTAGAATTGGCTTATCATCCTCAGACGAGTGGCCAAGTTGAGGTATCCAACAGAGAAATCAAAAGAATCTTGGAAAAGACGGTTAGCCCAAATCGGAAGGATTGGTCGTGCAAATTGGATGATGCTTTACGGGCTTAAAGGACAGCTTACAAGACACCAATTGGGACCTCACCATACAAATTGGTTTACGGGAAAGCTTGTCACTTACCGGTTGAGCTAGAGCACAAAACGTTTTGGGCAATACAGAAGCTTAATCTTGATCTTGAAATTGCAGGTAAACAACGATTACTTCAACTCGATGAACTTGAAGAATTTCGGCTGGATGCATATGAGAATTCCAGGATCTATAAAGATAAAACAAAGAAATAGCATGACCAACGCATCAAAGATCGACAGTTCAAACCAGGCCAGCTCGTTTTACTTTTTAACTCACGTTTAAAATTGTTTCCTGGCAAATTGAAATCTCGTTGGTCAGGGCCGTTCAAGATTACCCAAGTGTTTCCGTATGGAGCTCTTGAATTGGAGAGGTTGAATGACCAAGGTAGGTTCAAAGTAAATGCAAGTAGAGTGAAGCACTATTTGGGAGGAAGTGTCGAACAAGGACAATCAACATTGTTGATGAGTGAAGCATGATTACATGGGAAGGACGTAAAATCAAGCGCTTCTTGGGAGGCAACCCAAGTTCTTTCTTATTTTTTTCGTTTTTCGTAGGTCTAATTACTTTCATTTTGATTGTTATTTCAATTTAATGTCTTCTATTATCATATTTAGTGGTGAAAAGCAGAAAAGTCGGCCAGCTGCATCGCAGACGGATGGGAAGCCACATAAACTTTGTGCTGCTGCACGGAAATTTCGTGCAGTTGCACCGTCAAGAGCACAGAACCACAGAAACTCTGTGCAGTGTCATCAAAATTTCGCGCAGCTGCACCGCCGAGAGCACAAAGCCACAGAAACTTCGTGTAGCTGCACCATGACGACCTCAAAAGCACAGAAACTTCGTGCAGCTGCATCGGAAATCTCGTGCAACTGCACCCAAAAAAAAATCCTCAGAAATTATTCATTCTTACCCTAATCCATTTATTTCTCTTTTCTAGGGAAGTGCTCACGCATCCAAAATCACGAAGCAAACTAACTCCACCCTCGATGTTGATGAGGACGATGAGGATAGCGACTCGGATGCTATAGCAGAGTGAGTACACATACCCTCTATCTTTTTGAGTATATCTCACTTATTAACTTTCGCACCGAGGACGTTGCTTTGTTTAGGCTTGGGGGTGTAGTGTGACATTGAGTGGTGTTAATTTTGAAAGTGATATTTACTAGGGGTGAGTCATGTTTAGGTACTCCTCAAGGAAGCCTTAGAAACTTGAACAGGGAATGTCTTTATTCAATGATGCGCTTAAGGTTTGCAGTCGTAAGTGCGAAAAGATGAAATTCTTTGCTTAGTGTGCCAAATTTTTAGAACTTGAAAAAAAAAAAAGAGATCTCCCTGTAGGAAGCGTGCTTAGCAGTGGTAGGTTACATCTCCTTAAAATGTATGGTGGCTAGTGACGAGTGGAGTTGCCTGAATTATCTCTTGAAACGAAGTCTTTGGTCATTGTGATTAAAAAAAAAGACAATAAGGTTGCCAAGGCTCTGAGTACCAATGTTCAGGTAAATTTAAAAAAGAAAAAAGAAAAAAAAAGAATAGAGAAAATGGCGTTGCCTGAATGTGTGCTTGTGGTGTGAGTCTTCCGTGCTAGCTTGAGTGATTGATCCGAGGGGTGTCTTATCACCTAATGCCTTGGTTCAACTGAACTGGGAATCATTAATTGAGAGCTCGCTACATGAGCTTTTGCCGGAATTAGATGATACATTTAGAGTCGTGCAACCATAAAAAGAAAAAGAAAGAGTAATGATTGTAAAGAAAAAAAAAAGAAAACCTTTGATAAGTGGAGAGGGATGTTTGTGGTGATCTTTGCAAGTTCCTGGTTGACATGAGCTATTGGGAGTGTATGCTTGTTAATGTTGAGTGTGCAACCTGCTAGGATGAAGATATTGTATTTTAAAGCTTTTAGTTGAGCATGCCAGGTACTGAATGGAATCGAGATGCATGAGAAGAACGCGACCATGTCTGAGAATGTTATGAGAGGTGTTTCTACGTTTGAGTGACTTGGGTTTGCTGAAGAGACGTTTAGTTTTTACCTTTGCTCGGGACTAGCAAAATTTAGGTTTGGGGGTGTGATAACTCTATGAAAGTAGAGTTATTTATGTCAATTTCATACCTATGATTTGTTAGATTTGTAAAATATTACGCTTATTGAAAATTATTTCTTGTTATTTTACATTATTCTCGAGAATTGGGATACTGCCAAATTTTGGGTTTATTTCAGATAAAAAATGGAAACAAGAAGATTTCGGCATATCTAGAAAGATTTTGGCAAAGGAAAAGAGTTGAAGTACACGTGGGAGGAGGACTAATTAAAGAAAAAAAATATTTTATCCAGATTTTCAGATACTGTCTAGGTTTTATTTTTAGGACAATAAAAGGACTTTGTTCCTTAAGGCTAGAGAAGAGGATTCAACTAGGAGAGGATTCGACTAAGAGAGGATTCGACAAGAAGGGGATTCGACGAAGAGAGGACTTCGACGAGGGAGAAGAAGGGAGTTAGCTTATTGTTTAGGATGATTTTCTTTTATTGGAATTGTGTCTCGAAAACAATGTCCGGCTAAACTTTCTTTGCTAGGATTATGTTGAACCGAATTACGTAGTTGAATTTCCTGAACTCGTTTTAGCACAAATTCGTACTTTGGATGTTTATTTATTTCGTTTGATCTTAATGCATGCAATTTGTCTGATCACCGAATTGTATTGATTTGTTATCCTAATTTAAACTCGGGAGATGAATTTTAGGAGAGAACGTGAACGAAGTAGCCTTGGTTAATATCGCGGGAGCGAATTGACTAGTAAGTAGTATCGGGAGATATACTTCTAGGTAACCGATAAAGGATTGAATCTTAATGTGTTTTGGCGTTCGTAATTCACTATAGAGATATAGGTTTATAGTGGTTTAGAATAATCCTTTATAAACTCGGGAGATGCACTTAGGGACATGAGAATCCGGTTAGTAAACAGAATTAGTATGAATTTGGGATAAACGAATGAAGGGGTTTAACGAAACAAGGAGGGGATACTTGATCCTAGGCTTTTCTGTCTATTGAATTCTGATTCTTTGCTTTGGTATTTATTTCTTATTAGTTTAATTTTCAGATTTAAAAAACTCAATTTTTCGTATTTACTTGGCTACATAAAAATTGCAATTGTGTATGCTAAAGGATTTTAATTGTTATCCCTCGTGGGAACGATAACTCTACTCATTTCTATATTACTTATTGTGATTCGTATACTTGCGGTGTGCGAATTCAGCGATCAGCAAGCAACTTCACCCATAAGGTACGCCTAACGGTTAGATTCCTCCCAAACCGACACATCTCGCGGCATTCGCATAACAATGTCTATATGTCTTTCAATTGTCTAAGTACGTGCCTCTATGCGCCCTTTGTTAATATTACACTCTTTGTGGGTTCACCCACATTTATTACTTGGGCGCCCTCGTCCTCGTTCGGTTGCCTCCAAGGCACATTTCTCTTCATAACACCCACCAACCGCTTGTCCTCTGAGGAGTGTTGCCTTAGCTCCACGCCTATGAAGTTACCTCACTAAGGAAATCGGGTCACGTGGCTCGTGCCTCCCTCGCTAACTCACTAACATTGCTCCAATACCCACACTAGAGCTTTCCCATTTTGATCATGTTATACTCCGAGTCAATATTCGTCCAGTATTAATGACTACCACTCGACGTTCAAGTGTGTGCAGCCTAAGCACCCTTGCTAAGTCTCCAAACCGATGGATACTGATCGCTGTCTCCCAACCTGTGTCAGATGGCAACTTCCTAACCGTATGGGAACTTTTATTTCCCTTTGACGTTGGAAAACTCATTGGGTTATCATCTATGGAGGGATTTGTATTTAGAGCTTCAGTTGTTAAAGATTTAAGTTTCTAGTAATAAAATAAAATAAAATTTAAGATCGGAAAATATAAGTGGCAATCCTACCAAAGGCAGGTAATTTGTCTGATATTCCAGTAGAGTACTCCAAAATTTCCACAGAAATAAAAAAAAAAAAAATCAAATTATTTGAATCAATCCGTCGATGATAAAGACTATAATTCTTTCTTTTTATGTATAGTCATATCATAAATTGGTGTTGCTTTATCATCTAGTCGAATGGGTAAGAACTCAATATCTTGTAATAACCATAGGGTTTTATTAATGAATGCTCTTAGAGCATTGGTTAAGACATATATAATTTTAAAATATTAGAAAATAGAAAGAGACACAAATATATTAAATACAAAATATATAACTTACGAAATACAATAAATTTAAAAGCATATTAATTAAGTCTTAACGAGAACCTTAAAGACACCCGTTAACAAAATTCATAAGGGTAATAACACGTGAAAGATAACTCGGGGCCGAGCCAAAGGTGAAGAGCGTGGAAGCTGAACGGTAAGGCGGTGATGATGCGGATCATCTAGAAGAAGAAAGCCATCGGCATGAACTGCACTATCGTTCGCAAGCAAGAGCGTTAAGTCCGTGACGTGCAAATGATTTCATTCGCTGTAATCAATAGGGGCTGTATTAATACCATATATTTTTTGTAGTGTACCTACGTTTGTTGCATTAAAAATTATAATGTGGGGGATCATTAAGCGGGAAATTACTTTTCAAAATCGTTGGGGCCCCGAAAATATTGAAGAGAGAAAAGATGGGGTTTTGGGGATTTTGTGAATTGGGTCAATTTAGGCGGCTGGTTGTGAATGTTTCTTTTATATATAAATATTGAATGGAAGAAGATATTTTTTTGTATCGCAAATCGTAAAACAAAAAAAACAAACAGGACAAGTCTTTTCGGACGGAGAAGATAAGACTAATTACTCTTAAGCAAAATATTAAAAATAAAAATATATAAATATTACGTTTTAATTTATAAATTTGAACTCTTAAAAAAGTTAGCGTTAACTATATTATATAATAATAATATCAAATTCAGTCAAAGCCAGATATCGAGAGTCATATCAGTTTGGCCGAGCAGGAGTGTGTTTGTTTTTTTAGTGCCAGAAATTAATGTAATAACATAAACTTTATCCCTCCTCCAACTCCATGCACATTTTTGTAAGAGAATCCAAACTCGTTGTTAATTGGGCGATCGGAGACAGTGACATACAACTACAACGTTTGTGATCTAATTCAGAGGTTACAGGAGACAAGGGAAGTTTACAGGGGCAATGAGTCGTATTTCATTCATGGTGCTTACGCTGTGTGCCCAACTAATAGAAGTTTCCTCTCATGACCACAACAACTGGGTCGTATTATACAAAGATAATAATATCTGATCTGCTTTGAAAATTCTTTTGCATTATTAAAAGTCATCAGTCACATGCGTCTAGAAAGTCAAACCACCTTAATTCCCTCCCCCAAATAACGCGTTACCGTGTCACACTCAATTTGACCCTGTTGTCCCATGACGAATTTTTTTAGCCGAAATTATCTTTATGACAACATATACGCAAGTGTATGGTATTTTCTTGCTTATTTTCAGTCATCGCAGTTATAACAAGTCATTGTCATTTTTCACACTTGGAGGCATCCATTCCTGACCAATTCAAAGGAAACCGTTTCACTTATAAATAGACTTCCAAAACTCCACCACCTCCACCACCACCACCACCAACAACAACAACATTATTTCTTGAGTACCGTAGATTCCTTTCGATCTTTCGTTAATCGGACGTCAGGCAACTATGGCGGAGAAGATGCAGCAGCAGTACCATCCGGCGGAGTCCAATGGATACCACCGTAGCGACCAGGAGGCGCTCCGTACATTGGATGAGGAAGAGAAGCGCAAGAAGCGCATCAAGTGGGCGATCTACATTGCTGCCTTCACCGTGTTCCAGGTCATGGTGCTGCTTGTTTTCGGCCTCGTCATCATGAAGGTTAAGGGTCCCAAGTTTAGGATCGGGACGTTCGATCTAACAAGCCTAAACACGGATCAATCTGCTCCCTCTTTCAACATGTCGTTCATCGCCCCGATCAGGATCAAGAACACCAACTTCGGGCCTTACAAGTATGATGCAACCACCGTTGAGTTCACTTATGGGGAGTAGTTGTCGGGATGGTGACCGTTCCCAAGAGCAAGGCCAGCTTCAAGTCGACCAAGAAGGTCAACCTGGAGGTGAACTTGAACTCGAACGGTTTGTTGGGAGCCAACTCCAACCTCGGCAGCGAGCTGAGCAAAGGAGTGATCACGTTGGGGAGCCAGGGGACCATGAATGGGAAGGTGACTCTGATGCTTATGTTCAAGAAGAAGAAAATCCACCAAGATGAACTGCAGTATGACCGTCGATGTGAACGCCAGGAGCGTTAAGTCTGTCCAATGTTAAGGGGAATCAGTCGGGCTTGATATCGCATTATAAGTAATAATTTCTTTTTCTCGGAAACGTTCGTCTGTTCTTCTTTTGGTTTTTGGTTATATACTTTTTAAGAGTTTACCCGATTATACTGAAATTCTTGAAAATATACATCGTCCATGTGTGGCTCGCGGTGTACGTTCGGTCGGAAATGGCAACAATCGTCTGGCTGGACTCAAGAAACGACCAGAAAGTAAGGAGGCAAACTCCGATGGCCAACACGAAGTCGAGACCAACCATTCGGGAGACCACAAACAACAAACACTACTGTCAAAGAGAGCATAAGATCTCATTTAACACTACGTCAATGTCCCAGAACATACTTTTCGAGGCACGATTGCCATGCTCTCGGCTTATTGCTGGTCATATCAAGAGTGGTTGCTCGAGCCAATGGATCGGTTTGTGACTACCGGGGGCGAAAATAAGTCCTTATAGTTTAATGACTTAACCATGTATAACTAATAAATATCATTTTACCCTAATCTCGGTACTAATCATGTTCGAGATTTAAAAACACCATTCATATTGATGAAAAAATTCTAAAGACCGTTTGAGTTGCGGTAATTACTGTAAATCTGGGAACTTTTTCCACGCAACCTTTTCCATGTCCTGGCTATTCAACACTAGAAAGTTCTTTTGATGTAAACATATATCACCTACCCCAAGGTTCTTGGCAAATAAAGTCACAAGACAATCTAGAAGTCAAAAAGCTTAGCCTCCACCACACCTCAACCGCGTTATGCCGTGTAATAAATAACACTTGACCATCAAATTCGGGCATTGCCAAACACTATTATCCACCACTTCACACGAAGAGAAAGACAACCATTCTTGACCAACCCATTTCAACTTTAAGTTGCTACTTATAAATGGAGAGTTCTTAGCATCGAGAATGTCACCACACAAACGCCGTCAAAACCTCTGATCTCGCCTTCGACCACAGAGAGAGTTTTGTTCGTTCATAGACATGGCCGAGAAGATGCAGCAGCAGTAATCACCCGCCGTAGTCCAACGGATACCACTGCAGCAATCAGGAGGCGCTGCGGTCCTCCAATGAGGAAAAGAAGCGTAGGAAGAGGATCAAGTGGGCCGTCTATATAGCGGCATTCACTGTGTTGCAGGTTGTGATCATCCTCGTCTTCGCCCTTGTGGTTATGAAGGTCAAGGCACCGAAATTCAGGGTCGGGACATTTGAATCCCTTGCCCTGGACACGAACCAGGCCGCTCCTTCGTTCAATACGACGTTCATTCCCCCGATCAGGGTCAAGAACTGTCAAACTTGATTTGAGGAAAAAAATTGTAGAAAATTGTTGGTTGGCAAAAAACTTATCAAACTTACGTTTACAAGAGCTTCTTAAATAGCAAAAAAGAAAAACAAAAAACCAAAAGAGAATCTAAACCGAAAATAATAAATCTTCTAAAATCTTTTATAAGATTTACTAAATCAAATCTTATTCAAACCTAGCACATTAGAAAACAAAATCAAATCCTAAAAACCTTAACCGCAGACACTCCCTCTTAAGGTTGTTTAGGAAACACTTCAAGTTTTTGTCTGAGATGCTGAAACTGATCTTTCGGTAAAGACTTAGTCAAAATATATGCGACTTAGATCTCGAGATGGACAATATTCGAGCTTGACTTTATCATTCTTCACCGCTTCTCGAATTGCATGATACTTGACCGAAATATGTTTTGTCCTACCATGTTGAACCGGATTTTGAGCTATTGCAATAGCAGACTTATTGTCAACATATATCACCGTAGGAACCACTTGTTTCCGGCCCATGTCTTCAAGAACTTTTCTCAACCAAATCGCCTGATTGCTGGCCGCTGCAGCTGAAACATGCTCTGCCTGGGCGGAGGATTGCACTACAACTTCTTGCTTTTTTGAATTTCAAGCAAATACTCCACTTCCAAATGAAAACGTAAAACCTGACGTGCTTTTCGAGTCCTCAATACTTCCAGCCCAATCACTATCGCAGAAACCTTGGAGGTTTGAACTCTTATTCTTCACAAACCGAATACCAAAATCAACCGTGCCTTTGACATACCTCAACACTCTTTTCGCTGCACAAAGATGGATTTGGCTCGGAGATTACATAAATCTGGACAAATAACTGGCTGCAAACATTAGATCCGGGCGGGATGTTGATAAATATAACAAACTTCCGATAATACTTCTAAACAACGTCGCATCGGCCGCATCACTTCCATCATCCTTCACCAACTTTAAATTAGCAACGAGAGGAGTCGGTACCGACTTAGCTTCATTCATTCTGAATTTTTTCAGCAAGTCCGTGGCATACTTTGTTTGATTAAAAAAGACACCGTCATCTTCTTGATGTATCTCGAACCCCAAAAATTAATGCATCAGCCCTAAATCTGACATTTCGAACTTTTCGGCTATGTTGAGCTTGAACTGATTTACCTCCGTTTCATCTCCCCCTGCGATAAGCAAATCATCCACATATAACGACACGATAAGTAACACTTTACCCCTTGACTTTTTTATGTAAAGTGTTGCTTCCGTCTCACTTCTAGAAAAATCCTTTTCTAAGAGATAGGAATCAATCCTGCTGTACCACGAACGAGGGGCTTGTTTCAAACCCTAAAGTGCCTTACGAAGCAAACAAACTTTCTCTTCACATCCATCCACGGAAAATCCATCGGGCTGCTCTACAAAAATTTCTTCATCGAGATAACCATTTAAGAATGCCGACTTAACATCGAGATGAAAGATTTTCCAACCCATCTTCGCTGCAAGTGCGATTAACATCCTTATTGTGTCATGCCGAGCCACCGGTGCGAAGGTTTCACATAAATCAACTCCGGCTTCCTGAGAATATCCCTTCACAACCAGCCGTGCTTTGAGTTTATTTACAGAACCATCGGCATTTAACTTCGTTCTATAAACCCACTTTACTCCGATTACCTTTCTATCGGATGGTCTATCGACAAGATCCCAAGTATGATTTTTATTAATCAAATCAATTTCTTCTTGCATGGCTACCATCCAGTTGACATCCTTAGAAGCAACTTCATAAGAATCGGGATCTTGCATGGTCAGGTTTACATTACACTAATAAACATCTTGCACAAGTTCTTAGATCCCCTCAACTGGTTCATCGTCAAATTCGGCGACATCAAGAGAAGATTGTCCAAGTTCACTCAAGACTCGTGGCTGGTTTTTTCTACACATCCATTCCACCGTCGCCGTCCTCATTAAACGGGGATAAAACTTCTACTCCACCTGATAATTTCTTTAGGTCATTGAGGGAATATAGATCCCCCTGTAGCTCTTGGTAGTTCAACCCATAATCCGATAAAAAATAGGATTTTTCAGCTCGACGGTCAAGCTTGTTCTCTCATATTTGATTCGGAAATATGAGCAAAAACAAAATACTTCTGAAAACTCTTAAATAACTCCACCGAACATTTTTTTTCCCAAACCAAGCTTCATACCGGAGTAAAATTTTTCAACCGTCTATTAGTATAGGTAGCAAATTTAGCAGATAAACCGAAGTGTTTGCCGCTTCGGCCCAAAACTCCTTCGGCAATCCCCATTTCAAAACACCAAACATCCTTGACAATACCATTATAGATCTGTTTCTTTTTCCGTTCACTGAGCCCTATTTTGTCAGCATGAGAATACGGCACCGTAAACTGTATGAATGATCCCGGCTTGCGCACTGAAATTTTTTGTATTCCCCAGAAGTATAATCATTTCCGTTGTCCGATCCTCAATGCTTTAATTTTACAATCACACTGATTTTCGGCTACCTGGCTTAAAATTTTGACAAACTCGCCGAAAACTTTACTTTTTGTCGTTGAGAAAAACATATCCAACAAAAACGAGTAAAATCGATAGATGAAGATAAAAAAAATACTCTACTTCCATTTAAAAGAAGGGCACACTCATTGGACCCAACAAACATCTGAATGAACCAATTGAAGTTTCTCCGTTCAATTCTCCACTTCGCTTCTTTCAAAAGGAGGTCCGGATTGCTTTTGCCCGTATTCACAAAACGACACAAACATCTGAGCACGATAGCATAAATAACCGGAAGGTCAATAATCACCACTCATCTGAATGCCATACTTCTTCAAAGTAGTGAGGCTTATATGGCCTCCATTTCTACTATGCCCATACACTCGAGAATCAATACTACATTGGTCCGACAAGGACAAAGAAATCTGATTTAAATTTTAACTTGGAAAACAATCCGATCGCTGCATTTTTCACTTTCCATAAACTTCCTTTCCATCATGGTCAACCACTGAAACAATTGCAAATCCTCGAAGTGCAAAATATATTTATTTGCTTCCAAACAAATGTCCCAAACACAAAAGATTTTCGGCACAATTCTGGTACAAAAATGAACAATCTGAAAAATTACGCGTTAGTACCCGAAGCAATTTTATAATAATAGTCGAACCCCGTTACCAAGAGCTCCTTTAGAAGCTGTCCACTGTCCCGATTTTAATGCTGGTTGAGAAAGACTTATATCCAAGTCTGATAAATAATTACCTCATCGTGGAGGACATATGATTGCGTTCATCCGCTGTTGATGAGCCATGCATCCATCTCCATAACTTGGCTGCAGAAAAGGTGATGCCGCAAAAGAGTTTGATCTTCCTGCATTCGACTTTATTCTTCGCGACCTTGTGCTTGCTCTTCAGATAACAACCTATCATCTTCCTACATAATTTTTTCACCATGACCAGGAACATAACAATGCATGCACTTGTAACCTGGTCCTAAAAACCAACAGAAAATCTTTCCGTATGAGAAGGTATTACTACAGATGGAGAGCATGGAGGAAAACTCTTTTCGATGTTTTTCCCAGCCCAAACTTTTTTGTTCCTTGAATTTTTCTTTAGGACGGCACTGTTTTCCCTTCTCGTCTCGTTTTCTCATGGGCATATTTCTCGCTTTTCCGTTTGCATTCATTAAAAGAAGTGCGCCTTCAGTTTGCTTCCTCATGTCTTATAGCCTCTCCTTTGTTCTTGGTGCTTGAAGAGAACTAACCAATTCCACGACTGTTCAACTTAGTGAACAGTCGGTGATACTTCCAATGCAGAAGAGTCTGTCGACACAAAATCTCTTTTGAATAATTCACAAGAATCTTTTCAATCAAATTATGCATGTCTGGCAACTCAACCTACAGACAGTCCTGATCTGATTGACAAACCCTCATCAGCTTGTTGACCATATTCTTTTGATACTCTCACGAGTCCCTTCATTCTGAGCGAAATCAAACTCTCTCCATAAATATAAAACTCTTTATTCTCTGATTTCGGCCACTACCTTCGACACAATCTCGCCTTTATTTTTTTTTTTTTTTTAGTCTATTCCCACTGCTTCCTTTCCCGTCATCACAAGTAAGAATTCCTTTGCAAGTACTCTCTTCAGAGAAGAAAACAGGAGGCCTGGAAGTTATCATCAAGGGATATGAACCAGCTTGCTGAGACTCCTCATTGTGTAGCCCTCAACTGTGATTTAATGATTTTTATTAGGATATGAAGGAAGGGCTCAAGCTCCTCAACGTCCTGCACAATAGGCTAATTTCAGGAGATCCAGAGATTTCAACCAAAATCTTCATCTTGGTCCGCTCCAAATTTGATAGTTTTCACCAGCAAAACGGCCGTCGGTGGTCGTACAGAAAACCCACATGGAGGAAGACATGATGACAAAATTCAAACGGATGATTTGTGTATGGAAAGGAAAGGAATATTTTTTAAGCGTGTACTCACTTCACAGTCCCTCAATATTGCGAGCTCTGATTACCATGTCAAACTTGCAATTCGAGGAAAAAAAAAATTGTAGAAAATTTTTGGTATGGCAAAAAACTTATTAAAGCTCACGTTAACAAGAGGGTTTTTAAAATAGCAAAAAAAATCAAAAACTAAAAAAGAATCTAAAACTGCAATAATAAGATCTCCTAAAATTCGTTTTATAAAATTACTTAAGCCTAAATCAAATCTTATTCAAACTTGTAACATTAGGTAGAAAACAAATCAAAAATCCTAAAACCTTAACAACTGACAAGAACACCAACTTTGGCCCATACAAGTAACGGTGATGCTACCCATGGTGGAGGTAGAGTAGTCGTTGGAGAAACTGTGAACATTCACCCAAAGATCAAGGCCAGCTTCAATTCCAACCAAGGAAGAGTCAAACCTGGAGGGTGAACTTGACACTCGAAACGTTTTATTTGATGGGAGCCAACTCCAACCGTCTGCCAACGTATCTGTAACAACAGTGATGTAGAGTCACGTTTGGGGAGACCAGGGGGGAAGATGAGATGGGAAGGTGACCCCTGATGCTTATGTTCAAGAGCAAGAAATCGACCGCTATGAAACTGTACCACGACAATCGATGTCGCATCGAAGGTCTTTCGGATCCGATGGGAGTGTAAATCGTGGTGGCATCTTTGGGATTATTCGTTCCCATCAATTCATTTTACACATGTCGTTTTAATTGTTTCTAATAAGAGTATTTTGGTTTATGTAATGTATTACAAGTGTTTTCCGTTTAGGAAACCAAAATGATATTTACAATTATCAAGGACATGCATGTTTCATTTCCACAGAAGCTAAAAAATTCCCATCACCCAACCATCTAACTACATCATCACGTTTGTTCACGAAACCGACGTATCCTCTAATTTTTTTTTGTACTTCCTTTTTATTATAACTTCATTTGTTTTCTTTTATTTTGGACACTACTTACAATCACGTGAAATGAAGGTGGAAATACGAAAAATGTATTTGATTACATTCCACGGAAAGCTAATGATGCATGTCTGAATATATATTATATATATATATATATATATATATATATATTTTTGAATGTCTAACGGGGAGGAGCAATCGACCGCCCCGAGAAACGAGGTTTAGATTGTGACGTAAATCAGGGTCAATCGAGCCTCGGCTCCCATCTCACAGAGAATTATTCTCCATTACTCGAATGATTACGAGTGTTACAAAGGTTGGTGGGGGTCACTTGGTCTCAATATATAAGGCAGATCAACTTATATTATTGTCCCTTTTAATTCACACAACTACTCTGGTACAAATAAGATTTCAAGATTAATTCCAATCATTTTATATTCAGTCAAATTTATTATGGGAATAGCATCCAAAAGTTTGTCCTACAAACCCAACACTACGGCGTATTTAGAAGATGCTTCGGATCCAATCATTTTTCTTCTTTTGCTTTTGTTGACCAAGGACTCTATCCTTCAGACTGAAAGGGTATGTTGTCTAGAAACTCCCAAAATTTCCCTCAAACTCAGCACACCACACGGCGATCCTTACGCCATTCTTAATAAGCGCACATATATATACACAAGCTCACACACGTTCAATCTCACACCACCACCATATCTTCAACACCCAAAACCAAGAGCAACTAAGTTCGCTACGTGGCTCCCCCCTCCGATTTCGCTCACGATAAATGGGCGTAGAACGTCATCTCCCAAGTCCGACCGGTAAACCCCAGCGCCACTCTCGACCGCAGCAGAGGAGAAGAGAAGCGCAAGGAAGAGTATGAAAGTGTGCCGTCTACATCGCTGCAAATTCACCGTGTTCCAGGTCATGGTCATCCTCCGTCTGTCGCCCTACTTGTCCGTTGAAGGTCAAGTCCCCCAAGTTCACAGAGGTTATGGGGAGCTCCAGATCCAGAGCCTCGACACTGGACCATGCCCGCGCCATCGTTCAAACATGTCGATTGTTCGCTCCCAACAGGATCAAGAATCCCAACTTCGGCCCTTATAAGTACGACGCAACCATGGTAGGACTTCACCTACGGAGGGGTAGTCGTCGGGCAACGTTGAGATCCCCAAGAGCAAAGCAAAGCTATTAAGTCCACGAAGAAGATTAACGACGGGAGTGTGACATTGGACTCAAACGTTTTTGTCAGGTGCTGCCACTTCCGGACTCGGGACGGAGCTGAGCAAGGGTGTGATCACTTTGCGGGAGGCCATGGGGAAGATGAATAGGGAAGGTGACGCAGATGCTCATGTTCAAGAAGAAGAAGTCGACCCGAAATGGACTGCAACCATGACAGTCGATGTCGCGTCCAAGGCCGTTAAGTCGGTTTGAGTGTAACTAAGGGAAAGCGCAGATTGCCGAATATGTAGAGAGGCTTTGTAAAATTCTGATTTGATTGCAGGAATTGATTTATTCATTAGTTTTGTGATTGAAAGGTGTTGCTTCTAAGAATTTTTCTTCTGGCATATTTCTGAGATTGGTCCTATCTTTAGTATTTTATTTCAAATTAATGAAGGTTAAGAACCTTGGCCACGGCGACTAAAATAACTAAAACTCATACGTGGACTAATCTAATGAAATTTTAAATCAAATATTGAGCATTCTGATTCCTATCGAATCCGGGATCCGCCCGACTATGGGACCCTGAGTACGGACCCGCCATCACCAACCATACATTCTATCAATTGCCGTAAAAATACACCATTGAATTTCCTTCATAATCCGTATCCAAACAAATCGTAGAATGGATAGGAATGGATTAGAGGGGTCGTAGTACTAACCCTCAGGCATTGGGGGGTGGAACAGGGTAAGGGATGTCCACTAGTATGGATCACAAAGAGTCGCCCGCCCCTTTTCCTCGTGGAGGAGGATAAGCCAAGGAAGAGGATCGAGTGGGCTGGCGCGTATATCACTGCTTTTCAGGCACGATTTTCCTTCCAGGTCATGGCCCATCCTCGTTGTCATGTAGTCAAGGTGTTGGTCAGGGAAGCTTCCAGATCCAGACGCTCGATGCGGACCAGGGCGGCTCCATCAATTCAACATGGAGGAGTTCGTCGCGCTGGATCCGATTCAAGAACGGCAACATTAGGCCCAACGAAGTTTGAGGCGAGCATCGACCAACTTCACGTATTGGTGGACGTGGTGGTCAGTCAGACAGGACGTCCCCTGGAAGCAAGGAGAACATTCAAGACCCGCCAAGAAGATCGACGTGGAGGTATCACTGAGCTCCCACGATAATTAAATTCCTACGAGCAAAAACAATGTATGGTTCTCCCACAAAGATTCTACGTGCTATTAGTCAATCCAACGAGAATGGAATTGTGGGCCAAAGTCTTCTCATTATCCGATTAAATAATGGGATTATGAAAATGGATTTGGTCAATTCCATTCTCTTTTTTTTTTTTGGCAAAATATACGTTTATAGATTTTGATTTATTATATTAATATTATATATGTAAATTATGATCTGTGATAATATTATATATAAATTATATAACGGCCCCTACAACTTTTTGTCAAACCTATCTAATATAGTCAACATCATTTTTTCGAAAATCCAAAATGTCACAAACTATCTAAGCAAACTTTTTCTATGACAAAAGTTAGACGGACACGGGGACTGGTGCCGACGAGGTAACTTAAACTATTGTCCCAACGTCGCAAAACCGCGTTTGTAATCAACGGGAGTTCGGGGAAGTCCACGTCTGGGGACCACGGTCACGGGTATCTGTAGCCGGGTAGCAAACCCTTGAAGTTGTCCTCTTACCGGGCAATCCCCCACCCATGTAGGGGTCGCACTTGCTCCATGCTTCCCAAGGATAGTTTCACTCCCGTCGTTTGAGCGCCGGGAAGCGTCGGCTCTGACTTTCCTTCAGGGATTTTCGTTGTTCCTTCCACGAATTTGGTAATATTCCCTGATAACGGCCGCACCGTCAGAGTTTGCCCCTTCGATGGCCCTCGAGGGCGTTTCCCGGCATGACTTCGTATTTTTTTATCTGCCTCTTCTCCTTTGCGTTCAACAAACATTCAGGTAGCAGCAAGTGGTCCCTGACTGCCGGTGGCCTAGGGTTTAAGGATGCCTCTGGAATCAGGAACTTGCCTGTGAAAACCCTCCGGAGAGTACCTTCGTGAGTTCATTTCGCCATGGGTCATCACCCGGTCGTCGTTCAACTACTGTCCACACTTCCTTTGCCAGCCCCAGATCCACCAGCTAGATGCCCCTCCGAACTTACGAGCCCTCAATTGTGTTTGGAACAAATGAACGATCACTAACATCACCATCTCCTTGGCTTCCCGAGCTGGTGTGGACTATTTTGCCGACGTGGACAATCGTTAAGTCCACGTCGCACCGACCCCGAAATGCCGTCTAAACATTTAACACAGAACATGGTTGCTTAGATAATTGTGGACATTTTGATATACCGTAAAAAGATGTTGACAAAATAGAATAATTTGTGACAAAAGTTAAAGGGCCACAAAAGTATATTTTGCCGTTTTTATTTTTATCGTTTTCGTGCACTTCCTTGGGAAAAAGGCTTTTTGTCGTGTTGTGTTCTCCATATCAGGCTGAGCAATCCCACGTCACAGAGACTTGATAATTCGTCAGAAAAACGACCAAAACTTAAACCACCCGATCGCTTCCCCAAGGCGGAAATAAGATCCCGACAACTAACGCGAGGATGTTTCTGGCGCCAGGGTTTGGGTCCCACGTTCGTCCTTACCTCCACCAAACACTCTCACCGAGCTCTATCCTCCCCCAGCCCCAGCCGTCTGAATTCCGTGTTCATCCCCCAGAAATCAACAGAGAATAGGAGGTTTGGATAAGGTACAACGATTTTCTCATCCGCCCTTCCAACGAAGCAAGGGCCAAATGGCTTCTCAATTTTTTTAGTTTTTGTTTTCAGTTAGGAGATCTTTTCCGTTTGCCCGGAGTGGGGTGCGATGATAGTTTCGTCGGTGGCCAAGTGAAAAGTTCAAGGCGAACAGTGTTTTGGTTTTGGTTATGCCCTTGAGAGAGATAAGCTTTGATGAATGACTGATAATGATGGAGTATGTTTTTTGTTGTTTAGAGTACCAAAAATGATTTGAGATACTAGCGAGGTTATGGTAGTAGTAAACCCCCCCTCGATCTTTCCTGCTTTTAGGAAGGGAGAATTCTTGGTTGGGGTCTTCGTTTGATATCTTGGTTTCAGCGGCTCAGCGGACTAATTCTTAACTTCGAGGGAAGAAGTGTGGCTGCGTGTACCGGTGCATTGTAATAATGCTCAGGCCAGGCTAAAGCTAGATGATGGAGCGATATGTTGAATGTACATTAATCATAACCTTGCATAGGCAAAACGTGTCTGCGTTTTCTGGTTATCCCACTAGTCGTATAAAGACTGTATTGGAAGGTAGGATGAAAAAAATCGTGAGTCCCAGTTTATACTACTCCTCTCCGTTTTTGTCGATCAAAGATCGGAGTGTTTTCCTCCCCATCACCAAAAATTGTATATGATTTATTAGTTTATACTCGTCTGCATATATATTCTGCTTTTTCATCTTTAACATCTACCTCTAGCAGGCACCTTCAGTTTTAAAGTCGAATGACTCTGTCCTATTCAACTCAGTTACTACAACCCTGACCCCCCTTATTTTTAATCAGCCCACGACGGTTCGTTGTGGTCCCATGCATGGGTGTTGTTATGATAGCTTTGGGGGGGCGCGGGGGATGGAAAGAAGGGGGGGGTGGGGGGAGTCGAGTGGGAGTTGGAGTGCGGGTTGCAGTGGTGGTTCTGGATGAAGCCGGCAGATGAAGACGGGGAGCATACGGGGGGGGGGGAGGTGAGGGGCGGGGGGGGGTGGGCGGAGGAGAGTGCGGTTTGGCGGTTAGCTTGCTGCACAACCTAAATGCTGCAAAAAGTATTCCTCTTGAGCTGATTACAGAAGGGACAAAAAATCGTGCGATAGATGCGTCTCTGTACGCCCTTCACAAGTTATATTTGCAAGCTACTACTACTGGGGAGAATTTATTTATTTTTGATAAAGCCTTCAGGATAGCATTTAGAGGCAAGTTTTATAGATTCGAAGTGGTCACTTCCTATATTGTTGTTGCTTCATCTATTTGCAACAGAGATGGGTTTGATATAGTTGCATGACATACGCTTAGCAGACACGTTAGTATGTTTAGCAAAGACGACATATCATATATGTAACTATGTTATTATGGGTCGTTGACATGAATTTTACACTGGGCGGAGAGCCTTCTGCATGCTCTGGGAAGTCGCTAAAGCTGCAGCAACTCTTCATATGTTGTGCCCCTCGTACTCAATTCATCCTTTCTTCAGGGTCAAACTTTTGCTCCTACTCGTATTATAGTAATCCAAACTGGTGTGGCAGCACTAACTCAACGACCAGAAAGGAAGGAGTTGACAATTTGTAACTATTTCCATCTGTAACTGTGGGCAACCTCCTGTTGTTTTTCTTTCTATAATACCAACTTGTCGTTGATTAGCGTATCGGTACTCCTCAGGGAAAGCAATTAGATGGACCCGGAGGATTCTGACCAATATGGGTGAAGTATCCTGTCCAATAAAATATGTAGAAAACTGTGGAGTGTCCGACGATGATAGTCTGAATCGACCGTCATTTAAGTACTCTGTCACAACGAGGTGAAGGAAGAGGCTATGCATGCCATTGTTTTCCACTATAAAGATTATGTTTGTGTAATGAAATTGGTGTCATCGATTGCATTTCTGTCTACTTTATCCCATTCTAGGATCCGGTTACGGGGTGCCACTAGTAGTAGTGAGGTTGACCAGCACGATGTCATACCCCGTTGTGGAGGGCTCTCTCACCAAGAATCTGGGAGGACCTGTCGATTTGTTTTCTCCATCTGTATGACACATCCCGAACAACTACGATACGTTTGAATGAGGAACTAAACTACTCCCATGCAATTTCTTTTGCCCGTAAAATGGAAGGCGTGTCATGTTCGTTGACTCCTACAGTGAAAAATGTTTCGCCACTTTATCCATAGCATTCCCGTGCATTATTTTGCTTTTGGAGTCTACGCGAAACAGATACACTGACGGACAGGTTGGTATTCGATCAATAACTAGTGAAGGAAGGGATACAGGGAAAATGATTTGGGGTGGAGCAATACGAGATGAGAAACACTTCTTGAGGGACAGTGATGTTCCCTGGGATAACAGGATTGATGGTAACGTTTGATGATTCTCTCTCTTCTTAATTCATGCTCAGAAACTCGGGGATGGAGTCAAGGAGGTGTACATCTCGGGAGACAGTGGGACTGCCTAGATCCTGCTTATGTCCCTGGTGTGTCTCACATCGAGCCAGGTGTGCTCTCGTTCCGTGGGCCGTTTATGAATATCCTCCAAAATCTTAAGGGGAATGTGGTTGACGGTGGATGTGGTTGGGGTCAACACTCAACGGTGATGGCTGACGGATTGACAGCATATGGTTGCAGCCAAGTTGATGAGAGAGTTAACGGCCAAGGGATTTCGAGATAATGACTCTCTGAGCATCACCATAGAATGTACCCTTGGTCAATGAGTCAGCTGCCGGTGAATTGTTACTTGAGTATACACTTGTTTCAAGGAAATGCAAACCGTCAATAGTCGGTTTGGGACAGCCTCACTCAGGGCATGGGCATTGATTGACCATTTTGGCAACGAAGCCGGCCAAGACTTCTTTGTGTTTTGGATTTTCTTCGTAGTTGATCTTGGGCCATGCCGTGATTGCTTACATTTCTTTTTTATTATTCGAAGAGCACTTTTACACATGTATACCAACGATACCCAGTCGCTTGGATGCGCTGATTAGGTTACGGGGGCTTCGCTGGGCCCCTACCTTGACGGCCAGAATTCGAGGGTGTCTGACAGGTCTGTTTCGGGACTCCATCGCCCGGCTCAGGTTAAGGCGAGGTGGGGAAGAAGTCCGATCATGGGCCAGGCTGACACGAGCACGACAAGGCCCAATCTAGATCCCAAAACATGGAACAACTGACTTTGGGAAGGGAGTCTTGAGAGTTTCGATTGTCCGCGTCGCTTTCTTGATGGCCAAAGGGCCAGCCATCGATGTGGGGTTTGGGACATTAGGCTTATTACATTAGGGTGGATCATTTCATCTTTAAGATTGGCCAATAACAAGGAGACAAAACTTTCTTGCGTTCCGACTTTTTGGTTTCCCACTTTTAAGTTCGTTCAAATCAATGCCTCCAATGGGGCTCTTTTCTTGTGTGCATATGCATCGGCAGATCTTGAACTAAATGCATTGTTTGTGCTGTTTATATTGTATTTCATCAGACAGTGACAGATTATCTCTCTCGTTTTGAGCTTGTAAAAAAATAAACAAAAACAACCAAATTCTTAAGAGGTGGATGGCAACTTCGACGCGTCTCCAATCGTATCTCACCCGCAAAAATGTTTCAGGCCGTCGTTTCATGGCAGGCTTCCCCTTACATATGGACAAAACATA
Organism: Melastoma dodecandrum; assembly: GCA_029817715.1. Lineage (NCBI taxonomy): Eukaryota > Viridiplantae > Streptophyta > Magnoliopsida > Myrtales > Melastomataceae > Melastoma > Melastoma dodecandrum. Next base: position 415,289 of record JARUPY010000211.1, read on the forward strand.
CCAAGTGACGAAAAAACATGGTAGCAAACTGCTAAGCCAGAGTTTTAAATCAGTCCATATCCTTGGAATGCACAATTATTTTATTAGCATATTTCAAATTTGTATTTGTATATTTAGTTATAACTAAAGGGCGGGAGGAGGATGTAGTCTTGTGATCCCCAGTACATTTTCAATCCTGTTATAATTACAGAAAGAACCAAAAAGTTGGATATTTAAACGCCCCTCTTTAGCACTTCATTAATTTCCCGGTAAACGCGTAAACCTCCCCCTCTCATCAAAAAACCGTCTTACTTCTCTCAATGGAGGTCGTATTTTACTATTATTCAACCAACCGCACGACGCTCAAGCTTCATCATCGTACAGACATACTCCTACTACCCCATGCACGTGACAACTAGCCAAGCAGGCAGCGGCTGTCGTGGCAGCGGAATCGGCGATCAGCATCTGCGGACAAGCTCAAGGTTGTGTACCTCTTTGCTTTCTTCGTCTCCCTGTGCGCCGTCCTCCTTGTGTTCTACCTCAGCGTCCTACGTCCCAATTGGCCAGAACCATACGGATAGCGGATGTCTCGGCGAAGGATCTCGCGTACGACTTGGGGAACTCGACCTTACTGAAACGCGACGGTGATCGCGGGGGTGACGTTGAAGAACACGAAACTTCGGAAGGTTCGTGTTCAAGGGGAACGGGAGCGTAGTAGGGATCGCGTTTGACCGGGGACGTGCTAGGGGAGAGGGAGATCGGGGGAGGGTGGGAGGGAGCGTGGCTGCAAGGCGGGATGAGGTGGATCGAGGTAGAGGTAGAGGTGGCGTTATCGGGTTGTCGAGTCCTCATGCAGCGGGGAACCTGAGCAGGGGGTTAGTACAGTGGGGCTGCTCCGGAGCTGAGGGGATACGGGAGGATCGGAGGGAAGGTTCATCTGTTGAAGTACCGTGAAGAGGAGCCTGAGCTCCGCGTTGAATTGCACCTTGAAGCTCAACTTACAAACGCGAACGAAAATTTCCAGGATTTGCGTTGTGAATGTTTTTTTATATAATTTGTGGTTCTGTTAATCATTTTTGCCTGTTCATTACCAAACGCATGAACAATCGAAATGCGAGCTGTGTCGCCGCTTGGTGTGGGTGTCGCCAGTAATCCGCAGGCGACGTAACCGTGTGCATCCAATTCATTACACGTTTACGTCCGTCTTCGGGTGTTATTAGGAGAATGAAAGATGGATGAGATATGGATTGAGTTTTGCCTCCCAAGGTTGAGAACTTACATCAGAGTCGGATAATATTACTATTATTACATGTTTCTTGTTAACTATTTAGTAAAAAATTATTCTTCATATAAATGGAGATGCGGAATAAAGATGCAATTAATTGGGTGGGTAACAAAACATAATCATAACGTGTTTAATTGTATCATCAGGATTTGTCGTTGGGGAAGCGGCCGAAAATTTTGTTCACAATCAAATTAAATAATGTAACTCCAAATGGCACAGAACTATCCTCCGCTCTGAGTTAATAACAAATTTTTCGGGGGGGCACCCAAACAACCTATCACACAAACCGTCATTAAAATATTTGTATCGGGTAGATAAAAGGTTGTATTTAGTCACTAAATTATTGAATTTTTACAATTAGGAATATATCTCCAAAAGTGTTGTTTTTAATGGATAAAAATTCGTGGCGCATGTGATTATTATACCTAAATTGGTTGATATATATATTGTAGAAACGTATTCCCGTATTCCTAAATTTATCATTGTTATATTAAATTAAATAAGGTTGTTCTTAAAAATTAATTACATATTGCATAGTTTATTATTTAAATACAACTAATAATTGACAAAACAATTTTGGGTCAGTCAATTTTTTTTTTCCTTTCCACTTATTCAATTTTTCTTTTCCATTTTAATTAATGGATTCCTTAATAAAAGGAAAAAAACATACATAACGTTCGTTTATTGGTCCTCCCTTCGTATTTCCCTCATTTCCTTGTTACAAGTTATTCATTTCCTCTTTCTTATTTCGACACTTCTTTCTTCTTTTGCTTTTCGTTAGAAGAAAATAACGGTGTTTCAATATTTTTTAAATAAATTAATTATATTTAAACTTGGAATTGAATGCTAAGAGTGAAAAACAACCATGACGGAAAGTTGTGAAACAAATCAACTATTTATTGCTTTTATCTTAATAAATTTTTTATAATGTTAATTTTCATTACAAAGGACGGATATTTTAATTGTCTGATGATTCTTATGGTTATTAATTTAATTGTATAACAATTTGTTTTTGTCACGTGGATTTCGGATAGCAGGAATTGAACTAATTTATCGTCAATAGAAGTCTGCATTAGAGTTTAGATAATAAATTGGCCTGTCCATTTATCATAATTTTTATTGAAAATATCATTTTTATATTGTACTTATGAAAATGTAAGGCATTTATTTTAAGAGTACCATTTAAGAAATTAGAATAATAAATTTTATTATAATTGTTACTGATAAAAAATTAGTAATCCAAACAAATAAAATAATATATTTATTATCGCTAATTTTTATGAATTCAAAAAATGAAAAAGACATTTTAATAAAAAATCATTGTATCGCAATATTTTTCAAAATATATCATAATACGAAATAAATTATAATTTTAAAATTATATATAAAAAATTGTGATAATATTTTTTTAACCAAAAAGATTTGATTTTAGTGAGAGAGTTATGAGTTTGGTCCCCACCTAAGATTCTCTCACTATTACTATTTGCAAATAAATTTGTAACTATTTTGTTGACTTTTTTGATTTAATTAAAAATAAAAAAAACTTTTTTTTTTTTTTAATTTTTTAGGTTTTTTTTTTTTCTTGTGCTGAATGATTTGTTAAAATGAAAAGTTGCGTGTATTATATAGTTTAAAATTCATTTGAATAGTCTCTGCTGTTTATCTTTAATAGGAGCTTTTATTTATCATAGAAATCTAAAAAAGACTATTGCATAATATTCATATGCACATATTTACGAGGACCCTTAAATAATATTGTGAAGAGAGAACTTACAAGTATTATAGTCAATTCCCCTCTTGTCATGATGTGGACCACTATTCCAAAAACGGGTTTTCCATACGGCTAATAACCATAATGAACGCTTCTACGTACAATTGGTTATGAATGCCACTCCTGGGAGTGACGAAACGAAAGTGTCGTTACATTTGCTTTAAAGTTTTCAATTGTCTTATCGTTATTTCCTATGTATACATATTATCCAGAAATAATAGAGTGAGCGTTCGGAATACGACTCAATTCGAAAATTAATAAAGAAAACTTTCTTCACATTTTTATTTTTTTTTTTCCTATTCGTTGTTGTTACTCGTTTTGTCTCTATCTTCCGCATTTTCTTCGTTTCTTAACAAAACAAATGGATCTATTTTTTTCCTTAAATTTTTCGTTTTTCCGCTTCGAGGAAAATAGAAAATGAAGCGGCCTATCCACCGAATACAGGACGGCTCCAGATCACAAGGGGGACTGAAATGGGCCACAGATGTCCATATTTCGGGGGGAACAGCCCAATTATATTAAAACGCTAAATCCAAGGGCCTCGTACCTCAATTTAAGTCTAAACGTAGGAAATTATTTTAATAATCCCATTTGGGAAAATCTCGATTTTTAATAGTGATTTTGTTTACAATGTAAACTAATTATACTCCCATGGGTTTGGACCTATGAAGTTTGGAACTTTGGCCAATTGATTAAGCAATGGGAATGTTCTATGACTTCGGCTCAGTCGATGGATATTCATTAAAGTCGCTGAGATGAGTTCGGTCGATGGTCTCAGTCTAAGTAGAAGATATTCAGTCGATGATAATGGGCATGGTCGATGGAGGATTCCTATTGAATTTAGTGGTAGTTGCAGGATCCCGCGAGATCGGATTTATGCAACGTGTCATGGAAGCTAGCGGTTGATCTTGAAATTTAAGCACCGTGAAGTAGCTGCGGACAATAGTTTTGAGTAGTTTATGTGTAAATAGGATATTGTGTATGTATAAATAGTTATGTTGCCGACGGGATTCGACCCATGGAGTCTTTCGTTCGCCTTATAGGGGTTTTACAGTTATATTGGTTAATGAGGATGTTGTCTGAAATGTATACATCACATGTATTTCGCTTTACATAGAGGCTCATATGTTTCAATGGAATCCCGTTAAAGTGGGTGTTGGTAGACATCGGAACCACCATGAATGTCATGCCCCATAAAACATGTTTTTTTAGCACTCGGGGTACAACCGAACGAATATGACCATGTTGTGCAATAAACGGCTTTAAACGGGCGTACTTCCACATGTTGGGGAGTCTTCCAGTTCGATTGAATGATGGACGATTGACCGAGATAGATACCAGATTTTTCGTTATTGAAATTGATGCAATTTGTTAGGTTTGGTCTGGCTACAATAAGAACAGTGACGATAATTTTTGACTCTTTATAGGGAATTAACTGTTTTGTAAAAAGCTGACTCAACTAACAATGTAATGAATTTCAATTCCATCGAAATTCAAGCGGGAGAGGTGATCGGTGTTTAAGCAATAAACTGATTCTTGTTGTTACCTGGGTTTGGGACATATAAAAGTCTTGGACATAGGCCAGTTGATTTGGACCATGGGAAGCCAAAGTCATGGGCACAGTCGACAATATCAGACGAGTCAAATGAGGATGGAGTTCGATTGATGCTCCCAGTCTATTCGACGATTGTTCCCGATCGATAATAATGGTACAATCGATGGAGGGTTCAGTTGAAAATAGAGGCAGTTGTAGGTTTTCATGATCAGATTTATGCAAGTGTCGTGGAAACGACGAATTAATCTTGAAAATATATAAAAGCAACCCGTTTGATGAAGATAGTTGCGGATATATAATTATTTACATATGAATAAAATATGGCCGTATGTGTAAAAAATTAGGACGTTAGAATGTACTTGTAAGAGGGGACGGTCTATCATTTTGCATTTGCACCACCAAACAAAGGGAATATGAAATGTAATTGGTGGTTTCTTTTTTTCATGTGGGATGATGATGATGGCAAATGATGATCGGATGGATCTTTTTTTTATAAAAGGAAATAAGAGACAATCTGGGGATGGAAAAGACAGCAATTTTTTTTTTACTTTGTTGGCAAATATTAGCTTATTAAGAAACATTGTACTCCCTCTCTCTCTCTCTCTCTCTCTCTATTCTATGTATAAACATTAAAAAGATGCAATAAAGGGAAATAAAACAGCAATAATTAGGAAAGATTGGAAGTAAGTAAAAAAACATGTAGAGAGAGGAATTCTTTTATTCTTTTTTACGGCAAAATGAACGGTGGGGATCATTTCTCACGGACAAAACCCCCCCATTTTCCGCAAATACACACACTCCCCCCTTTTCTCCTCCTATACTTCTTTACACGCACGCACGTTTCGGCGGGGGTGGGGGGGGGGGGGGGGAAATAGAAAACACCTCACTCTCCTTTTCCCACTCCCGAGTTCAGTTCGAGGTGTCCAAATGGCCACCGAAACCACAACTGACATCATCTCCCAAGTTCGAACGAGCCCTCCGTTGTGGAGAAGGTTACCGATTTTATCCACGACCACGTCAAGGTCCATGCAACACGATTCCCTCTTCCTCACTCCTCCTCCTCCTCCTCCCGACAAACGACGACGACTCCGACGGTCCCAAGGTCTACCGCCTCTTCGGGAGGGGGCGCCCATTACACCACGTTCCTAGGCGCCGGGATGCGTACGTCTGCTTCCTCATTCCGATCTGCGATTCGCCGTGTTACGGGGGACTGTCGTCCTCGCTTCCGGTTGATTTTATTCTTGAGTCGCCTTGGTTGACGCTGGTTGGCAAAACGGGGGATCTGAGTTTGTGGCTTCTGACTATGGTGTGATTCGGCATTCCCCATGTCTGATGTTGTGTGATGGGTTTGGGTTCGTTTGTTGCGGTTGCGATTTTCGTGTTTTATATTATTTAGAGATTAGTATGCTTTGTGATGGATTCGCTGAAAGCGAAATGCCTCTGCCACTATTCCAGCATTGGTGTCCTTCTTACCCTGTACTGGCCGTGATATTTTTGTGGCCCTCTTGTCCATGGTTTCTCGTATTTCTGGGTGTGAGAGAGCCTTAAATTCCTGAGGAGATTTGCGACAACCTTTGTTTTGGAATCTGAAACGGATCTACATGAAACACAGTTGCTTGTTTTGCTCCACATGAATGAGAAACAGGTTTACTGATTTTGTTTTTGGCTGCTTTGTCGATGCAGCTGCTGACGTGCTGTTGTGGAGGAACAAGAAATTATCGGCAGGTGCCTTGGGGGTTGCTACGGCAATATGGGTCCTCTTTGAATTGATGGAATATCACCTTCTCACTTTGGTTTGTCATGGACTGATTGCCACCCTGGCAATCTCGTGGTTGTGGTCAAATGCTACTACTTTCATCAACAAGTAAGATTATTTTATGTTGTGGATACTTTTCTATGGAAATTGATATCCTATGATGAGAACTAATCATATTCTTTGGGCTGCTTTTTTTTTAATATTTCTGCTGTAGGAAGCCACCCCATATTCCAGAGGTTTTCAATCCCTGAGCAGCCTATCTTGGAGTTGATATCAGCGGTTAGGTTTGAGATAAATCGTTCTATCGCTTTTCTGAGGGAGGTTGCATCAGGAAGAGATCTTAAGAAGTTTTTGTTGGTATGCTTGTTTTGTTTCCTTGGATTAAACTACAGTTTTGTCATGTCAACATTAGCATTTCACCGTCATTGATCTACTTCAGTGTGTGTTTGCTTTTGTATGAGACTAATTTGCTGACATGCATTGGGAATCTTGTTTTCTGATCAGGTGATTGTTGGCTTGTGGATTACATCTAAAGTCGGTAGCTGGTGCAACTTCTTGACCCTGTTTTACTTTGGTAATTGTTCCCGCTAAATCTATTGTATAAATCCCATTGTGCTCATGTTATCATCCTGTAAACCGTTTCTGTGTAGCAACTGTTTATTAAGCTTCCTGTTCCAAGTGTGATTTGTCTGTAATGTATGTCTGTGCCTAATGGGCATATCAGTTGAAGTACAATTTTCATGCTTTCATCAGCTAGAAATTCCCGGAGTGTTTTAACTGATTGACAGCTTGTTCTATTATTTTTCTCTGCTTATCTATTTTTAAATTTTGCTGTACGTTAAGCTGTGTCTCACTGCTAGAAAATTTTCTCTATAACCTCAAATATACAAAACCCGAGCAGCTGATGATGTGTATATACATCAATCTTGACTGGATTCCTTCTTTTCCAGTGATTGTCATCCTCCCCACACCATCCCTGTACTCTATGAGAAGCACGAAGATAAGGTGGACCCCTTGGCCGAAAAGGCAATGATCGAGATAAAGAAGCACTATGCAGTTGTCGGGTGCCAAGATACTGAGCAAGATCCCGATGGGTCCGTTAAAGGAAAAGAAGTCTTAGATTCATGTGCTTGGGAGTATCTCCATAGCAGCCTTCTGGTTAGTTGAGGTGGTTTGGTTTTTAGTGACTTGGGAGTTTCTCTGCTTTTACTTATCATTAGCTTTTAGCCTGCAAATGGGTTTGGTCCAAGAATGCTTGCTTGTGCCTTTGTATCCTGGTGTATCTTTTTGTGACTTCCCCTTGAACCTAATTATTGCCCTTTGTTTTCTGGAATCGGGTTTGAGAATTTGTTGGAAACGAAAGGAAGTGGGGTTGGTGGATGTCGGTTTGCCTGTTTCATTTATCATGGTTTCTGGGATTGTATGATACATTTCAATGCCCTGGAGTAGTAAAGGACATACGTGCCTTATTACATGATTTAGGAAAGGATTCTATTTATGTTCAAAGAGGAAAGGACGCAGATGTTTTATTATCAAAACCCAGGTGTTTTTTGGGACAGACCAAAGAGCTACAAAAACTCACCACCCTAAACAAGACAAATGACTTCCTCCTGGATACATTACATATTTACATTCAAGACAATAGAGACCCTTAAATTATCTAAGGGTTTTCACTGAAGGGCGAGGGTCCACAGCTCCTACTACATAGAGAACTTGGTGATGGCTGCGGGAATGACCCCCATGACTCACACAGCTTGGAGGAATGGGCATGATCGGCATCATTGCGATGGAGGATCCCTGAACAAAGGTTGCCATACACCCTCTGGAAGGAGACCACCTTGAAGGGAGTGGTGCCCCATTTTCCACTTTCCGCCACCATGTGCCTTACAAAAATCAGGGCTTTCCTGTGCGCTCTTACTGCAGGTTATTAACTGACACCTCTTGCCACTGCCGTGACGGACACATTGATTGGTCCTTCCTCGAGCAATTGTCGTGCATCAAGGAGCAGCGCACCGTTTGCTGCCCCCATGGGCGACACAAGAAGTTGTGTGCCGTGCACACTCTTGGTACATGCCACCTCCTTCAAATTAGCAACGTCTTCCTCCATCGTAACCATTGCAGAAGGGTAAGCTGCTCTCAGCACCTTTATGCACCTGATCGTCAAGGATTGGATAGTTATATATAATTTATTTTATTTCAAAGATTAGGACTGTAAGCTTATTTATATGGTTAATTATAATGAATTGAGAGAAGTGGAAAAAATTAATGTTTATTCTACCCTAGAGAATTAAGTATCACGTTCCCTTGAGCGTGAGAGATAGTAAGGCTCTCCCTTACGAGCCCTCGCATGTTCTCTTCACGTGTTCCTTTCCAACAAAGAACCGTTCGTGTTATCCTAAACGTATCAATTGGTATTAGAGCGGGTCATGGGTGATTTCATGGCTTTCCGGGAGAAATTCAATAAGTTACTACAACAATACGTGGAAGATTGGCGAAAGTTGTCATATTCCCTTAAACGGTTTGGAGTCGACGCTCGGGAAATGCTTTGAA